>VZRL01007146.1:30767-176937 GCA_013397895.1 Origma solitaria
TTCTCTTCTCTTCTCTTCTCTTCTCTTCTCTTCTCTTCTCTTCTCTTCTCTTCTCTTCTCTTCTCTTCTCTTCTCTTCTCTTCTTTCTTTTCTTTGATGAGAATGAGCCATACTAATATATTTGAAAACAGATTTTGTCATTATTCATTTTTTAATCTTATGTTGTTTTTCTGAATATTTTTCTTAGTTCAGTAAAAGTTGCTGGCTTTCCAATTTGAAGCATACTTTGCAAAATACCCTTAAAGATCTTTAAGGCCTTAATTCTTTCTCATCTCATAATTTCAGGTGACTTGGTGGAGAATTCCATACATTTAGGACGATTCCATACCTGTTGGTATGGAATCCATGAGTTGTGCAGTGGGAAATGTCTAGGCATAATATTTATTTGAAAGAAAGCTAAGGCACCTTCAATTTTCTTGTAGTTTAAGTTTTCAGCAGGGCAGAATTATTTTCTGAAATAGAGAACAGAATAGAAGAGAAACTCTGTGACATTCAAGGGAGTTCTTTCCTCATCTTTCTTTTCAGACAGGAAATGAACTAGATCAGCAAGAAGACAGCTGACATGATGGGGAGAAACTAGAGTAAAAGAAAAACTTCAGACACCAGAAAACTAATTGTGGGACAACCCTATAAAAAGTAAATGGGTGTGATGGTCAAGGATTCAAAGAAATAAATAACAAGGGTTCTGGTGGAAAGCACCAAACAGAGCATGCCTGTCAGAACCCACTGATTTCAAAAGGAAAACAGACAGTTGGAAGAGTTCCACAGCGTGGTGAGAGAGGTGGATTAGGCAAATTCAAACCCCAGCTGGAAAAATCACTGGAAAAAAAATTACTATTATTTTTAAAATTTGTCAGTCCCAGGTTAATCTGAACACCTTCTTACAGTATGGGAAGCAGAAAAATGGATAGTTGAGTACAGGATGAGTTTTGCTGAACAAATAAGCAAAGGCACATAGGAAAAGAAGGACCTCAACTAAAGCATTTTGAAACTAAAGTACTGTTTGAGGCTGAAAAGAAAGGGACTTAGCCTAAGCATGGGAAAGCTGATCCCTGCCATATATAAAGAAGGCAGCACATAAAGTAAATCTATGTCCTAAACCATGGGGAGGAATGAAAAGAAAAAAAACCCATTATCTTCCATACTTCCAAACCATGAATTTGAGGAACTTTGACTACAAGGAAAAACACATAAATCTGACTGCAGAAAATGAGTCAGACATCCCAAATATTTGTGAATTAGAGAAAGAAATGCAGTGCTTGAGGGACACAGAAACTGAGAAAATCCTTGTGTATCCTCTAATGACAGACCAAAAGAAGTCTAGAGTGCTAATCAAAGTATTTTAATTTTAGAAAGTCTCCCCAACCCACAAGGCTGTGTGTGTGAGCAATCTGAACTGTGTAACTGACAAAGCAACAGGATTCAATCTGCTGGACACCATGGAAAATATGATACACTTAAATAAGAGTACTGGGAAGCAAGAAGATGAAAGGTGAGCAATTTTAATGAGGGGCACCCAGGTGGGAAAAACACAAGTGCCAGATTATTTTGTAGATACAAATCAACCCTAGCAGTGTGAGTCAAATATGTCTTTGTTCTCACTGGGATTGAATGCTGGAGATGTCACGGTAGAGACTGCTCCCTACTTCGGTCTGCCACTGGGGAGATAGTCAGAAGGAAACGAGTGAGGTGAAAAAACTTCAAGCTATTTCTGAATTTGGGGAATATGAAAGCTAACAAAGTTTGGAGAAGATGAAAACTTATCACTGCGCAGAGAAAATAGGCAAAAGAAGAAAGAGAATCACTGTGGGGATTGTGGCAGACTTTGTGCAGGAGGTTTTATTTTATGTGTTATATGGAGTGAGAAACCAGATAATCTTTGGTTTTTTTGAGATACATGTCTTGAGGGCTTTGCCTCTGTTACATCATTACATAGCTCTGCAAGATGTTTCCTTGCAGTGAGAAGATAGAAATTGAGTGGTGTAACTGCATGCTGTATTTGTGCGCAGTTTACCTGTGTATCGCGTGCAACGTTTTATTAAAAGGTAAAGGTTGAAAAATGGGAAGAAAAGCCACCCCTTGGTTTGTCCAAAGGTGTCAACCTGGGTTGGAGTGAAACTATCTATGAAAAGTGTGTCCCTTGGATTCACTGGGGGTGAGGGTCACTTCTTGTAGAGCTCCTGAGAGGAGAAGTAGTAAGAAGCAAAGACTACCATCTTTTCAGGATAGTGGGACAGTGAGGCCTTAAATAAAAAGCCACAGGGGTCACTGTGTGATTTCTGTTGCAAGTCAGGAAAGCCTAGAAAGTTGTTGTAGTACCAGCAAGACTGGAGGAAAAGGCTGCTGTGTGTCAATGGAAGGGAAGTAAAAAAATTGTTTTCAACTATTTGATTGATCTATTCTTGTTTGAAAGTTAATAAACCTAACTGTAGGGATTCTATGCCTCTTAGTGGGCTATGTTTTAGAAAGCAAAGAGAGCTGTTTCTGTAAAAGGCAGACCTGGGGTTCACAACGCTTGTCACTTAAGCTACAGATTTACTAACCTTTGTCCCACAGATGGGCTGGGGAACTGAGAATTTTTGTAGCTTCTGGGAAAAAAAATCCCTGTCCTGAGAATTCAGAGTCCAATACTCCCTGACCAAGCTCTTTTAGATATTTCATGAATGGAGGCTGTAATGTTTAATGTTAAATTTACTTATTTGAAAATATTTCATATACAGGATTTCTGATTTAGCAGAGTGAAGCAAAATATACTGAAAACACAATCCAAATGACAAATGTAGGTTACACTTAGTAATATGGCAATTGCAATTTCCTGCTCAATCACAACGTGACGCTCCTCTCAGTCTCTATAAAATGCTCACCATTGCAATACAGGGCATCCACCCTTGTCAGGAAGAAATACACGGGTTGAAGACAGCTCAAGCCCTTTATTTTCTTTGACATATTCTTGCTTATTGTCTATCTTTCATGCTCTGTGTTGGGATGAGTCGTGTATTCACCCACCCATCCATGATAGCTCAACTAACTCAGGTAAATATTCACACTCTTTAAATGAACTCAAGGAAACAGCAGTTGATGTATTCAATTGTTGGTAGGTGTTTACCTAGAGCAAAGGCCTCTCTCTGGTTCCCCTTATGTTGAGATGAAGTCAGCTTGTTTGCAAAAGCTCAGTTCAGTCACACCCTGCTTTATTCCTTGAGCTTCATGGACATGGGGCCCTATCCCTTCCCATCTGAGTTTTTACTTCATAGGGTTTTACTAATCAGTCACATGAGGTGACACATGAAATGAAACTGAAATATGACATATTTGTGAACTGTAAAGCAACAAAATGCTTTGGGTCAGCAGAAATTCTTAATTTTGAGAATTTTTGCTAAGGTTCATTTTAATGCTGACCTTTTTCTGATTGTTTTTAATATACATTCTGTGTAACTTAGTAAAACGGTCACATAGAAATGTTTGTTTGCTTTAGTTTAAGATATGTCAGAACAAGTCACTTGGGTTATTGCGAGATGTGTTCCACAGATGCTATATTTTGAGCCAGAAATTTAGTCCCTTCTAAAAAAATTATTTTGCTTCTGTCTATTCAGAAATTTGTTTCTAGTTGTCCTATCTTCGGCACAGCTGGGGGAAAAAACCCATCAGCTGTGCCTAGCATTCAAATGGTTCAAGGAAAATGTGCTACAGTTACTTACACACAGAAAAGAGTCTTAGGCCAGTTACTTAAGCACAAAGAACAAACTTCTATTTCTTCCTGTTCAAGAAACAAATGATAATGATAATTCTTATTTGAGACTATATGTCATGTATTACGTTACCCAAATAATTTTTTTTTAAGTCAAAAACCTGATGTAATTGACTGACATTAATTGAAACTGGTGTTCTGGCACCTATCTTCATTCCAATAAAATAGCTGCAGTCTTAAATCTCACGCTTTTATGCATTACTAAATCGTATTTTCCACTGCTAAAGAGTTTGCATGATGGGGAAAAGTAGATCTTCATCTAATATGAAATGTAGGCAGATCTTGCTTGCTTCAATTTGTAAAATGTCACATAAATAATGTTAATGCTGTCACTGTGCCTGTATAATTTTCTGGGAACCCTTCCATTGTATGTGAGCATTCCTGTGAAAGCAGCAGAGATCCTTGCAATGAGGCAGCTACAGACTGTAGAGAAAGTCATCAAATGACCGAAACAAAGCACAGATCTTGATGCAGATACCACAGATCCACAGTGCACCTATTCTCTGTTCGGTAAGAAAAAGGAAGTTGTAGAATATTTTACAGACAAGTAGTACTTTTCTGTGCTAGGAAGTGACTTCATCAAAATCAAATTTCCATCAACCTCATAAGCAATTAGAGAAAATGTCAAAGTCCTGATAACATCTAGGGAGTTGGTTGCTATTAGAATGTATGATAAGTAGCATGCATGTGAGATGGCAGTAGAATTAATATACTGGAAACCTTTCCTTGATTAATCTGTAGTATATAAGTAACATTAATCAAGAAATCTTTCTACTAAGTTCAATTTTATAGGTGTTTTACTGTCAGAAGATTTTATTAATGGGTGTGTCCATCCTCGATTATCACAGATGGTCTCAAGGCCAAACTGGAAAGATAATAGAGTTTTTTCTCCTTCATTGTAGTTTTTTTGACCTTCTGGCTATGCTGGGAGAAACATCAAGTTAAACAAACCATTGAGAGTAAAGGACTGAAAGAATGATTTAAAATTTACTCATGGTGTCAATTGGGTCTGAAGGAGCATCTTTATGGCATTGAGCTGCTGTGTCATATTACATGACTAAATGACATATGAGATATGTAAAATTTTTCTGTAAATGCCTTTACTTTAAAACAGAAAGGAAAGAATTTCTCTAGTAATTTTTATCATGTATTATCATGGAATCGTAGACTGGTTTGGGTTGGAAGAGTCCTTAAAGATTGTCTAGTTCCAGTTCCCATGCAATGGCAGCAGTGGACTGGGGGTGAGCCTTTCACTAGACCAGGTTGCTCAGGGCCCCATCCAGCCTGGTCTGGAACTCTCCCAGGGATGGGGCATCCACAGCTGCACTGGGCAATCTGTACCACTGCCTCTCAGTAAAGAACTTCTTTCTAATATCTAATCTAAACCTCCCCTCGTTCAGTTTGAAGCTGTTCCCCCTGTCACTACATGCTCTTGTAAATAGTCCCTCTGCATCTTTCTTGTAGCCTTCCTTCAGGTGCTGGAAGGCCACAGTTAGGTTGCCAAAAAGCCTTCTCTTTTCCAGGCTGAGCAGTCCCAATTTGTTCAGCCTTTCCTCATAGGAGAGAGGCTCCATCCCTCTAACAGTCTTGGTGGTTCTCCCCTGGGCTTGCTCCAACAGGTCAATGTCTTCCCTATGTTGGGGACCCCAGAAGTGGATGCAATATTTTTCTTGCTTTGCAAAATATCACATTTCTAGCTATTTAGTATGCTCAATAGCACTGTTTCACACTAAAAGGGAAATGTACTCTTACGTATGCTCAATTCGCACAAATACTTAACTGAGCAGTATTTTCAATTTTAGTTTTCATTAGTGGACGTGATGTTAATCACAGAAATGTAGAAAAATCTGTGCATAAAATATATGTCTCTTTTTGCCTGTTCTACTTGTAAGAGTAATTTACTGCTCTGTCTCTCAAAGATTGGTGTCAATTTAGCTGCTCAAACGCTAAATTAGTTTTAAATCTCCACTGCCTCTAATGGTTATAGTTTTCATTAGTACTTGAATGACAAATGTCAGTTAACAACTACTCATAATGCTCACCAGAGAACTGCATACCAAAATCTATTTATTCAGATATGACAACTTGGCACAGTCCAAGAAGACAATCTGTAAAGCATGTGTTTTATTTTCCTGAAGCATTTACTTTGCAGTATGTTTGTCTCAAAATTGAGGCGGTTTATGACATTATGGTTTGAAGCCTTGGAAGCGGCTTCTAGCTTCTCAAAATCAACCAGCAGTGTTGTATCATTTAAAAAAACCAAAAAATTGAAAAATTAAATGCCTGAGAAGTAATTTGTGTAAAAAGCCTCAACCCCCCAAACCCCCCCAAATGAAACAAAAAACCACACTGTAGCTTCTGTTCTACATTGTTTCCACGGTAGTGAAGAAACTAAAGACAAAGGCACAGAACAGGTGTTTTGCCATGTTTTAGCATTTTGAAAAATCTTTTATTTTGTGAAATCTCATTTTGGAAAGGGCAAGATTCCTAAAAAGAAAAGACTGTATCCCAGCACACACAAGATAGTATTTAAGTCTCTTTATCTTTTATACTCTTACTAGTGATGCTTTAGAAGCAAGTTTGGTATGGGTAATAGCACTGCAGCTTTTAAGGTGAATACTAGAGAAGCTTAAAGCAAAAGAGCCTTAAGCATGCCTGCAGGGAGATTCATTTTAGCACAGAGAATGAGTACCTTCCACAGTGATATATTAAAGTTCACAGTGGTGTAGTGTCATATGGGACCAAACCAGGAATGGTTTCACTGAAGGCAGCAAGCAAAGTTATAGGTGACGTTTTAAGTGGGTCCTTATGTTTTGTCACAGGATTTGGTTTGATGCATATATAAACATACTTGTTTTTAGACTTCTTTTGGCAGCTCACCAGGTAAACAGGCTTTTGGCTGATCATAAAAGGGCTAGAGCCAGACTGTGTAACCTCTCAAATATAATGGATATTTCAGGTGCATACAAGCAAGATCTCCTGTGTGCCCTCACACTGCAATGGTGATCTATTGAACCAGACAAAGAAATAAGTTATTCACATATGCTGTTGCCCAGAGGCAAGCAGGAGAAATGAAAGTAGGGGACCAGCTCTTCAAAGGTTGCCTCCACTGATTGTCAGTTTTGTTCATCTCATACCTTCTTTCTGAACACCACTTCAAAACAAAGCAGGTGAATATAGCTCTCTTTCAATTTAAAAAGTATTGAGACACTACAGAAGCTTATTTCAAGTGCAACTGAAATTATAATTGTTTTAAGGCAATAAACTAAAGTTTCATCCATTCATGCATAATGCATTTCAAAAGGAATGTAACAAATGTGTAGTTTGGATCCCCTCCATTCTTCTCCCTTAGTAAGTAGTTCCACATCCCATCGAAATGCTCCTTCTTTGGTCCCTTTCCTTGTGGACAAATTTAAGGCATTCAAGACAGTTTTATAAGAACAAATTTAGCCAGAGTGAAATGGTATATGAACAATTTGTAGAGGTATCTCTATCTATTCAGCCACAGACTGCATTTTTCAACCTTTTGATCAGACTGGTTCATTTGAAAATTGTAGCTCGTGATCCTGAATAATAATAAAAAGACAACTCTCAAAACAAACCCTTCTCTAAGGTGTGATTATCCATCTGGTCATACCAGTTATTTCAAGCTGTTATTGCAGCCCATTTTCTTTTCATTAAAAAAAAGTAAATTAAAGTCATCTCAGGGATACCCCTTAGGGAATTGTTTAAGTAAGAACTAATTAATATTGTTTTAACATAAAAGTGAAATTCTTACAATGATATTTTACTCTTGAACGTGCTTATTCCAGTAATCACTTGTTTGACATCATTCTGTATCCTGCTGGCCACTTCATAGTGGCTGGTGGTACGTGGGTTCTTGAATCAGTACTGGTATTGTAAAGTACAGGGGCTTATTCTCTCCATCTGCTTCCAGCTCTTCCAGTCTTTCTTGAAAAGCATGGTCCTTCTCTGTCCAGAAAACACTGGATTCACTATGCAGACTGCCTAACTATGAAAGTGTTAAATTATCATTTAGAGGAGATCAAGACAGTGATCCAGTAGCTTCTTTCTACATAAAGCCTTTATTCTCATTTCCCAGAGTTTAACAAATTTATATACATTGTCTCTCATGTTTCCTTTCTGGTTTTCATACTCTTTAAAATATATAAACATTAAAAAAGGAGTGTTATGGCTCTTATCATTAATCTACCAAGTTCTCACACTTCCATCATTATGAAAAGGTGTGGCCTCTACTTTGTTTTATTTATTTTTAAAGTTTATTTATTTATTCTACTTTATTTGTTTTATTAATTTATCTCTTTTATTTATTTCTCCAAAAACCCTTTAAGTGTTTTTCAGTCTGTAGAAAGTTATTTTGTATCATCAGTTTTCATCACTCCTTTGACAGACTACATATATTTCTTCTCATTAGTTTTTCATTTTATAGCCATTGTATCTTAGAACAGGATCTTTGTATAGTCAAAGTCTAGGGCTTTATTTTTGTTGTACAGCTACAGTAATTTACATATCGTATATTGCATTTCACTGCCTCATTATAGCATTTTCTTGCTTTTCACTAGCTGTATTGCGAAGTGTAGAAATTTTGGAGAATTGTATGTTATAATAATGTTAAAAATATTTTATTATAGTAATGATTTTTAAACAGGAACATGGATATCACCTTTACTCAGGTATTCAATGCTACTCACTAAAATTCTAATAAAGTACAATTGTTTGTTTGTTTTGTTAATATATACCTTCAAAGAACAACATTAGGGATAAATGCAATTGATGAATATTCTGCATGGATTTATAGGAGGATGCTTACTTGACTAATATGGACTTATTCCTGGTCAGAAAACACACGTGACATAAGCAGAAAGCATCTTTTCCAAGGCATGCATTCATAGTTATCTCTGGCAAGAGTGATTGGTTATTAGTGAATGACCAAAATTCATTGTTACAGCCTGTCTATTACAGATGTCTATACCGAAACTATGGTGGGTTTTTTCAGGCAGATTTCTTTAGACTCAATATTATGTTCAAATTATTATAATTTACCAGTGAGTAGTAAGATGTTTCTGTAAGCAGATACACTGACTACATTTCAATGTCGGTGGGAGGTGTCTAAACCTACTATGCACGCCTTAACTGGAGCTGACAGCTTTGTTTGGTGTCCATTAAAATAGTTCATAGTAAAGAAAATCAGACAAACTAAAAAGTATTTTGTTAAAAAAGTTTGCATTTTTGCTATTATCAACACACTATGGGAAGATGTATCACTATTCAAGAAAACGTCTGGACCTGATAGAATGCCCTGTGCTACATTAAATAGCTCACTGCTTATCAGAATATTGTTTTTCTGAGTGTTTAAATACATATTACTTGAAAGAGCAAAAAAAAACCCATTAATTGAGAGTAATCTGAGACAAACTTCGTATTTAAACAAACATCTTTGGTACCTAACATGACATTTCCATTTTCATTGTTCTAATATGTTCAACATTTCCTTTTTCAACATACTTGCCAAACCTAAGATAGGAAATAAAAATTTTCCTTAAAATCATATTCTCAATAACTATTTTTTCCAGATGTCATTTCCTTTCAACAAACCTGCCCTCTGATAGGAATAGTTTTTCCTTTCATGTCTTTCACATTGCCTCTTCTGTAAAAGAAGCTGGGCTCTAGCTTTTTTTTAAGAGTACATTTCTGCTGTTTTCTCAAATTCTGTTGTAGCACACATCTCTCCCTTTAGTAGATCTACACAAGCTGAAAGACATGAAGTAGATATGTAAATAAGACAGATTTTTTCATTGAATACACAGGTTTCTAGGCTGCTCATGTAATGATATACCTTATCCTGATTTTCTTCTTTTTCTCTCCTGAAATACACTGTGGTTTATTCTGCGGGTGAGATAAAATTATATAAACAATTCCTTTCATTCCCATCTATTTTCCCCCTCCAGTGAATGTATTCAAATAACTCAATATCTAAGTTACTGTAATAATTGAGGAATAGAAGTGGTGTTCTGGAAAACTATCACAGGAATTAAAAAGATTCTTTTATTCATTGTACAAATTCACAAAATACTTATTCTACTAATAATGAATGACTGTAGGAAGGAGAAAACAATTTCATATACATGTAAGAGCTTCCATGGGGGAGAAAGTATTAATAAAATCTAATACACTAAAAATTGAACTAATTAATTATTAAAAAATATCTTGCAACAACTTATATATATGGCAGAAGAGATTCAAATGTAACACTGATTATTTCAGTTTTATAAATTTTTTGTACAGTTCTCCATTGCTTATTCTGTAACTTGTCCCTGCTACACAGGAAACTCTGAAAACTTGTAGGCTGTATGTACTGTAAATATACCTTTCTTCTATAGTTTTCATTGAGAGACTAGATTCAGTTTTCTGAGTTTTGCTGCCCCACACTGGGATTATAAGAAACTGCTCCACAAAAATCAAACTGAAAGGGAAAAAGCCATCAGAAAAGCAAAGTAAAGGTATATGAAAGTTATGCATTTTTGTAAGTTTCCTGTAATTTCTATAGTTCAATCATATCTCATTTATCCATAATTGCAGCATAGCCACACCAAGTTTTAGTGCTTCCTGTGAATTTTTGCTTTTCATCATTTACCAGACCTTCTTTAGTTTCTAGCTTCTCTTCTGTCTTTGTAATTTCCATTTTCTCTTACACAATGAACTCGCAAATGCAATATGAGTTTAGGTGCCTAACAGCTGTATCAGTTGGTGCATTTTGTGGGGCCACATTTGACATTGTCGACAGTGTTGACAGAATTGTCCAGACCATGAAAATATTTCTACAGGATTTTATCCCCAAAAAAGTGATAAATCACTGATAAAGTTGTGCCTCAGTCTGTATGTGGAGGATCAGGTATAAATATGTAAACAGGTTTTGTCTCATGTTCTGACTATTGTGACAGGAAAGTTTTTAATGGAAGAGAGGGTCTTGTGCAGATGGGGCAGCGCTTTTCTGAGCCAACTCCCTTCTCTGCCTTGAAACTTGTGCTTGGTGCATCAACTCCCTCCCTGCTCTGACTCGCTTCCTGGAGGGCTCCAAAGGGCAGTCTATGCATGCACAAACACTGTAATATGAATGCTGTGAAAAACCTATTTTATGCAAGAGACATGCACCAGATAAACTAGAATAGAAAGTGCATTGGTCCCCTTCTCTCTCTCTTCCTTCCCCCACACCCGTTGACCCCAAATACAGACCATCCATGCAGCAGGAGCAACACAGTATCTAAGGAGTGGTAATCTTTCTTCTTTTTCTCTCTTTTCTGTCTCTATTTCTCTCCTCCCTCGCTTTGTCTTGTCAAAGTGCAGCTATCATATTCTACCCTGTACTCCACACTGAAGTTTGTTGTGAAGATTGGGAGCTTGTCAAAGTGTGTTGTAAAAGATAAGGGCTTGTTAAGCCAACATATTTGAGACTAAATAGTGAGCTGATTGCTGGAGTCAAGGAAACTGTACAATGAAGCATAAGAGTTTCCTGACAGGTGGACTGATGTCTTTGTTCAGCTCAACAAGAATTTGTAACAAACATCATACCTTCTGCCAAGTGGGTCGTGACACAATGCTCCACTCACAATCATGGAAAGTCTCAGTTCTAAGCCCTCTTCTGATGTGACCTGAATTGGAGCTCAGTCCTTGAATTATTATGAATATGGCAATATTTCTTGACTGGATAAAAGGTTTAAATCTGGAGCCAGAGTTCCAGAAGACTTCTCTTTGGTCAAAGTAAGTATATTAGAGGCAATAATAGCAGAGTGCGGAGCTGCAGGGCTGGATGTTTTCCTGAGCAATTCTCACAGGCTCTGTTCATTATCATTGCTCAGAATTCATGGTTATGGCCCAAAACACCCTGCTTGTGTTCAATCTGAACAGTTGGTTTCATCTGATTAAATCACAGTTTGGGCTAATGATGAAATCTAATTGACTGAAGCAAAATCTAGATAGGACTGATGGACTGGTGCTAATGGAATAAAGAATAAAATCCTTGAAACTTAAGGGAAGGATAGCATCTTTTCCTGTAAGTAAGGTCTTGAGATCATAACTTTCAGTCAAGTTTGGATTTATCTAATGGGATTGTTTTCACTGGTTGTTCCCAACACAGACAGTGACCAAGATACACACATGCTTAACTAGAAGACTGCAAAATTCTTCCCACTTAGAATTTGGTAATGCTATTGATTTGCTTACCTTTGAGATTAAAATATAAATGTCTTTTATGTAGAGTTTAAATCAATGACAGGTGAAAAGTAATGTAGATGTTTGGTTCTTGTGCAGATGTTTCACCCTGAATACTATCAGTCCTCTCTGATCCTTCGACCAAGTGGTAAAATAGGAAGGGTAAGTACTTGCTTATTTGTGAATCTTAATCTTTTATGGCATCTTAATTTTAGTGTTAAACTTGATTAAAATGAGAGGAAGAATTTATCTGGTTGTGTGTATCGACACATGCAGGTAACCAGGGGCAACCATCAAACTGCAGCAGAAATGCAAAGAGTAGATTTCTTTCATTACCTTAATGACAACACGAGGCGGCAGAGACGTGGGGACACTGGCTCCGTTAGGTTTAGCTCATCCTAGCAAGAGTGGCAGGGGTGGTGGTGGAGAGGGGGACATAACCGCTTGCCTCACTCTAACAAAAGGCTTTGTGCATGTCTGAGTCTGTTGTCTCTCCACAAGAATTCTACTTCTCAAAGCAGACAGAGGAGGAACAACATTAGGTATAAAAAAATGAGTTTTCCCACACAGGTGTTTTTTATCATTTTCAGATGCAAGGTCAATTGAGTGAAGCTATTCCCTGCTCACAAAATCTTCTGGTTTTACCTCGTTCTTCCCAACACTGGTTTTCCATACATCTATAGGTAAGCTTTCTCTTCTTGATCTGTTCTGGTTTTGGCTGAGGTAGAGTTAATTTTATTCACAGTATGGGACTGAGTCTTTGGTTTTTGATGAACAGAGTGTTGATATTACAGTGATGTTTTCATTATTAATGAGCACCGTTTATGCAAAGTCAAGGCCTTTTCTGCTTCTCACACAATCAGCACACAAAGAGTTGGGTGGGAACACAGCTGGGACACCGACTGACCAAAGGGATATTCCAAGCCATATGATGTTGTCTCAGCAATAAAAGCTGAGGAGAGAAAGCAGAAGTGGAGGACATTCGAAGTGGTGAGTTTTGCCTTCCCAAGTAACATTATGCATGATGGAGCCCTACTTTCCTGGGAATGGCTGAACACCTGTCTGCCCAAGTGAAGCAGTGAATTAATTCCTTGTTTTGCTTTGCTTCATTGTGTGGCTTTTACTTTCCCTATTAAACCGTCTTTATCTCAACCCACAAGTTTTCTACATTTTACACTTTTGATTTTTCCCTCCACACAATTAGAAATTCTCTGATGATATGGCTTTTATGAATATATGGAAATATTTAAGACAAGGTTTTTTGTCCACTGACATTATAGAGATAGCAATGATTTCAATTGTTAACTTCAGTTCCTGCCAGACACTTTAATAATCATGCTTCTAATGTCTAGATCAATGAAATAAAATACATGCTTCATTGCACTACTTAAGTAATGTATTCAGTTTTATCCGAGTCAAAAACCTTTTCCGTTCCTCTGTTCATCTCACTGGTTTACATGATTCTGGGACAAGTAATGAAAAGACATATTTATACCAAGCTGCAGCCTTCCTGGCACCATATAACTAACACTGCTCTTTGCAACAGTGCACTCAAGAGCAAAAGTGAAGGCAATTCCACGATACAGGCATTTCACACACGATTTTACATGGGCCAAAAGAATAAGATTTACTTGTCATTAGCACAGCATAAAAACATGCAAACTGTTCTTCTCTTGAACTCAGTTGATAGATCACACCACAAACAAAAGAAGAACCAAACCATGAAGGGGTGAAAAAAGATAATAATTAAAAAAAAAAATTCTTTTTCTGTAGTGCAGAAGTTGATATCTGCCCTAAAAGGCTGTTTCAGACAAGCTCTCAGTGTGGTCTCTGAAAAGGCACATGTTTAATTCTATGTACCAAACTACTGAATTGACAGCAGTAATGTTTCCTGTTTTGATAGTCTCAGTAATATAAAATCAAAGATTAACAGTGAAATGTAAATTATTTGTTAAATATAGGCTTTGTCTTCAAAATAGGGTTAACATAGGCTTTGATATTTATTGGTGTCTCTCTACTGTATGAATACTGCATATTAAAATAATGCAAAATTAGAAATATCTCAAAATCGTTGTTTGTAGTGTTTTATCAGTGTTTTTCCAGTAACTATGATTGAAGTAATAGAACTTCATTTTTAATTTTTTAGAAAATTTTCTTTTGGTATGCTACTATTAAACTGAGAGCTCAAAAACTAATTTTGAAATTAGGAGAGATCTTGATTAAAACCTTGCTTATGAAATCCTTGATTTCATAAAGAAATGCATAGAATTTCATAAAGATGAATTAACATCTCTGGATTTGCTCTGCCATCAGTTCCATTGCTCTTCAGGAATATCTTTTCTTGCCAAATGCAGGTGTCTGAACATTGTTATTGGGCATTTTGAACTTTCCACTCTATGTGGGGGCTTGGTGTTCATTCACAGACTTGGTGGTCAGACTCTCAGTTGGTTAAATTATGAAATGATGGGTCCTTGAAAGAGAATGTGCTTGTCCTTCCTGGACATTGCTGGAGACAGCAACCTCTGCAGCACATCCTCCATTGAGTCTGCCTGAAATCTAATGACTTGGCTGCCAAGAAGAACTTTCAGATTTTGCTTTTTCTTTTCCTTTCTTTCATCCTCCTCCTGTTTCAAGCATATCAGAACAAGTGTGTCTGCAGTCTTCATTTTCATTAGTTTCTGTGACAAATGTGACACTCCACTTTCTAAGATGGTCTATATATTTTAAAATAAGAATTTTAAAAGAAACGTCTTTATTATCAGGGACACATCTGTTTGTGATTGAACTTGCACAGTCTTAAGTAATACTTTTATCTTTTAACAAGTTTCCTTGGCTTTCAGTTTGGTCTTTTTTGTGCACTGGAGAAATGATTGTTTGGATGTGGTACAAATGAGCTCATCAGATAAGTTCACTCTTGAGTCTGACAAATTATGTGAATTTATTTAAACCAACATTGCATTTAGTCAGCCGGTGCATTCACTTTTCATACATTTGATAAGAATTTAATATCTCTCTACTAACTGAACAGGGGAGGGAGCAAAAGTACTGTTCTGATTTTCTTCATCATTAATTCAGAATGGCCTAATGCATAGGGAAAACGAACTCAACTTTGCTATTTAGACCCTCTTTGAAAACAAGGCAAGTTTTTCTTCTTATTCTTCTCGTTCTACAGCCCCACGTCTCACCCTAGTGTCTATTTCTGCTTAGAACTTAGGCATCATCCTTCCCAGAAAGCTAAAATGGTTTCAGTTTAAAGAACTTGTGACTTATTTGGATATATATCTCCTTTTTTCATCACAAGAACAAACTTATCAAATTGATGATATCATGCCAGTGGTACAACTCTTTGTCCTCATAGTGCACAGCTAAGTTTTGAATGCTCAGCCTTTTCAATGAAACTCAAACTTTTACAGAATGAAAAAACATCTACACTTTCCAGTCACTTGTACAAAATGTTGTATCTGGTATTAGGAATATAACAGTCTAGTCAGGACAGAGCTGTTACTTGATTGCTCCACGGAATGCAATTGTTTAGCTGTTGATGAACTCAATTGGGCTATAAAACAGGAAAAGGACAGGCTAATTGTGCCTGTCCCCGACTGTACATGTAAGTGAGAGTAGTTTCATAGGAATTTTTGCCTCCTCACAAATTGGAATTCCAATTCTCAATTTGTTCCAAATAAATAATATGGAGACAAAGTTGGGAGCTTATATTGCCTGGTACAATGACATAAGCATGCTGATATATAAGTATTTTACGTAAATATGAGCAACATGATTTTGAAAAGGGAAAAGAAAAACTTACATTGCTGCATTTGAACATGAATAAAGTGCAGTAAACAAGTGAAAACTCAGAAAATAAAGAACAAGATAAACACAAGTGAAATGGGAAAAATATTTTGCTGAATACAAAAATAAGAATGGTTGGCAAGACTACAAACAAGATAAGCAGCATTGGAAGCCTGTATAGGAGATGGGTAGGTAAGCAGCATAAAAACATTGTGCATGAGAATGAAGAAAAAGGAAGACAAGCCTACTTCAGTTCAAACTTCTTTTGCTCAAGAGCTCTCAGGTTTGATCTCTTTGACTTCTGCAGTTGAGGCCACCCAAGACAGCATCTGTCATTGCTAACCATACAGCATCAGCTCTGTGGTTTTTTATCCTCACAGCTAATTTATATTCTAGGTGTCAAAGGCAAACAGTTTTGTACAGAGAGTGTCGACAATGTATAAGAAACAAGCATTAGCATGAAATGTGTTGATAATAAATTAAGATAGTATTTTTTAATTGTAAAACTGGTAGGATTTATTACTCTTCTAAAAGCTTAATCACATGGATCTGTAACTTCTTGTTAAACACATACATACACACACAAAAAAAAGTTGTTGAAGTTTTTTTAAAATAACATGAGATGTCACTAAGCTAAATCTTTAAAATCTTGTGGCATTTTATTCTTACAGATTTCTAGCAAGTGAGTTGGATAATAGATGATACTAGTCACGAAATGAAAGCTAACTTACAGAGTTTATAACCTGGGAAAATGCTAACATCTTTTGCTTCTGTGAATTATGCTAGGCAGTTAAATACTTCTTCTGACCTGACAAAATACTGAAGATCATAATTTTACAGGGTGTTTGTACTGTCTCAAAAAGCATGCTGAACCATTCCACAGTAAGACAATTTCCAGACATCAAGCTGTCACTATCATCCACAGTTTTTTACTATATATAGTTGACTATTACTAACAAGTAGAGACAACACAAAGTTTACAATCTACCATGTTTCCACAAACTTCCTTGGATGACAGAGATAAAAACTCAGCTATGAGGACATTATTAGGAGGTTTTTGCCTCTCTTTATAACAGGCGCTTCCTGGAAGAGGCCACCTCCATTCTGCCAAGTGTATAAAATGGAAGACTTTCTTCCTCACTTCTGTGTGTCATGTTTAAACTGCTTGTAAAATGTTGTAGGTTTAAAACTCTAGAGAGGAGCCATGAGGCAAATGTCACTGCAGCAGGGGATGGTTGGAGTAGTGGTGCTAGGAGTGAGTGAGCAAGAGGGCTGCTGCAGGGCTCTTTTTGGATCTCAGAGTGGGAAGTCCAATGACAAATGGCTTAATAAGATAACTGCTTTAGTAAGAAAGAATGAGAAGAGAAACACAGATAGTGTTTCATCTCTTCAGATGCTGGGCACCCCACATTGATGCAGCATCATTTGGAACCTAGACGGATTTTTCCCACAGTGCTTTGAAGAGCAGATGCTGCCCATGGACAAAAAGTGATCCTTTTGGTCATCTGAGTGATACCCTCACAAGAAAATAATTCTGTTTTTAAAGGGAACTCTCATAGGACTTCCTGCTGCACCGTTAGATAAAGGGCAATGCCAGGCAGGCAGTAGAATTGCAGGTTCCAAGCGGGATATGCCTTCAGGCTCCTTGTGTAAAATGAGCTGCCCAAGTTTGTCCTGCAGACAAGGACTGTGCACCACCCCAGAGTCCAAAGCTGTGCTGGACAGGCAGCACAGCACAGGCTTGATCCTGCTCAGGTTAACTTTGTGTGGATCACTGACTCCTAAAAGTGTAAATGTTTATCAGGATCAATGCACTGGTAGAAAAATACAAAGGGTTGATTTTCATAAATGTTGAAATTTATTAAAGGAGCAAATTAGGAAGAAAAGAAACATGCATCTTTAGTATATTTGAAGCAGAAAATACAAATAATTCAATGCATATGTTTTCCCTACACACCTGGAATTGCTTTGGACAGAAAATAGGTATTAAAAGATCATGGTCTTGGTGGGAACAGTTCTATACATGAGCAGTAGAAGGACTTACTTTAGTTTTCACTATTTTGTTTTAGTAGGTATCTAAAGGGCCCAGTCCTGTAACTGTACTAACAACATGCATAGCACTCTCTTCAGCACAAAACACAAAAGATGATTAAACTGAGAAATAAGGAGAAGAGGAAACTAATTCAAGAATACTAGTGCTTTTGTTTTCCCTTCATATTTTTTTAAGTCTTCAGTCTCTCATAAAAAGTGTATGAAAATGAATTAATTGGCTGCACTGTGTGTGTCTAATGTGAGCATCTAAGCCTGATGAAAAAAAGATTTTTCAGTCCATATTTTCTTCAACTTTATCCATTGGGTGACACAGGCATTTTTCCTGTTTAATATCCTCTGAATGTTAAAAGTCTTAGCCAGAGGTATTCAAAAGTGTACCTAACATGGCGTTTCTAAGACAGGTAAGAGTTTTCTGATTGTATTTCAAGCTACATGATGCAAGACAGCTCTTAAAGAAAATCTGTATGTGTGTCAGTTGCAGCTATGCTGTGCTGGAGTTGAAAATCCCAGTGGGGAGGACAAAATGATGAAACAGCTTTTGCAGTGTAGCTGACTTGTGTCTGGCTAGTGTGGAGGTGGACAGAATGGTCTTGGGTTTATTTGTGAGTCATTCTGTGATTTTGCAGTTTCTGAAGTATGCTAGCCTTTCTGCCATCTTGTTTACATAGTCCTTCCCTACCTCTTTCTCTTTATTCCCTGCTCCTGGCCATGCAATCCTACCTCTTCATTGTACTTCATTGTCTGGAGCTTTCTGCATCCCAGTTGCCCGTCCACTTTGTGCTAAATTGAGCATGTTACTTTGCAGAGTCATTTCACAATTCTTTCTTCCCCTATGCATCCTATGTTGATGAGTCTCCTTTTTGTTATTTACCAAACACTTTGAGTGTTTAGAGTGGATAACTCACTTAAATGGCAGTAGCCCCTATCTTTTCTTTTTTGTGGATCACTTAACTTTCTGTCATCTTAATGAATGCAATTTCCTTACAGACAGCTTTGATAAGGCATAAACACAAAGAAAATGGTGGAAGTATATCAGGAGGTATTAAGAATGGAGATGGAGCAGAAGTGTAGATTAACACTCACAGGAGCAGCAGATCTTCCTGTTTGCTTCACTACGTTTAATGAAACTATGTTCCTCAAAGAGATGAGACTAACTGCTACTGATGAATGAACGTCTTGAAAATGGTTTTTCAGGGAACAGAGGTAGACAGTGGAGAATAAGATTCTCCAATTAAGTACATTTTGAATGCTGGAACTGACCACAATGAGGGCAGCTCCTACAATGTTCTGTAAATGTAAAGTTGGAGGGTGTTTCAAGGTGTTTGCAGGTCACATTTTGCGTAGTGAAACAAACTTAAGTGTAATTGCCATAATTGTTGCGCACCTTATACTTTAGGTGACACGAGCATGTTTGTTGGTGGCCTGCACAGAGAGATATTTCTTACTAATGCTTTTGAGAAAAATTTCAGTGTAGATGCTGTTACTTAGGCATTTAAATTGACATCTTGGTTTTGAAAGTTTCGAATCCTTATCATACCTCAGTTTATCTCTTTTTAACCTCCCTTCAAATAGAGCTGTAGAAAATAATTTTTCACGCTCTCTTCATATTTTTTGTCACTACTGGCTCTAGAACTTCTCACGGCATAGAAGTTATTGTCTACTATTTGTTCTATAACAGCAGCAATGACCGAAGCTTCCTTTTTGTCTCCAGAGCCTGACAGACTGATCCATTTAAATTGACACAAATATCAGCACGTTTTTCACCCTTACTCTATTAATCTATGCTTCACTTGTCTCAACATCTTGCAAGCTATACTGCTTTCACAGAATGTCTCAATCAGCACTGCTGAAATTGTGAACAGACACCACCATTGATCTTAGGAACTAATACAGTGTGGTGTATTGTCAGACCTTGACAAACAAATTCTTTCCAGATGCCAAAGGGCCCGTAGTGTTTAATGGGACCACTCACTGTGTTGTCCCACAGTCCTTGGCCATAACTCTCTCATGTCTCCAACTGTGCATATTTTTCTATGCATCAACTAATGCTCAGGCTCTTTGGAGGTGGCTGAATGTCACCGATGATGTATTGGTTTATGCAAAGCTTGCAAGGACTCACAGCCCTTTTTACTCGTAAGGAGTTTTATAAATATGAAATTCTATTAGCGACTGCAGATTTCAGTTTGCATATACATAAAGCCCACCTATTTTCAATGGATCTGTAAATGTAACCATTTTATTACAGATATTTTAATTAAAGAAAAGGGTTGGTGGGGAAATCTTAGTATATTAGTTTACAAAACACAGAAATAAGAAATTATTTTGCAATCACATGGTACTTGCTGAATGTAAGAAGGTAATTTTTATGTTTTCTCCAATACAATTTTCATTTATGTTTCAGAGAGTAAATAAACATATCATTAAAATAATTACATTACTATTATCAAAGTAAAGAATTTTTTTTTTCTTTCTGGTTAAGACCTTTCCCAAAAGGTCTAATGCAAAAGAAATAATAACAATATAAAAGATACACAATCAAAATCTGAAGTAAATCACACAGGAAAAATGGGCAACTTAAAAGTTGGAGGTGACAAAAATTCATTAGTTCATGTTGCTTACCCATGTACCAGAGTCAGAACATATTTTTAAAGTGCATTATAATCTGAAAATATTTAATTGCTCCAGTGTGTGTGGAATCAGACATTCATCTGTGTGTCTTTTTGCAGGAAGATTCTTATTTACACTCACAAAATCAGTAAATGTTTTTATCATGCACTGGTTGTAGAGTTTTCTGATTCTGTTCTGTGTAGAACTTCTAAGTTCTACAGAATAAACTGAGTTCTACAGAACTCAGAACTAAGGTCTGCAAAAATAACAAGGATGCTTAGCAAGATTTGCCAGTTTTGATGCAGATCCACTAATATTACAGAAAAATTTTAAGAACCTCTGTTGAAATGTAGTATTTACAGAAATGCACCCTCACCATTTATATTTAGTTGAGCAGCTTGGTGACTAATATACATATAATTTCATCACATCTGACTGTCAAATCAGAGATCCCTTTTGCTTTTGAACACCCATCCGGCTATATAACAGGCATAAAGTAAACACATATATAAAGGGTCGTATTATGAAATATTTCTAAAGGGCTTGAATTTTTATTACGGTTGTTAGCAATGAAAAATTATTCGTTATCTTTCACTCTTTTGTTACTGACGGAGCAGTGGTCTCCCAGTTTAGGCATCAACACCATAACTCAAAATAGTGGTAACAAAGCATCGTCCAACAGGAAGAGCAGCTGCCCTGCCGTGCCTGTTGCATTTCAGCAGCGAGCTGTTGAGTACTGTTTAAAGGCTTGCTGAGTTACAAAGATTGTTTCTGACCATCCAAATGCCACGAAAGAATAATGCTATGACCTATACTATATGAAACAAGTGGATGGGTTTTTCTGCTCAGGAGTGTTTTAAAACAAATTGAAAAGATAATTTATTCCGTGGGTTTATTCCTAAATTATTAAAAAAAAAAATTAAAAAAATTAAGAAACGTGCATCGATATTGTGCTGTGGAATTACCTTGCCATTCCTTTTGCAGTACACGTAATTCTGTCTCTTCCTTCACATTACTTCTTTCCCAGAACCAGATTTTTATTACCCATGCAGTGTTCCCATTGCTGCTTTGTTACTCTGATTCCCTTGTGACTTTTAGGACAAATTTTCTCTTTCCTCTCTGACAGGAGGCTGCCCTGTTTCACTTTCTGCCAGTGAAAGTATCTTGCACTGTCACGGTCTAACTGTGCATGACATTCTCAAGGTTTGAATCTGTCACTTGAGTCTCAGTAGACTATGCTACTAATTTTAAAACTTGCTGCTTTTTCTTTAGGCAAAGGAATGTTCTAGTAGCTCTTTTTAAAGGTAGATTGTCACTGCACACAGTGGTAGACGTAATATTAGTAATTATCCTTTAGGAATTAGTCCAGTAAAACAGGGAGAAATATATATTTTTGTCTTCCCTCACTGTAGGCTTTAAATATGCAGAAGATAGTCTTCATGTTCCTTTTCTGAAGATTCAGTGACTAGGTTTAATTAATCTTTGAATATGAAACTGAAATGAACTCTGAGCCCTCTCAATTCAAACTTCTGTGCCTGGTTTTATGAGGAATAGTGGCATACTAACAGGAAATCTGAGACACTATCTGTTTAGGCAATTGTTGAGCATGCCAACTCCTCTGTGAAAGAATATTTATTTCTTAAGAATGTGAGGCTTAGAAAAATTATAGATCATATAATTGCTCCCTATACATTTTGATTGTCTTGGGCTAATTTCAATGGAATTTGATGGAAAAATAGCTGTACCGATTAACTGAGCTCCTGTAGGTCTTTTAAAACCAGCAGATGGAAGGAAAAGGAAAGAAATCAGTGCCTCCAGTGGAAGTCTAGCATATAACAGCCGCACAGCTGGCTAAAACCCAGCATCATAGAAATATTGTCTGATACCGGTATGGAATCCAGGGTTGGCTGCTGCTTGCCCAGACTAGATGGGCATTCTAGTGACAGAGAAGTCATTAAGAATAGTTCATCCAGGTCTGAAAGTCACAGAGTAACTCAAAGGAGAATCTGGAAATATTACACATCTATGAATGTTAATCCAGATCTCCCCAGGCTTTATTTAATTCTGCACTCTGCAGAGCAGCAATATGCAGAGAAGTTACTTGATTCCAAGAAAAAATACTGTGTCTTTGTTTGGGTTTTTGGTTTTGGTTGGTTTTTTTGGGGAGGGGTGGGGCGTTTGGTTGGTTGGTTTGGTTTGGGCTTTTGGGGTTTTTTTGTTTTTCTTTTTAGAGTTTTTTGTAAAAATGTGTGCTATTTTTTTAACAGAGAAGCTTTTGGCCATATTTAGCAGAAAGTGAGACAAGGCATAATGCATTTATGAGCTGACACGTAAAGAATTGGTTGGAAATGAGTCTGTTCTGTATATTTCTTCCCCTGAAACAAGTTTTTGAAATACTGTTAAGTTAAAGAAAATACTATTCTCTGACAGTGAAGTAAAGAAACTACAAATTTCTATCACTGGAAGACTTAGTATTTCTTATGTTCATGCTGAATGTAATCATGTTGACAAATTTTACTTTGTTTTCATTTCCTGTTTTTCAGAAGGTGAGGGAGAAATTATATTGTGCCAGAAGATAGAAGTCTTGTTTTCCTGATACTCCTTAGATTTTCTGTATATTTTTGGCCAATTTCCTTAATCACTCTGGAAAGCAACTAACTCTGAATGTGTCCACACTATATGCCTGACTGGAAGTCTCATGTGACTACAGTATGGACTGGAATTTTGTTTACTAAATCATGACTCTGCCACACTTACTTATATTTTCTGTGCAAGTAGCCAGACTGAAATGAAGCATGATGTCTCTTAATCCAAAAGAATTCTAGATCTAAAGGTATTATTATCACATCTAAGCACAAATAATAATGAGAACTTTCCCTGCATGTGTTTTCAAATATTATTTTTGAGGGAAACAGGTAAGTGTTCCTGCTATTGTAAGAATTAGACATAGTTCTGTTAGCCAGGGTTGCATAAAAGGTACAGAAATTTGGCAGAAGATAAACCTGCTTGCATTCCAGCTGGTCCTCAGAGATCAGAGGTGCTTGATGCATCTGGACTTAGTTTCTGTTTATAACCAGTTCAGCTCTATGTGTGGTTGTGCACAATCACAGATTCGTGAATGGTGTGATTTCCCATTCCAATACTGTAGATCTGAACAAGTTCAATACAACCTTACATGAACCACATTTAAGAATAATATGATTTATTGAAACAACAGGACAGTAGGGTCAGGGTTGACAGTGTTAAATGCATTAACTACAGAGTATTATATGTGTCAAAACAAAAAGTAGAGTAACAGATATCTATTAGGGATATAAATATAAATATAAATATTCCTATGATTTCTCCAATGCAGTTGGAGGTGCAAAGCTCACCTAAAGGCATCTCTTCAGGGGAGGAGGAAAGACACAGTCTGTCGATTAATCTTGAGCAAGCAGAGGTGTTTCCCCCCGCTCTTGTTTTTTTCTTCTTTCTTTTTTCTTGCCCTCAACCTTCCACTTCTTTTATACTATAATTTTTAGCCCTTCCCAAAGGGGTGGAACCATCGCACGCTGTAGGTGGGGTTTTGGTGACTGTGGTCATACACTTAACACATGTTCTCTTTTCACCTCATTTTCACCAGCATTAACCATTATTGAATATCTGAAGTGAACTCTGTAGTAACTCTTACTTATGCTGATATTTTCCTATGGAAACTGATAAGCATCGTTAAAGAGTTAATTTCTTTTAGAAGGGGGGAGGGAGAAAATGAATTTATTTCCCCTAACTGACATGAAGCGCTGCCTTAATACAATGGGCCTTGAGCCAATATGAGATTTTGATTGGTTTCTTTATTTAATATCACAGAATCATGGAGCCACAGAATGGGTCAGGCTGGAAGGGACCACAGTGGGCCCAACCGCTGGTCCAACCTCCCTGCTCAAGCAGAGTCATCCTAGTGCACATGGCACAGGATTGTGCCCAGATGGTTGCTGAATACTCCACTGAGGGAGACTCCAGAACCTCTCTTGGCAATCTGCTATAATGCATGGACATAACAGAGAGTTGAAGAACATAAGTTGCATGTAAAATATTTTTTAAATATTCTATTCTCTACTTAATGTTGCTGCACACAAAATTTTTACTGTGATTTGCCATAAATGAATTAAAATGCTTGGGTGCCTGATATATTGCTGAATAGCTAACCTACTATGATCTTATAAAAAAAGTCATTAAGCATTGCAGTGAATTATGTCTGAGTAATCTGTCAAATCCTAAATTATTGATGCTTTCTATCAGGGTCTGAAAAATACTGTTACTAATCCTGCTGTCTGCATGAATAGAAACCCAGATCGGATGAGTAGGAGGGCTGGGCAGAAGCGTAGTTTGAGATGCTGGTTTCTTCAGTTCAGTGAAAGGGGCAAGACAGGGAGCCAGAAAGATTGGGGTTTATCTCCTGAAAAGCCAAAGAAAGGGATATTCATTAGCAATTGTTTTCAGAATAATAAGAAAATGGCCCAAGCACTGTAGCACTTAATCTAAGTTTCATAATGTGAGTGAATAAAAAAAAGAACACAATGCTAATGCAGGCAATCTCTTTGCCACAGAAGAAACAGAATTTTATCTGTTCATGTTAATAAACAACTTCTATAAAATAACAACTCATGTAGTGCAATATTAATACAACTCTACATCCCACTGTTTTTTTGTGAAGAGAGGCCAAATACTTACTATGCAGTTTTTCAGTAGATTATGGAAACGTGTATTCCAAAATGACTACTCAGAAGACTGGAAGATTCTCTTACAGAAAATAGTTAGCGGTAGTATTAATGTTGTTTAAAAAATTAAAACCAGTAGCTCTGTAATGAGTAAAATGTAATTTCACCTTTTAAAATCAGATTAAAAACCTGAACTATGGTAGATAAGTAATGAGAATTTGTAAAAGGGGGCTAATCTTCTCAAAGTAATTCTGAGAAATATATTGCATTAAAGACTTTGAGTTAATTTCTTATACTCTGCCTCTAATCACTGGAACATGATAATATTTCATGTTTTACCCTAGTTTAGTATCATTTGCTGATTATCTGGGAAAAATGCTCTAATTTAGAGAAGTACTTAAGTATGTTTCTAAGCTTCTGGTGCTTAATATAAAACTAGGAATTTAGATATTTGAGCCATCAAGCATGCCATGTAATAATTAGACTACATGCTCAGAATTGTTGCTTTGTAGATGCTTATAAATATTTTACTTAAATAAGATGGAATAAATGTTTGGCATTAAAGTCTGTAAACAAGGCAAGCTTTCTGGAAAGATATGACCCTTCAAGATTCTATAAAACATCAATTGCTGCATCTGTACTTACACCTGCAAGCAGTTGTGATCATAAGATCTTTTTTTCGGTAAAACTTTCCTGATTTACAGAAATGTTTATAGGTTTACATATTTAAAGCGGTAGAAACCAAATTTCTCCTGTTATTTACTTTCTGTTGCCTTTGGAATTTTCTAAAACCACTTAATTTGTCCTTTTTGTAATAATCTGGACTTTTTGTCTGTATCATGTGCAGTATATATCTAACTTGCATTTTTTTCTGATGATATCAAGATGACTGTCATTAGTGCAAGTGACTTCATCTCTGCCTTTCCTATATGGAGCTCTGATAATAATGGTGCAGGCCAGCAGTTACTGAGTAGGAGTATGCAAGGAGCTTGGGGAGTAAGAGTATTGAGGGAAAGATGAGGAAATGGAAAACATTATATATAGTTGATAGATGAATGGAGCAATTTAGTGAGAGAGTGATTCAGAGGTAGCTGGAAGACTAAAAAGCAAGAGAATGTGCGGATAAATACACTTGTATACTTACAAGGAAGAGTAACAAGGTGTGATAAGGTCATGGTGGTGCAGGAGCAAGAAAGAGGGAAGCCTCTTCTGTTTGTGTGTTACATTCACTGAAAGTGGCATTTTAAAATACAAACTGATGAACTGCAAATTGAAGATGATTATTACATGAGTTAGGAAAACATTTTAAAAGAACAAAACAACATAATACATTTTGAAGCCAACTGCATACAACTGAACCAGTCACAGTAAAGGTAGTATAGTGGATGTTGGCAGAGATTTATTTATTAAAAAAAAAAAAAGAGATCAGAGATCTTTGGATCCCCACAGTGTGTCTTTTCAAGCCAACAATGTGGAAAATCTCACCTACCTATAAAGCTGGTTTAAATTAGTTTTTAATGTGCATACAACAAATTGCAAGCACTTAGGGGCCAGGAACTTTGATTTAAATGATAGATGTAAAACCCTGATGCTCAGCTACCACTTTTATACAAAATTAATGTTTAATTCTAGGCACTCTTAATGTCTTTTGTCTGAGCTATGTATAACAAACAGTGAAGTGAAGATGACTTCTAAAAAATCATCAGAAGTATGTGGTTTGTTCCTTATTTTGGTAATATTTTCGGAGGAAAAAGAGACATTTGGAAGGACATAATTCCCTGAAATAAATTTTATTCTTATTTCCAGTAAAAAAAAAAGGAATACTTGTATGAGAAATTAATCATTTAAAAACAAAGAGAAGTGTTCATTTGTATGGATAGTCTAAAAACATTAATGAAATACTGAATATCTTTTACATTTTCCTCCTTCGTTCTTTTAAAGTTTTGTATTTCGAAGGGACTTTCACTATTCCTTCCTCCCTCCCTCGTTTCCTTCTTTAAGAATTTTTTCCAACTTTAAAAATTGCTTGGATCACACATTTTCTTTTTCCTCCATACCTTTGCTCCAGGATGTGATGCTTATGGAAACATACCAATTACCATGAAACACTTGACAGAGTCACTAAAATTGACAGCACTGATGCTAGGTAGCATATTGGAAATGACAGTCATTGACATAGTACTGGAGGGTTTCTGTACATTACAATAAAATGTTATATTGGGAGATATTGTCAAGTGCTTCCACCACAACATTTGTGCTTTTTCATTTTTATTGTGTTTGAATAGCCTCTCCAGTGTCTGTGAGTACTGCGTTAGGGCATTCTGTTAGAAAATATGTGTAGTGACTGAAATTGGAAAGGAAACTCTCAACAGAGCAGTGCCGTTTCTTTAACCATGGGCAGTGACATAAAAAAAGGCTGAATACAAAACTCGATAAATTTTTATGTTCTGTCTTTTCTATGAGCTGAAGGATCAAAGCTGTTGTAATACTTAGAATAATTAACTGAAAAAAGGTTGTGACTATTTAAAGAAAAGAACATATGCATTGCTACTGGATATTAATGTTACCATGGCTAACTGGTTGGAAAAGGAAATAAATTCAAATATTTGCCAACAACATCATTACAGAAAAATAAATTCTGACATATTTATGTTGGTTTTCTTAACTTCTTGCTCTGACTCTGGAATATAGTGGTCTGGTACAATTCCATGCTGAGGCTGATGGTACATCAGAGAAACACTACACAGTTTTGTCAATAACTTTTGATGCAGAGTGGTCTGCAAAAATTTTCAGGATTGTAAACATTCATTCCTTCAGGGCAGAAGGCTTGGAATCATTGACTTTGAATGAAGATAATCTGCAAAAGACTGACTGCATCATTAGCACGCAGTTGTGCTATTGATTTCAAAGAGACCATGCTTGCTTTTTCTACTACATGACTTAGCAGTGTTTGACTGACATTGCTCAAATATGCTAGTGTTCTGAGGAATTTTTTCTCCTTTCTTTACTTTCTTTTGTTTCTGAATGCACAATGATTTTATAGTTCTATGCCTTCTACTTAAACAGGGTTTTAATATGAAGGGTGAACTAGTACCACCTCTTTCCAGTTAGTTACATTAATGCTTGCCAGAGTAGTAACCAGGGTTATTTAATAGATTTTCCC
The DNA here is from genome assembly GCA_013397895.1 of Origma solitaria. Lineage (NCBI taxonomy): Eukaryota > Metazoa > Chordata > Aves > Passeriformes > Acanthizidae > Origma > Origma solitaria. Next base: position 59,053 of record VZRL01007146.1, read on the forward strand.
CCATTTTAAAGTCTATAATCATAGACTCATGGAATAGTTTGGGTTGGCACAGACCTTTAAAGGTCATGTCATCCAGTCCAACTCTCTTGGAATGAGAAGGGACATCTTCAACTTAATCAGAATGCTCAGAGTCTTGTCCAATCTGACTTTCATTGTTTCTAGGGATGAAACATCTACCACCACTCTAGGCACCTGTTCCACTGTTTCACCACCCTCATCACAAAAATTTTCATCTTTATATTTAGCCTGAATGTACTCTCTTTCAGACTAAGCCCATTACACCTTGTCCTATTGCAACAGGACCTGCTAAAAGACTATTATTTGCTTGACAAAGAAATAGCTTAGTGTAGAGAGAGCTTTGCTTTCTGTAACATGTAGCTGTGGGTTTTTTTTAAGCAAAGTATGTTGTCATGGGCAATAGAGCAGAAGAATAGGTTGCTTCTCTTTATTTTTCCCTTCCTCCTCACTTTTAATCAAAAAAGTCAGAAAAAAAAGCAGTTGCATTTAACAGTCATTTACCTCTGTTAAGGAGGGTGCTTTGGTGCTCCTAATGGCACTACAGTTTTGAGAAGTCAATAATTTCTGAAATATAAGGTCATTCGAGTTAACATTTATAAACGTAAATGTGTTGCTTTACCAACGGCACATAAAACACTAATGGATCACACACTGTATCAAGCATTGCAGTGCCAATATAATCCATTGCCATAAAGGCAAATTATTGCTGCAGGAGCACAGAAGCACCACTGTTTCAGGTGGTACTGTATACTTGACATGTCAAAACAACAGTGGCAAAGTATCAGATCGAGAGAAGTATAAAATGTCAAGACAAAACTAAGATTCAGAAAGGGAGGAGAAAACACTATTTTTGAAGTTTAACAATGGCAAACAGTACAATGCAGAGTTAAAAGAAATGTCAAGCAAGATTGTGAAGCTGCAGTTTGGAAAGAAATCTGAAGTATAAGACCCTCTGGTGTTAAATTTGTAAAAAGATCTTAATCATAGCCTAACATTTAATTGTTCACAACATGAAAAATGTGCATGTCTGTCTGCTGAAACTCATCATGCTTTGTGTCTTCTCATGCAAGCTTGTTAAAAGTCTGAGGAAAATAAGTTGAGTTTTTTTGCTTGTGAGAAGGAATTTGCTTGACAAATTAATACAAGTATGCTTGTTAGAATCTTGGCTCACTCTCATTTACTAATGGCAGATTTTTAAAAATTTAAATATTTTTAATATTTTTTATGACTTAGATATATCCTGGAAATTAATTTGACTAAGTTAATGTATCTGTTTTTAAACAATTTTAAAGTAATGGACATATGGTATGCTTGGAGGGAGTACTGCAGAATACATGCATGGGAATTATGAGTTTGTGAAAACTCTGTTCTGGATTATTTTGCAAAGGTTAGCAGGATTTGTGAGGCAGATCTTCCACACTGCTAAGAAAGTTTGAAGCCTTGGATGAAATACAGTGTTGGTTTTAGACTCTGCACTTTGAGGGAGGTATGAATAAAGGATCCCAGGGAGATCAAAAAGAATAATCAGAATTCTAGAAAATATGGCATCATTAGAAAATGTGAAATAAAATGTGACTAGATAGGGAAGCCCAGGCATGGAGGACAAGAGAGGAAGAGAGGACAGCATTATGAAAGGGAAGCTTAATTTAGTTTTTGGCTACATTTAAAACTGCTGCCAGCAGGCAGAGAAAAAATAAAAGAGGTCATTGATACCCATGTACAAGGACTAGTGAAATTAACACCATCAAGGAAGGATCACATTAGACACAAACAGAATTTTATAACTGCAATGGCATAGATATACTGACACTTAACACTTTGGAGGCTTTAGAACATCCATCACCATAAACTGTTTTCTCTGAGACAGGCCAATAGTCATTGGAAATAATGTTGATTAGAAGATGGTCCTTTGTCAGAGGGGAGAAAGAATAAGACAGCTGGTTAGAATCAGACAGCTGTGAATGTAAAAATAACGTTGCAGGGAGGAGAAAAGTTTTTGTGGCTGCTTAAAGTATGTATTTCCTAGGCTGCTGACAGCTGAGAAGAAAACAATCTAACAAAACTGTCTATTTGGGACCTTTCTCTAGTAACATTTCTCAAAAATAATTATCAAAACATAGAAAACCATGGTTTGTAAAGGATCTGCCAGTGATCTGTACTTAGGTTGTTCAGGCTTCCTTGATAAAATAGGTTATTGCTGGATGAGTTTTCATAAAAGGTAAGGTATACAATTATCTTATATAGTGGGTCAAAGAAGTCTATGCCTTCCTTTCAACGTATTTAAAATTGAATTTTAGCACCTAGACATGGGATTATAATCCATTAATATTTGGTTGTTTTGGTGTTTGGGTTTTTCTGGGCTTTTTTTTTATTTTGTTTGTTTAGTTAGGTTATTTTTTTTCCTTTTTTTTAGACTATTTCATATATCAAATTGCCCACAAAAATTCCGCAGATTTGGAACCAACCATTTTTAAAAAAAAAAAATTTCTATATGGCTATTATATGTAAAATATAAATAACAATTTCATAATTTAAAACTTAACATAATATTTTGAAGAATGGTATTCTGGCTTTTGTTTCTGTTCTTCATTAAAGAAAACATACATGGATGTGCTAAAGATAGGGCTTAGGGCATAGAAATGTCAAAAGGATTGATTCTGACTTGTTTGGGACTTTTTGTAAACAAGCCAGTTGAAATATGTGGTCGCTAGGACTTAAGATGTGAATGTGGCAAATCTAATTACAAGCTGATTTAGAAAATGTCAGTGAAGGAAAATGACACTTCTATTTACATAATTTACTTCTTTTAGGGTTCTTTTTTATCATTTTTATACTTTTTTACAGAGAAAGGGAATAAGATGATGTTCTTTGAAATGAAATCCCATTTATGTTTTTCAAGCAACATTTTTATAAATGAACTGAATCATTCTAGCTCCTGATTTTACCCTCCTGTGATCCATTCCATATCAGTCTTCTCACTATTTTGTCACACATTACTGGCAAAAGAGGCCCATAAATATGTGTGATATTTTTTAATGTTTGCAGATAAACTGTTGGGTAAATTTATGTTTGTTTGCTGTAGGTATGACAATACTTTCACTGACCGCACTGAGAACATATTAAATGAAGATTTAATTCAGGCTATGAGCACCAATTGCGATGCGGATGCTTATGCACTCAATAAGACAGTAAAAAAAATCTTAGGGAGCTGCTTAAAACTTTTTTATGTCTTATCTAATGTCTAGAAAGTCTTTAGTTTTGGGGGAAGAAGGCAGTGAGCTTAATATGCACTTCCTTCTGACAAAGAGCAGCCTAGATGTACATGAGCATAGATTTTGCAAAAGGTTTCAAGTGTGGCCCTTCCATCTCACGAGAAAAAGAAAACAATTATAAGACAGCTTTCCTCCTCCTTCCCAAGGCTCATTCAAATACCACAACTCCCAACTTCCTAGTAGCAGTTTCCCTTTTTTCCACCATGCATTACACTCCTTCTTTCCCAGTCCCTTCAGTGAAGTGACAGGCTGGGTCGCAGGTGTAATACTGTGTCTGCCACTCCCACACTTCTTGCTTTGCTCCTCCAGTCCTTGCTGCTGCTTCATTTGCCTCTGCTCTGGCATGGTCTGCAGTCCTTTGCAGTGTCCCAGCCATGCCAAAAGCCACCTGCAGGCCTGCTGTGGGTCACCCCTTCATCATGGAACACCTTCTTCCACCACCGTGTCTCCAGTCGTGTCCTCAACAATGTCCTCTTTCATGCACGCTGTTTCCCCTTCCCCATCTCCAGTACCTCCTCCCACCCCCAAATGCCTCTCTCTCTCTCTCAAACATGCCTGTGCAGAGGTGCCATATGCCGCAGGTTTGGCTGGCACTGGGCTCCTCACAGCAGTGCCAGAGCCAGCTGGAATGGGCTGTGACTGGCTAGGGGCAGCTCCCGGCCCTGCTGCTGTGCTGCCAGTCATGCCCACGGCATTCCTCCTCAAACAAAACGTGTATGAGACGTCTTTGAACAAACATCCGTTTTAAACCTTACTTTTAACATCATCATCATCATCTTAATACACATGCATTATAATTCCTGTTCTTCCTTTCAAGACTGCACAGCTCTCTCACTGTAACCATGTTTACATTTGCTCGGAGAAAGCGGGTGTGCGTTCACCTCACCTCACCCCGGGAGACATGTTACACATCACATACATCTATCAACACAGAGTCATTAAAAACTTTAAACATTGCCCCTGCAAAAGGTGTAGCTGAGAACATAATTCTGAAGTGCTTCTTCGAACTTCTTTCCATGTCTATCAGAGCCCTGAGAGTGCTAATAGACCTTATAGCCCTGACCAACCTGACCTGTGCCTCTCAGCCACCTGCCCTGCCCGTGGGCCAGAGTCTCATTTAAGCTCAGCTGTGGCATAGTTCTGTTTCCATCTCAGTCCCAGCCATGCTGGTGGCCAGCCAGAGATGCTGCTGATTGTGACCCTGACTTGTGGACTGGTTTCCCAATTTGGCTCCAAACCTGTCATCTGTCTCATTACATGGACTTGTTGAGTGATCACTGGGCTGTGTCTGATCCCAGTTAACCTTACCAGACCTGATCCTGAGTGCATTCCTCAGGCTGACTTCCAACCATATTTCTGTGAGTTTGCATGGCCATCTGCGCTCTTGGTTGAACCTGGCTGCCCCCTCTGTTTCTTCATTGCTTTCCTTGTCCAGGTGTCATGGGATGGGGCCTTACCCTGCTGGCTGTGTCATCACCCACGGCTCCTGGCTTTGCTTCTTCTCTCTGAATGTATAGTGTCATTCCAGAGGTATTGCACTGTCTGACTGCATGTGCTATGACTTTCTGAAACAAATTCAAGTGGCATTTCCTGGCCCAGTAAGAAGCCAGAATGCCCAGCAGTTTCCTGGGCCCATCCAGCTAAACATAGCTTTCCATTATGTGCCCATTCCAAGTCAGGCTAACTTATCAGCCTTATCAGTGTGCTGCTCTTCTCAAGTTTCTTTGTGTTTGGGATACATGCATTGAATTGCTTATTAAACTATGTCTCTTCTGAGCAGCCATTATATTAATTGTTCTGCTGCCTATTACCACAATTCCAGTCTTTGAGTCATTTTCATACTGTATTAACTAGCACCCAGAAGTCAGTACAGATGTAGTCAGGGCAACTAATGCTCCTGAGCATCTTTAGAGGATATTTTCGTTGTCATTACTTCTGCAAATTAGAGTGTTCAGGCCTTTTGCAGGTGTCAGTTCCCTATTTGGAGGGATTCCAAGCAGTATCTTGTCATCTTGCTTTTATTTTACAGGCTCTGTCAGTAGGTAAATTTCACTTATTTCTAGAATTTAATTCATTGTCTGCTGGGGTTTCAATAATCCAAAGAGTCTTGTCTTCTTCATGTTGTTGACCTGATCTGGAACTACAATTAACACATGTTCCTGTCCATCTTATTATTACATGCCCAAAGCCTTGTGTTTCTTGAGTGGGCCCTTTTTATTTGGAGTGTTTGATAATAAAGCTACCACTGAAGAAACCACTGATTGCCTAGTGCTTTTTATTTAGTACTTTGATGTTAATCAGAGTTCTAATCAGTACATCCCCAGTATGGCATTGAGACGGACCAATTTGATTTGTATTTATGCCTCAAGATGTGTTATACAGAGGGTGAAAAATTATTCTAGGGACTGTAGAGGTGCTGGGAGTCCTGGGGAGGCTTTGCCTGGCAGTGATCAGGGCAGAGAAAGTTTCCATGATCGGGCTGTGAGTGATCCTCCTCCTGCTGGTGGGGCAGATCCCCAGATGTCCAGGAGAAAATGCCCAGGAAATCAGGCTGTGGGAGGAGCCTTAGCACATAAAAGCAGTGAACTGTGACACAACCCGGTGCCATTTTCTGTGGGTCTATTTCATCCTTGAACGACGTGTTGGCTTGTTCTTCCAGCCTGTCTTGGTCACCCTGCACAGTATTCCTTCTTTTAAGCATGGGCCTTTTCTTCCACGTGCATATCATCTGCAAATGTGACAGCAGTGAACCCCATTGCCTCCTCTGCCAGGACAGGCCTCTGTGCACGCCGCTTCTTGCTGATCTCCGGGTGCAGTACAAGCCATTAACCACTGTCCTCTGAACCTGATTGCTCCAACCTCATTTTTATTGATCATGTTGTCCACATATCCAGGTCATAGTATCCCTCCTGGTGTCCACTGTCCTGAAATCATCTGCTACATTTAGCTAGAGACTCAATTTTCCTTGTTTAGCCTTTAAACACTTGTGTAGTGGTAGAAGCTCTTCTTGTTGCCCCTGCTGTCCGCAATTTATTCTTTTTTAGCGAGGAATAAAATTCTGTGTGGAAATTTGGTTCAATGAACGATAATTTGTCCTAAATATGGAAATGCACTAAATTAAAGAATATGTTATAGTTGAAGTAATTGAGAAAAGCTATTCAACAATAGCAGTGTGATTGTTCCTATAACCGCATTCATAATGAGAAATACATCTGTTGTCGTCATTTAAGCGCCACAAGCAATAAATTTTCCTCTCTTAAAACTTTATAGGAGCAATTACACTTTTTTAATGAGCTCATTACTATTACATGGGTGAGAAAAAGTAGGTTTTGTGCTGTATTTCACATAGTTAGATAGCCTTTTTATTCAAAACTTTTCTAGAGACAAAAATGATTAAGAAAAGGTGTTTTATGTAGACTCACTTCTTTCGATATCAGCTTCCAGAGCTGAGTGATAACTTATGAGCAACACACAAATAGATTGAAAATTCAGGTTATGACAAATAAGACTTCTTTCCTAAATCTGATATTTCAACTTAGTTTTCAATCATGTTTATTTCTTTCGATATTATTAGTTGATATTACCTTTTACTGCCCCTTCTCTCTTAATGCCTTTTTCCTCCTCCCCCAACCACCCAAGTTAATGTTTTTTCTGAACTTGGCGTGGAAAGTCTGAGGCTCTGATTTCTTGTAATTTTTAAAGAAAAAATTAAAAGTTTTTATTTCTTCTCCCACTCCTTTGCTTTTTTGCCTTTTGCATCTATTGCTCTCCAATCTGTTGCTATATTACTTTATTTTTAATTTGGATACAAACTGTTTTACCCATCCTGAAAGTTGCTTTATTGGTCAACATTTGAAGCATTTCTGTGTTGTATAATTGTAGACAAGAAAGTGTGTAATGAGTGAAGGCTTTGTGTTCTGTCCTTTAACAAATACTTAAGACTTCCTAAATATACTTTTGCATAATGCACTTACATATTGGTTATGCTAGGGGAAGATTTTTTTTAAACAAATACTGCTTTGGCTTTGGAAACAGTAGGGGAAAATTCAGTTCTTACTGAAAATGTGCTAGAATTTTGAGCACTAACTTACCAGTTTATAAAGTATCTTGTAAAGTAGTCTGTTTTTCTGATGAAGTTACTAAAATACTTCTGCCTTCCGTGGCAATATTAATAAATTATGTCTGTATGTCTTTTGATAAGAGTCTTTTGAGGGTACAAGCTTTTCATTTTGCCTTCATTTCTGTTTATTTGCTCTAAAACTTTGAGAATATTACAGAAAATTAAAGGAAATCTCTCTTTACAGGATTTTTTTTTTTATTTTTTAAACAGGATACAGTCTGCTGCATTTAAAATTCTTTGGAACAACTGCAAAATCAGATGTTTCTGTGTCATTCTAGATGTTGGTGAGCAAAAGAAACTCTTGCTTCTGCATTTAAATTAATCTAGAGATGTGAAGTAAATTAATCTTCATTCAGTATTAATATATTAATGCAAATAACAGAAGAAAACAAATCTGCAAGGCAAAGTAGTAGTTTTTATTATTTTTTCCCTGGTGTCTCCATTGTCTTCAGTTGACAATGCTGTCTTTTGTTAATCTTCATCTGCTCCTGGAGCTGTGCTTGTATTTGCTCCAGTATAGTTGCATTTTTGCCTTTAAAATGCTATGAAAGCTATGATCCTTGCTTTTAAAAAATAAATCAATATTTAATCAAAAATATAAAATGATGGCATCTGTTGGAAGCAAGAAGAAAAATTAATTCTGGCTCTCAAACCCAGGGTTTTGACAGGTTTTCCTTCCCTGTCAACATGAGAGAACTTTGAGGATCTTTCTATGGGGGTAGGATGGTGCAGGGAAAGTGCAGAAATTTGAAGTTCAACGGAAATTTCTGAGCTAGTGCGTGGAAGCTTGTCCTACGTAAAAAGTTGTGTTCTGTGTTACCATGTTGTGCTTGTGCTTTAGCATCAGTTTATGAAGTGGCTTGTGTCAGGGCAAAAGGGGAATTTAGGCCATGGGTAGTTGCTCATTTGGTATGTCTTTCCCAGTAGTTATCTTGTGTTACTAGCAAGCAATGTCCCATCGCTGTTGTTATTCTACGGACACCAAATGTCCCATTCTCACCCATCAGCCACAAAGGGTTGCACAAGAACCTGGTTTAGATCCTACTTTTCCAGGAGCCGTTTTACATTACCCTAAATTAATGCTCAAATCAGAACAGGTTTGATGTATCATGTTCCTACATTCGGCTGTCACATCACGTAAATAATCAGCTCATCCCAGGAACATGCTCAGGAAAATAATCAGATTACAGTGTAGTCCTGTGCTGGGATTCTTTATCTCTACACTTGTGCACATTGAATGGCATTGTAGTTGCTGGCCAATGCAAAAACAACCTTATGTTGCATAAGCTTTGATATTTCATCATGCTAACCCTGCACATGTTATTGATGATGGATTATATACTCAGATCCTGCTTAATGCTATATTTGGATATTTCATGTTGCATACACATATTCCTCAGTAATTGTTAAATGACTGAAAACAGTTTGATGGCAGTTACCCTGTTATGCCTAACCTCAGCTACCCGCCTACATTTTAGTGAATGTTGTTAATACTATGCATTCAGATCAAGTTTATTCTTATCTTTCATATTACCCAAGCTGCATGGCTTTATTTTCAATAGCATCTATCTGACTGAAAATTTGGGACTACATACATCTTGTCATGACTAAACTGGACTCATCTGCCTGCCTGTCACTCTAAAATAAATTGAATGCAGGTAAACTCTTTTTCCAGATATCCCTCTTTTGACCTGAAAACTTATCAGTGACATGCGCTTTACAGCTGAGACAGCTGGTCTGTTTTTCTGGCTTTTGAGTTGACTCACCACCCTAAATGGCAGCTTTAACTTTATTAAAATACTGTTTGATAGCTGTCTGCAAAGAACTAGTGATCATGTAAACATATGGTTATCCACAGAGAAAACAGGAGGCTTTCTTGCCCCTGAAGCATCCCTGAAGCAAAAGGTTTTGTGTAACTTTTACTGATATTCATGTTAATTCTTAAGGGTTTGTTGCAGTTTTTCAGTCATTTAAGTTTCAGAAGCTTTTTTCTTTTTCCAATTTAAGTGAATAGTTTTCTAATACAAGCTATAAGTTCTCAATGGATGATTAGTGAAATGGCAAAGAAACCTACGAAGGTACTTAGGGTACAATGCCTATGGAAACAATTCTTGAGTTGTGTGTGCCCACCATAGGGCTGGGCGATGAATGAATGTGAATTGTCAGTTGTGATATGATTTTCAGAGATATGATTCATCAATTTTTACCTTTCTCAGTCAAGATTCAGTTCTATTTATTTTTCTTCCACAAATTACAGTTAAGAGTTTCTAAACAGAGGAGACTAGGGTCTGGGGTCTGCCTAATAAGTATACAATGTCCTTTGGGCTTTCTTAGATGTTCAGATTAAATGGTCAAGATGCTACAGAAAATAACTTTTTTACATGACTTGAAAGATCCCAAAAATAGATCCAGTAAGGTACTGAGGCAGCCACCAAGTGTCATGCAGAAATGGTCAAGGAGAAACAATGAACTTGAGTCCAGTTCAAGCCTGCACTTGAATCTGTATGTGATTTATGGTAAGTCACATAGGGCTGCAACCACAGAAAGGAGTCCTGAAAACTGTCACCTCAGATAATATATTCCATTGAATGTTTCTAAAATATCGGGACTACTATGATTTTGTGTAAAATGTCTTCATTTGGGCCCTAATTTCTAATCTGAACCCTACTCAGAATTTCTCCTCTGCCAGAACAGACAAGCAACCCAGTGAAGTTTCCAAACTGAGTATTACTCTATGGACTATTTTCTGTGCTTCCACAAAGTATTTTTAAAACACTGATCCAAGATGTAGGATTTCAGAGCTTCAAACGGCAGTGCAGGTGAAGTGAAATTCTATGAAGTACTTATTAAATCAACAAGTAGAATCCCTTGTCTCTCTATTCTCACTTTTTATACACTAGGTGAAACCACAGGCTATTACGCTCATACTCTGGCTTAATATATATTTTATGCAGATTGAAACAAGTTCATCAGTGGAAATCAGAGAAACTTCATTGCTTTCACATAATCATTACCCAGTGGTTGAACGTACTTCTATGGAAGGTGACATAGAGTTTCAAATTTTCATCAAATAAGCGAAATCCCAACATTTCATAATCTGTGCCCCATGCATTGCAAGGCTTGATGGTCACAGAGGGCTCCCTATCTTTTGTGGAATTACAGCTAGGAGGATGAATGGAGAAAACTTCATGATTCCAAAGAGTATTTTTAGTTAAATACTGTGTCTGAATCTATGTGTTGAATCTGAGGGACTGTAGTTCTAGGGTCTAAGTATTATCCAAGAACAGTAAGAGTGGAACATATGTGGTTTTTGTAAGCTACCTTCTGAAACATCTTTCCTATAATACAAAGTTAAGGAGATTTCAAAAACATTTGTTTTTTCTGACCCACAAACTTACTTTTTCTGCATGTTGCCACTTTAGCTGCCTTCATCTGCCATCTTGTGGTATGTTGGCTTAATCTCAAGTGTATAGAAATGCACATACATTATTTATTATATTTTATAAATTTTTTCCTGCCTCACATTAGTAATTGCCAGAGTGATACAATCAGATTTTACTTTTGTGAGCTAAATGCATACAATAAATGAATTTTCATGCACTATATTCTTTTTAATATTGGAAAAATAAAAAAAAGACTGAAAACCAGTCAGTTGCAAACTAGTTCTTGTTGAACATATTTCTGTTTTATTAGAAATCATATATATTCAAAAGACTTTTTGAATTTATATTATGTTTACTTGTCTCAATTAATTAACACTTTTCAATTCAATAAAAACCCCAAGAATAATTTTTCTTGAAGTTTTCAAAAAGTTACTGGTAAAACCAATAGAAAGGGATCATGAACATGTGTAGGCTTAAAAGTAGATCCTTCTCTCTCCCTGAATTGTTTATAAGATCCAGATGCATTTATAGAAGATAATTTAGTTAAAAACATCATTGCAGTGACTCTGATATGTTGATGTATTTATTAATGTCTGTCAAACCTATTCTCATATTTTTAGTACCAGAAGCTTAATAGGAAAGGGCAGGACAGCTTGTACAGGAAAACCATCGGTGCTTCATTGGTATTTAGCCTCTGATAAATTTAAATATATGCTTATATAAAGTGTATATATTAACTCACAGGCGTATTAAAGAATTTTTTTCTTCATTTCACCAAAGAATAACGCAAGAGTGATTAAAATAGAACAACAAAGGCCAAGATGTAGAAGCCCTTTCAAAAATTACCTAATTTAGAGTATGTTGATCCTGCAATTGGTTTCAGGCTGAATTCTGTGAATTGAATTAAAATTATATTATGTTTATAACTTCTGCTTATTTGGATTTATCTAAACTATTCACCTAGCTCAACTTACAAGAAGTAACTTTAAAGTGAAGAGCTGAAACATTCCTTCCTGGATCTGCCATGTGTATTGGTATATAGAACATATAAAATACATGAGAAAAAGTACTTGTGAAAATGTAATTATAAGGTTTTTATTCATTTTCTTAGGCTAACCTTTTACATATACTTAAAAGCATATAATTGTGAGTTCTGTCTTATATTTTACCAGTTTGGAAAGCTACAGAAAATTCTAACATTTATTAACCAGCTTGGCTAAATATAAAATATGATTGCAATGCAATTTTGCAAATATTAGCACTGACATTAAAAACTGTATCTATATAGCTGTGAATATCCAGGGAAATTTAATTGAAAGGAATTTTTTCAGCCCATTCTAGATTGCTAGTTCTCCTGCTTTCTTGACAATGAGATCTACACCACAAGATTAGCTATGTTTTCTTGGTCCCTGAAAAGCAGTTTGACTCTAAATGCTCTTTCCCCAAATGCAGTCAAGCCAACAATGTAAGGCAACATGAGTTAAGCTTGAAAACCTCTGTGCTTAAGCAATATATTATAAAACATACAAAATTTTAATTATTATTTTTCAATAAGGAGATGTTTTTTTAATTTCCAAAAGGGAGATAAAAAGGAATATTTTTCCAGCTTTGAATGAAGTTGGCAGTCCATTTCTGAGTATTGGACAAAAGTCAGTTCTGACACTAGTAGCAGTAAGATTTAATATTGTGATACCATGGCACAGGCTTGGCACAGGAATTCCAAATTTTGCCAGTTTGAATGCTCAGTTTAGCTTGACACCCAGGAGTTCAGCCTTTTTAAACAATTGCCTTTTGGTAAATATCAGAAAAACTCAAAATTTTTGAACTTTGAAAATTATGATTTTTTTTTTTCCAAATACAAACCAAATCCATGTATTTATATTTTTAGGCCTTGTGATAACTATGTAAAACTCAACAGAAGCTTAAATAGGCACAAAAAAAGATGCTAATGTAGAAATGTACCATACTTTTTTTTTTTTTAAGGAGTAAATTAATATTTAACACCTGTGTATAGCATATATTTGGGCAATTTCTTATATTTCCCAATTCGAACAGATTAATTTATTCTTTAATACATTTGCAGAATTCATATTTGGTGATTCTATTTTTACTGCTGCAAGTGATTTGTAATAATAAGTTAGCACTCACTGAACATTGTCAAAGAAGTTGAGGCATTCAGTTGTTCACTGATTTGGGCATGAAGAGATAAGGGAAATAGGGTTTATTTATAATGATAACTCAATTCCAGTGATATCAAGTTTTTCCTCGATATGCTTAAGAAAGAGCATTGAGTCTGCTAGGTGAGCAGAACTGTAAAATTGCAAGGATTTGTAGAGATTTATTTAGTTCTGTTTTCTGTGTCTCCTTCTACTTTCACAAAAATTCAAACAGCTACCACCTTAAAGGAGATTGTATAAAGTATTTTTATAGAAAAAATCTTTTTTTAATTTACAGTTTTGGTTTTTTTAATTTGCTAAAGTTAAGCATAATTGTCAAATGCAGTCATAGGCAAGACTTTTCTTCAGCACACTTCAACTATTTAAAATCCCTTAATGCAATAATTTGCTTCTTCTGTGGTTTGCACAGAGAAACAAGGGCAAATAGACATTCTAGGAAAATTATATCGCAAGAAAATGAATGTCTATTAGTCAAATATCAGTTTTGGTTTACTGAAGGCACAAATATATTTGAGGAGTTTCAGCACAGTGTTGGAATGTTTCAAAGCATGTGCTCAGAATGAGAAGTAGATTCCAGCCCTTCTGATACGGCATCTAGTACAGCAAAAGACAAAAGGAAAGGAAAATCTGTAAGCAATCTGCATAAAAATGCCCAAACTATACTAGTTCTACAATCAAGTTAATATAAAAGAAAAATTGTAATATGTGGTGAGGCTTCATCTACAATATTTTGGACCTCTTGTTATAGAGAATGTCAGTATTTTACTAACATAAGTAAAGACTTCTGCACTGGATTGAACCCCAAGCAAAAGTTAAAACGGACCAGAGTTAATTGTTCTATATTTGGCCATAAAAAAGAAAAAGTAACAAACATTTTTTTTCTTTGTTTTCATTTTATTGGAAGATCCATTTGGATTCTGACTTCAAATGTCGCAGAGCTCTCAATCTGATAACCAATATTTGCAGTATAGTTTCTATTAAATAAATTCAAATATTTAGTTCATAAAAAATACGTTTGCAACAATACCTTCTATTTCACTTTTATGTTCTTTACTGACTCTAAGTCATCTGGTACCTTAGCCCAACATGAGTTATCTGTTGAAGTTTCTTCAGGACTTTGAAACTTTTGCCTTCAAATTGAATTTATTTTATTTCCTGCCCAAAAATGCTAAATGAAAAGTAGAACATCTGAAAAAATTGAGATTTTAGGGAATTATTAAAGTTCAGGTATCAGCATCTGTCTAAGATGGAGAAGAATTTTAAAGTCAGGAGAATTTGTGAAAAGTTGTGCAACTGTCAAATTAGAATAAAATGTGTTTACTTGCTATAATACTGAAGAAAAAGTGTATACACATCAATTGGTTTTTATGTTGGGCTTTTCAGAGGAAGTCATGGGTTTCTGTAATGGCTGTTTTTCTTTGCACATTTAAATACTATCACTTTTTTTAAAAGGAAGATGCTATAAAAATATTTGTGCTGTGATAGTATATTTCTGCATCAGCTGTATCAACAGAATCACTGTATGATGGCTTAATTAGGTCAGTCAAAACAATATTATTGAGGTTCTGAAAGATCTTCTGGAGTGATTTCTTACTCCCTATTGGCTCTCTAAACTTGTGGTAAGATTGGAGCTTCGTTATGAATCTCTTGACAATAAGTAGCAATCATGTCACTGGCAGCTTTCCAAGGCAACATGGGGAACTTATGGACTTGTCACACTTCCAGGGTGTTGGAAGGTGCCAACTCAACTGTGATTCACTGCTGATTGCTTTTGCTGTCACAGAATCCTTTAAGGTTTCAAGCCTTTGGGGAAATCTCACGGAGGATGCTTGGCAAGATGTAAAGTGTCAGCTAAAGCATCATGTAACAGGGTAGATAATTTGGTAAAAGCCAAGCTGTTCAGGTTTTTTAATGGTTTGTCCTGAACCACGACTGTTCCAACTTTTATTTTTAATTAAAGTAATTAAGAGGGTGGTTGTAATGAAACACCTTTAGCAGGTTGTTTTCTGATTATGAAACAATATGAGAGCTCTAAATACTGATTATTCCCCTCCCCCTTTTCCCTCTTAAGAAATTGCTAATAGTTCATATTAATTGAGCTAGCTATCTGCAAATCTGGGACTCTCCTGGGCCCAGCATAATTAAAGAAAAATCTTTGGGTGAAACAGCAAGATCTGGAGGGAGTTTTATTGCTTTCTAAAAGTTTTGTGTTTAGAAGAAATGGTTTCTTACCTCTAATTCAAGTATTGGAGCATATTTAGACACACTGATAAAGATGTTTTTCCATAATGTATAAGGTTACCTAAATTACTTGGGATAGATAGTTACATAGCTGAGAACATAATTTACTGCCATAGGAATATTATAGGAATTATAACTATGCACTAGATTTCTTCTAACAATAAATTCCAGTGAACTGTTTTCATTTTATTGTAGTCATTATGGAATATAGGTAGTCATTGTGGAATACTTCTTTGCATACAAGGATGTAACAAAGCAAACTTTATTGTTCTAAGTATTTTGATCAATAATTGGTTAATCAGGAGAGAGCTGAAGTAATTTGCCATATTTAAACATATTTAGCATTTTAGAGAGGCAGATAAATTTATGCTCGTCTGTTGCCTGGTACTGACTACTCAGATTCAGCATTAAAGGGTTATTAGATGTTGAACAAGCCTTGGGAGACAAACCTTACTGAAGACCTGATATTGTTTCAATCTGTCTTCCTAGATGTCACATGCTCCTATTTAAAACCCCCAAATATATACTCTTGGCACAAGGGACAGGTGATTTAGCATCACAAGCCACGATAATAATTTAAATAATTTAAATAAATATCTAAAGGGAAAGATGTATGTGTCTGGGCATGACTGTGGTACCTCTATTTTGTGGGTTTTAGTGAAAAAAAATATATAAATATTTCATTCTGAAATTAAGGTCCATTTCTTCCCACACAGTGCAAATTCCCACATAGACATTGATTTAATGATCATATGTTTGTGCTAAAGTGACTGGGAGACTGTTGGAAGACTTTCTGCACTTCAAGGCATATGACCACAGCTAGGAAAATTTTAGGCTTGGCTTCTAAAAAAATCTAACAGTATTTGTTACATAAAATAACTCTAAGATGATCTGATAAAGAGCAGGAAAGGGAGTAACCTGAGGATATAGGTTAGTTGTCTGAATGACTGATATTATCTCTGCCTTAAGGGACAAGATTAATACCCTGAACAGAAACCTGTTTAGCTGGGAAAGCCAAGTAACTGTTCTCTGAATTTGAAGTTCTTATTCCTTTCCAAAGGAATAAGCCACTGTGTATTCTTCAGGTCAAATGGGGATTTCTTTTAAGCCATCATGTTGCAGAAATAGGAAAGCTTGAGAAATACAGGTTGTCTGCAAGCAGAATAAGATTGTGAACAAGTCAGTAAGAGGAAAATGCATCTCAGTTACAGTATTGTTAAATAAATGAAAGAGTGAATACATTATCCCTAAAAGTGAAAAGAAGAATATTATGCATTATTTTCTAAGGTGAGTTTTTGTTATGAATCTGTATAGAAAAATCACAATTGGTCCAGAAGAAGCTGAAATAAATGTCAATGATCTTGAGTTCTAAAAAAGAGCTACTTTTCATCAAGGTGTTAAATTTACAACAGCATCACTTGGCCTTTCATCTCTTTATTTAATGCTGTACATTGGCTAACAACTCTTCCCCTAAAAATCCTCCTGTTTGGTCTTAAAAATAAAATGTGGTGTTGAAAATAATAGTATTTTTTCAAAGTGAGACAAAATAGTTATGACTGAGGGCATGGATGATAAGTAGTTTGTGTTTCCATGATTTGCCACTCATCTGATCTTGGCCAGCAATTTCAAGCTTTTACTTAAATTGCGAAAAAATCGTATGGATATACATTTAGAATCTGCTTTTGCACTAATATTTAAGTTAGTGCTCACAGGGATCGCTAAGATACTTTTACTTAAATTTTTACATTATATTCATTTGAACTTTTTAATAAATAGAGTCACCTGTCTTTTGGAAAGTTTTATTCATGCAGCTTTCGCTATTTCCAATAATATTAATTTTTAATGGAAATAATATTTGTCATTTTTATAGCATTTTCCATCTCAAAGGAGGTAAACTGCTTCACATACTTTGTATTACAAATGGCATGCTTTTTCCACTAATGATATTCAGTCAGACAATATAACATTAATAGACATGTTTTTTACTCCTTTTAAGTTTCAATGCTGACAACCACAGTTTTACCCGTGGAATTTGTTTTTCTACAGACACATATATCACTGTGTAGCATGGCACTAATATTAACAGAAATATATGACAGTTGTGCTAATCAGTGAGATATTGATTGACGTAGAAGAATCTTAGACCACAAAACATACCAAGAATAATTCAAATATTTTGTTCTTACTGCAGGAAAAAAAAAAAAAAAAAAAAACAAAACAAAAACCCAAACTTGAAATACGTTAGGAGAAGTAGGGTGATTTTTTTTTTTTTCTTTCAATTCTTTTTTGGCAATAAGGAGGTTGGATAATGCTTGGAAGGGATCGTTTCAGGAATGTCTGTTGAAAATACAAGAATCCTCTGGACAATTGAGAAGATGAGCAGAGGAGAATAAATGGACCAGTCCAACTATTTAAGAATTCTTCTGCATTTACAGAGAAACTAGAAAGGAAGTGATCTATTTTAACCTTTTGTTTGTTGGGTTTTTACTTTTTGAAGTAGTTGTTGGGACTGAGGGTACAAATACAAATTTTAAGTGTTTCTAGTCTTTCTCCATCTATTTTTTTGCTTTGCCTCCATTAAGACTTCTTTTTTTCCAAATTCTTGTCTCCTTTAAGAATTATTTCCATTGTTTTCCTTTCCCTCTTGGCCAATATTTTTGAAAGTAAACTACTCAATTTGAATGTACTTTTTTAGATATGTCAAATAAAGATTTCTGTATTGTGGTTGATATGAGCAGAGTGGCTATGTCCTACTCTTGTTCCAGCCTGTAATGAACATGTCCTTGCAGATGCAGAATCAGAAACTAAAAGCTCTGTCCATGTGCAATTAAAGTTGGAGAAGACCCAAAATATCCCTGATGTGTGAGTTTTAAATGTTTCTGTGAACATGTTCAGGTTTGGAGGAAAGGGCTAAGAACTACTGTTAGGGAATGTTTCAGGGTAAATATTCTGTGATCTCGCAACAGAAGATACACTGCACTAGAGCTAAATTTTTCCCGTCCCAAGTAATACTTTATTTAACTTTTGCTTAGGTGAAATCCAATGATGATCTCATTGCTTTTCAATAATGAAGAACATTTAAATATTTAATTTAAAGGAATGATTAGTAATTTTTATGAGTTGGAAAGATGACTTGCAACTTCAGTAATTTAAGCCATATTATCAAGTTTTATTTGCCTATTTGAATATGCTTGTAGGGAATATAGAGGCTATTTTGACATGTGTCTCTGTCACTGTATCGTCATATTTAGTGTATTTTTCTTTCCTGTATGTTTTCTGCTGTAGTAGAAGAAACCAGCAGGAATCAAAAGCTGCACAAAACTCTCTCTCTTTGCATGATGTGCATTTTTCTTAAGAAATAAATCCTAGTCATTTTAAGAATGACAATGATAAAACATAGTAGAATGTCAGTCCTTGCTAGGAGCATTAGCAGTCCAAAAGATGTTAGCTACTCTTCCTCAAACCTTTGAATTTTAAACTTATATCATCATTATTCCTTTCTCTTCTCAGACTATTTCTAGATAGGGAGAGATTAATGTATAATTGTGGTTGTAAGAATATATTACGAAAGATGTAAATCTCTGATCTATAGTTTGTTATGGGATACCTAAAACAAATCAGTTATCTTTGCCAGTATGTGCCGTTCAAACATTCATGTGCACATAAATACCCAGAGCTGTAACTAAAAATACTAGAGGAAGCTATCAAGTAGACTAAAACCTAATGAATTGAGCCTTTATTAATCTTACCCTAGGTAAGCCATAACCACAGAAGTCAGGACTGTTGCTTAATATTGTCATGATGGCTAATGCAAAGTTCTTGTGTGCTTCACATGAATTTTGAAGGTGGCAACTAACTCCTCCTTTATCAGCTTTAAGTGCTTTTTTAATGCTAATTGGTCAAGAGATTATCTTAAATTTGCAAAGTATCACTTAGTTATTTTCATATCAAATGTAATGTTATTGGAAATATAGAAAGCCTTTGTATGAAATGACAGTGTTGGCATTTCTCTCTTTGAGGCAAAAATATTGCAGGTTCATAGGCGTAATTTAAAATGTGTATCATTAAATTTTATTTTTGTTATTATGTGGAGATGCTGTAATGTGTCCAGAGAAGGGCAGCAAGGCTGGTGAAAGGTCTAGAACACAAGCCCTGTGAGGAGCAGCTGAGGGAGCTGGGATTGTTTAGCCTGGGGAAAAGGAGGCTCAGGGGAACATCATCACTCTCTACAACTGCCTGAAAGGAGGCTGTAGCCAGATGGAGTTCAGCCTCTTCTCCAGGTAACAAGGGGACACCATCTTAAGCTGTGTCGGGGGAGGTTCAGATGGGACATTAGGAAGAAATTCTTCACAGAAGTGGTGATTGGGCATTGGGTTGGCTGTTCAGGGAGCTGGTGGAGTCACTGTCCCTGGAGGTGTTTAAGCAAGGAATGAATGTGTCACTCAGTGCCATGGTCTAGTTGGCATGGTGGTGTTAGGCCATAGGTTGGACTTGATGATCTCAAAGGTCTTTTCCAGCCTAGTTAGTTCTGTGGGGTTCGTATTTATCTGCTTTATGTAGCAGTGTGGCTGTTACAGACGCATAAGAAAATTTCCATCAGTGTATGTTCACAGAACTTTTGTGGAGAGTCACAAACAAGACAGTGCATGATATATTTTTATAAAGATGTAGAAGCTCATTCTGCTGCCAAAGATAGTAATTTAGTCATTGCATTGCATAAAGCATTTTGGGGAGATTGGAGAAGAGGAGAAAGTTGCATGATTTTCAAAGATATACATGACAAACACACAGGACAATGAACTTGAATTCTTAATAGAAGATGAAATCTTTATTTGCACTTAGCTCTCACATGATTATACTTTAATATTTTCAGATTTGTTTATGTATATTATGATTTTGCTTTTAATTCCTCTGTTTTATAAATAGATGTATGCCATATATAACCCTTTGCCAATAGAACTTCTGGGACCTCTTTCTAAAATTGAAAACTGCAGGAAACTTTTTCCACTTCTCTGCCCCCTACAAATAGCTTAAATAAAAATAAAAACTTTTCATGTAACATTTCCAAATCCAGCTATAACTTTCCTTCTCATCATAATGTTTTTAGGGCAGGCTATTAATGTATGTATGATAAAAGGTCAAACACATCCTTCTTTATGGTCTTGGTATCATAATTTACTGCTTAATCACAAAATAAAAAGCACTATACTTTTAGAAACCATTGGACATTTTGTTGTTGTTAGTTGGTTGGGATTTTTTTTAAGTCTTCCTGAAGAGATGAGTTAGTCACATAATTCCAGTCAGTGATTGTGAATGAAAGAGGCATAGTTTATGAGGGAAACTAGCTGCAGAGTGTGAAGGACATAGTGACCTCCGTACCAAATGTCCTTGTCAAATCTCCTTTGAACAGTGTGTACTGGATTGATTGTCCATTTCAAAAGGATGACCGTATGGCAGAAAAATGGGATAGCTATTCCTGTATTGTGGAAGAGCATCAAGATCTAAACATGTGCCTTGACTGCTTTTTCCCTTATTGCCAATTAATTTTAGCTTCCTCTCATTAGAGTAACTTTCATGAAATACTGAGACAGACTTGTGGCACTTATTGTTATGAATTATATTAAACTTAGCAAGACTGTCCATATTTAAAAGATTTTGAAAGCTCACCCTGATAAATGTTTCATTCCTAGAATTCAACTAAAACAGAACCCAAAATTATATTAAAAACAAAAAGGATTTTTTTCCTCAGATTCCCTAAGTGGAAGTATGATGACATGGCCAGCAGCAGTACAACATGCAAGTCTAGGAGGGATTTTGAAACAAACTCTTCTGGCAACCGATATCACAATAAAATCTGATTGAATCACATTCATAGATCAAGTGGTTAGGTAACATGTAAACTTGTCGTGATCCATGAAGCAGAGCTGGTAGACCTCAGCCATTTTCATTATATGTTGCTTTTTCTAGCTTTAGGCAGAGCTCAACAAATGTGTATGGCCTTTTATTTAAACACCTGTGCTATCCTGTTGTTGCACTGAGGCCACACGTTGTTGGGATCAAAGCAAACGTGCCATCCAGAGGTAATTTTTAGCCTCAGCATATTGGTTCCTTGGAAGGTTCCCGTGTTTCCAGACAGAAGCGTCATACAAAAGCTAATATAATGAAAAACAGAGAAGAGATGCATGTAGCATTTTTTTCAAGTATATTAATTAACAATCTTAGTACTTCAGTAAAATATATGATGCCCTGAACAGTTACCTTTTTTTTGCTGAAACAAAATTTTATAATAAGTTTCCCTATAAATTGTTTTCTGTCTTATTACCAAGATGTTGGTTTTGTGCTGGTTTTAGCTATGACAGACTTTATTTTCTTTATAGTAGCTAGCATGGGGCAAGATTTTGGATTTGTGCTGAAATAGTGCTGACAACACAAAGCTGGTTTTTTAGCTGCTGAGCAGCACTTACACAATGTCGAGACTTTTTCTGCTCCTCACCCTACCCCTCCAGCAAAGAGACTGAGGTTGCACAAAGAACTAACTGGTAGAGGACAGAGCAAGGACATCTGACCCCAACAGACCAAAGGGATATTCCAGATCATATGACATCATGCTCAGCATATAAAGCTGGGGAAGAAGAAGAGGGGGGGGACATCTGAGGGATGGCATTTGTCTTCCCAAGGCACTGTTACCTGTGATGGGGCCCTGAATTCCTGGGGATGGCTAAAAACCTGCCTGCCCATGGGAAGTGGTGAATGCGTGCCTCGTTGTGTTTGCTTGTATGTGTGGCTTTTGCTTCCCTCACTAAACTGTGTTTATCTGAACCCATGAGTTTTCTCACATTTATTCTTCCTCTTCTCTCCAGAGGAGAGCGAGTGAGTGAGTGAGTGGCCATGTGGTGCTTAGTTGCCAACTGGGGATAAACTGTGAACAACCCTCTGTCCAGACTTTATTCCAAAAGTATTAGTGCTTCTATTCAACACTTCTAGCATGACTGAGCTCTTACTGCCACTTTTGCAGTTAAAAATCATCTCAGGTGTGGTGATTTGTTTTGTATTGACTATAGAGTAATTAGCATTCAAGTCCATCTAATTCAATTAAAATACTACTGTGAATATCCTCATGGTTTTGCTTGCTTTTTTGTTTTTCCTTAGCTCCTGTGTTACCATTATTTTTTAGAAGTTCATAATTTTAAGAAAATAAAAAGATGAGGGGAATGAAATCAGTGGAATAAACGGAAAGAATGAAATTAGATAGTTTTGGAATGAGATGTGTGGGATTTTTAATACTTTTCTGTAGTTTCCAAGAGACTTAACATGCTGCAGCATTGATACTACTTAGCAATTTAATTGTCTTCATTGGACCATACAGGTAATTTGTAACTAGGTGTGACCATTAAGCACTCATCATGAATTAAGGAGACAGTATTTGGAATGAGGATGATGTCTTAGTCTAATAGGTTTAGTTCTGATAACCTGGCTGGCTTTCTGCACATATAATTGCCTGTGTGCTGCCTGCCAGAGTGACAGAACTAATGTCATTAGTTTCTTCATCTTCCACATGTCAGACAAAAAGATATGTTGTGGGGAGAAATGGCCAAACATTTTTTTTTTCTTGCCCTTGACTTTTGAGGTGACCTTGTGCCCTTTAACAGCATTAAGTGCCAAGTAGGAGGGCACAGATGGCCTGAACACATGGATGGGTTTCTGCAGGGTGTGGGCCATGACCCTGCCATGCATGTGAGGAAGTTTTTTATATATTTCTGTAGTTCTAGGTTGGCTGATCCAGATAGCAAGCAGTGCACAAAGCTGAGACTTGATTATGAGCCCAAAAAAAATTCTTTGGTTATCATGTAAAAGCTAAGTAGGACCTATTGAGACTTGGCTTGAACTGTGAACTACATTAGGAAACCTATCTAAAGATTTTATCTTTATTTTTAAATCTAGGATGAAGGAGGTGAAATACAGGCACACATTGAGTTTGGTGAACTGAGGCATTCAGTCATTGAAGAGATCTGTGTGCTGCCAGACTGGGAGCTCTGGTGGGTGAATTGCTTTATACAAGTATTCTCTTGACTGATTTTAAAGTCTTGAGTAGATCAGTTAGATGCTTTAAATTTATTCAGACTCTTAGGGACAAATCCAGTTTTTTATTAAAAAAAAAAAAAAATTCATTTTTTGCTAGGGCAAAAGACAGCTGAGAGAAAGGAAGAAGTAAACCAGGTGAACAGTGTTTAATGTCTTTACTAGTATTACTCATAAAATATTTTTGAAAATTATAAAAGGCAAAAATCAGATAGATGACAAGTGAGCAAATTATTTTTGGGTTTTCCAGGACGCTCTGTGCAAAATTAGAACTGAGGGCAACCTGCCAATCTTCAATGAGATCTATAAAGAAACATATATATGCAGTCAATAATATCTCTATAAAGTGTTTTTTTTAAAATTTTTTTCAAAATATTTTAGAAATTGAAATTAAGAAAAACATACATCTGTGTTTTTTATGAAAATAATAACCAAACTACCAGTTGTTTTAAGTATTTTAAAATGGACTATAATAAAGGGGTTCAGTTCTGACCAATCACTGCCTAGAGAGTAGAAATCATGGATTTCAGACTTTCCTCAAAACTTCCAAGAGAAAGTGAGATTCAGCTGGAACAGCAAAGATAGTTGTGAGCACCAAAGAGTCCACCAACACGTTGTTTGAAGGCAAGGTTAAAAGGAGAGGTAAAGAAAGATAAACTTTGCTAGCCTGTCCAGTCAAGGACATCAAAGTTGGAGGTATGGGCAAAGAACAATATGAGTTTGTCAGAACTGCAGTTCAGATTTAACACTAAAAATGTGTATAGGTGAAAGACCTTAATTTGACTGATCACTTTTTTTAGTAACATTTTATAATAGTTTATAAAAGCTGTTATGTGTCTATCGACAATTTAGGATAGACAGATTTAGGTAACACTGTGTGTTGCCTCAACAGATGTTCTGAAGCAGAAAGGCAAAAACTTTTTTTTTGCATCGGAGCGGAATGCAAAAATCTGGATTTAGATGTGGAAATACAAGCATGGCCCTCTTGTGAAAGTTGTTTGTCAGAAAAAAAAAACAACTTATTTTGAATTTCAGAGTTCATAGAAATAAATGCATGCCATTGACATGATTTCACACTAGTAGAAATGTGTTATTATATTTGTAACATCAATTGTATTACATTCAGTATTGAGGCCTTTTTAGTTAGTGCTTTTATTTATAATGTCAATGTAATTTGACTTTTGAAAAGTATTCATTTGTTTTGAAAGTCCTCAAAATATCCCTAAGCTCTTTCAGGATTGTTTATTCCTTTCGCAATTATTACCACATTCACTTTTGAAGGTCAAAAATAAATTTCAGTAGTTTTACAGGCCAGATGGTAATGCTTTTGCATTTGTACCTCAGACTTTCACACTGTGCCTCATTCCCATTGAAATTAGAAGGAATGGGACGTCTTGGCATGAGTTCATAGTGTGTGAGTAGGGCACATTGGAGGACAGGGATTATTCTCCCTTCCCATTAGTATTATTCCTATTTGTTTTGCTGCCTGTGCCAACATACACTGTTTCCCTTATAAAGAGTGGATTCTGAGCAGCTGCCTCTTCTCATTTAAAACAGAGGAATAAGAGGAGCATGGAGAGAGTTTTCGATTAATTTTTAGTTGTGTGTCACACTCAAATTGTAGTTTCAAAGATATCTTATTATTCAGAATTTAAGCTCATGCATATTTGCACTAAGTCCAAATACTTAAACTGTGTCCTAACTTTTGAAACTTTTCATATTCTTATTCTTGTAGTAGAATTTTAATTTCCAAGTTGTATTAAAATGGAAAAAAAAAAAAGAGTAGCATTTTAATTGAATTTATTTATTAATTTATTTTGCAAGTTTTTAGCTGCATTTCCTGTAAGGCATAGCTGTAGCACCAATGGTAATTTTAATTTTAGCCAGCTATCACTCATTGAAGTTTAACAAAGCCAGGAATGAAAAATTTACTATGTAAAAGCATTTCAGAAATACACAGATGAGCAGTTTTTTTGCTGTTGAAACACAATTCATAGATGATCACTAACATTTCCAGTCTCCTTTGATGACATTTTGGTATATATTTTAAGTAGGCATTCAATTTTGGTTTTTATTACAGATGAGAATTCCAGGAACCTACAAGACTGAAATGCCTAGTTTACTGAGACATGTTTTTTCATTAGCTTTCCATATTTCGTAGGACCTTTTAATCAAGCTCTTGAAAAGTCAGTCTGATTCTTCCATTTTTCAGCTGCTTAGGCTCTTCATAAATCAATAGATGCACCTGGTGTTTCTTGGAAATTAGCATTATTCCCGGTATGATTCAAACCCAGCACTGATCTTCATTGTTCCCAGATGCTTTCACCTGGCTGCTGGTTCCAGGTGCTTGCTCTCTTTCCTAGCTGAGACCACCCTGCAATTTCCTGTAATTCTCACCATGCTCCATGATTCAGGGAAAGAGACTTTGTGCAGCTGAGAAAAGTGAAACTAGGCAATATTATTGACTGTCACCCTCACTGTTTGTGTCAAAATAGACATTGGCAGAAAAAAAGACAAACACCCTGCAGTAAATTCTGCCTACTCTACAGGAACTTTTTAGAGATTCCTAACTTTGTCTGTGTTGCCTCGAAAAAAGAGCAGAGAATGAGCAAGAACGCAGATTCCCATGCTTTCCTGGATAGGAAATCAAGACTGAGCTTGTTATGCTTTAAGGAAAAGCCTGAAACAAATCCAGGTCTAACTACTCTACAGTGTGGTTTTCCATTTGACGTTGAATGTCACTTTAGAAAGCTCTGAATTCTGCTTTACTTTGAAACTTTACTTGTTCATAGTATCCATTTGTTCATTCAAACATACATTTAGCTGTGGCTTGCTCTTTGTCTTGCTCTGTTTACTCGATATTTAGAAAGCAATGATAGGGTTCCTTTTAATAAATATGGTTCCTTTCAACATCTTGTAGTAAAAGTTGTAACTGCAGGTTGACAAGCTGTGATACGGAATTGCTAATGTTAGTGGAAGTCAACCTTATGCTGCTATTTGTTATTATCGGTGCTGAGGTGGGCTTGTAGGACTTATGCATGCTAAATCAAGTTTGAGGAGCCTGAAAATATTGTATAAGTTCTGGAATATATTTTCAGATATTCTTGCCATATTTTAACATTTAAAAAATGTTTATTTGTTGTAAAATTGTGTGATCATGTATTCAAGACACATTTTAAATGAATCTTGAGTTCCTCCTAAGGCTTAGAAACAAGTGGATTAATAAATGTGTTTTGCTATTTATGTTAGGCTATCCAATGTCCAAAAATCCCAAGAGAGTTAACTTGTTGGGACATGTATCCTGTATAAAGCCTATATATTTCTGTGTTTAAATCCAAAATTGCTGTCTGAAACTGTGAAAGATTTGATTTAGCATTCCCTAGTGAATAGAACAGAACGTAACCTATGTTGGATTAATATATAGCCATTTCTACTTTTATTCTAATTGTTCTCAAAGGTGTGTTTTTATCTCTAGACAAAATGTAGCTGTAACAGGTTGCATATTCAGGGACTAAGAAGCTCGTTTTTATATTTTGAGTCGATGCCAGACTGATGTAATAACAGACAACATTTTACTGGTTCACTACTCTGATTAGTTGTCTGTCTAGGGCAACAATGTGTGTATAAAACTTTTGAAATTACTGATGTTTTTAATGTATGTGCTTAAAAATATATCAAATATGTTAGCATTTCTCTAAATGCTTAATTTCTTTCATTTGGGTGGTAATGAAATTACATTTTAAAACTCCAGCAAACAGAATTTTTATTTTCCCAGTGAACACTAAGCTAGAGGTCAAAATATATTGATACATATGAAGGTCTGTCATTTTTATATCAATCAGTTTTCTATTAGGAATGCTCATTATGCTGGCAGTAATTGTTTATTTACAAGCCTGTGTGTGCCTACGTGGGCAAATACATTCATTGCAAACTTTTCTATTTTACTTTTGTTCTTCCACAGCTGTTCCTACATGCATTTCTGCTTCAGTAATGAAAGAGAAGTGTCTGCCAAGTCAGCCTGGATCTGCAACCGTAAATGAGGCCCCAAAGGATTCACAGAATCACCACTTTAATTTTCAGATTTTCTACGGAAAGATACATAACAGCATTTCTAGATTATGTCCCAGTGCTTTGTGGACACACACAGTGATCAACTAGAGATAGCCATCCCATGAAATATAAAATCACTTCATCTTGTCTGACTTCCAAAGTATTTAAATCTGCAACTGAGAGAGAAATTATGAAAAAGCAATGTTTGTGGTTATATTTGGGATCATGCTGGTTAGCCACCTGCTAACCAATCTATCCCTCTTTAGTTTAAATATTTTCTTCTCCAGTAAGTATATGTTCAGCCTCAGGGCCCATCAAAGCCCCATATTTACCTTTGCTGGGTTATAGCTTTGCAATGTGCTGCACTCAGCTGTGGAAAGATAAATTTCTACAGTGTTCTCTGTCTGCCCTTGTGGTAACTGGCTGGCTATGTAACAGCCATCTAAGGATTAGCAACTACTCATATTTATTTTATAATAACATTTTATTCACACTCTTTTCTTTGTTAAATGTGAACATTAAAAAAAAGTTAGAAAGGATTTTTTCTCTTTTTCATGTCAGACATGAAATGTTCTTGGTATAGAATCAGAGGTTAACTTAACTAGCCTTAGAAGTTTGATGCTTTTCTGAGGCCATGGGGTTTAGCATATCCCTTTAGTATATAATCCAAATTAAAACTATAGCATCAATTCTGTCAATAGAAAATACTTAAAAGCTTCCTATGAGATATGCAATTATCTGTGCAAAAAACCCATACATCTTAGTTATTGTAATGTTATGGTGCATTTCTTTTTTTGTCTCACGTAAATTTAGCTCTTTAATCTTGGATTAATAATTCTGTTTCTGAGGTATTTTAACCTTTTTTTTTTTCTCTCCAATCTTAGGTGAGTAGCTCATTTATAGAAATACTTAAGTTTTCTTTCATCAGAGCAAGGGTATAGTGAATGCTTAATAAATATTTAAATGCTCCATCTGCCAGAGTAAACTAGCACAGGCAAAGCTTCATGTCCTCTGGAGGTATTTAGCCCAACATATTTAACAGCAAGTCACTGTTCTAGGAAGGCATATTCTGGTTTAAATGGGAATAAACTGGGTTTTTCAAAGCAATCAGTTGTGAATTACATCCTGCTTGGGCAATCAGGTCTTCCTAATGAACAGTTTTTCTTGGTAGTATGAACAAAGCAGCAAAGACGAAACAATTTTTTTCTTCTGATTCTGTTGGAGTAAAAAATGCTGCCTGTAGTGTCAGTAGAATAGATTGTGGTGGGGGGGTTAATTCCATTCAGGAATGAAAGCTAAGGTTTCTAGAGAGTGGTAAGCATGTGAGGTTAATAACTTGGCACAACAGCTTCTTGATAAATCTTTTATTATGATACAGCTAGCTCTGACAAATGATGGCTATATTTGTCACTTTGCATTCTTGTTGAAGCAGTATCTTTTATTCTTCAGTTTGTTCCTTGGGGGGATTGCTGAAGTGTGTGACTGTATTTGGAAGGATTAGACTATCAAAGGGTAAAGTTATCATTCATATGAATGTCATTCTTCATAGAATATATAAAACTTGAAATATATCAGGTGGTCCAGACTGGAAAGAATCCGCAGAGATGCTTTTTCCATCAGCAAAGAGTGGTTGTTTTGCCTTCCAGAATGCCAATGAGTGCGTCAACAGTTGCTGCTCTAGCAGATCTTTAAAGCCCGTTTAAAAACAGGGGTGTGGTGGGAGAAACTTTTTCTTTTTGGACTTTAAGTGTCATAATAAAATGTGCTCGTACAGATTCAGAGTTTTTCACCTCTCATTTGGATTTGATGTAGAAATAGTTAAGCTAAACAGCCAGTACCATTATACTAAAACTATAGTCTGTAATCAGCCAAACTAAATCTGAACACCAGACTGACCTAGAGAGAGGGAAAAAAAAATACCTTACCTCCAAATCATTAAAGTTTAGTTTAAGATTTGATAGCATGGAGCTTTTTATTCCTTGCATTTACTGCAATATTTGAGATGGCCTGAGTTGGATGAAAAGCTTATTGACTGCATGATTCTCCATTCTACAGATACTACATTCAGTCAGGGGTTTCTAAATTGTCCTATCAGTTTAAGCAGAAGTGATAAATGAATAGATGGTGCACAATTTCATCCAATTAATGACCTGAAGAAAGAAATATGTGAATAATTTTGAGATGTGTTGAAAACACTCATTTGTTTCTGTATTTCTGTGACTGAAAACACGGAGTGAAATCTGGGTAAGGAATACAGTATAGGAATACAATATATTGTGCAAAATCATTTCTTGTTACACATGGGAGGGATAAGCTGGAATTTTGTGTAGAAATAAACAGTGTTTTACAAGGTCACATTCAGTCTTACAAGCCACATGAGAAGTCTTTCAAAGCAAATTCAAGAACCCGCTCCAGCTGGGTTATTGTACTCAATGAAAGTAGTTTGGAAATTCTCTGAAAATTGCACAACAAACACAAAAAAATTAAGCTTCCAAGATATCTTGCATTTTGCATGCTTTTTCAAATTGATCCCTTTCTTAGGACTCTTGCATTTATGTTGACTTTGGAATTAAGATCTCTCAGAGATCAAGTTGCCCAAGAAATCAAGGAATTTTCTAGTGTTGCCATTGAAAGATTGAAGGAGACAGTGAACGTTTTTTTTGATGTATTACCCATTCTCATAGAAGTTCATACTTGTGATATGGCTCCTTTGCAACATACCAAGGAAGACTGAATGTCTTGCACCTCCTGATATTTTCCCTAGCATTTGGTCATTTGAAACATTTATGGTACAGGTGGCAGAAAAATCTGTATCTGTCTTAACATAGAGTGAAAAATCAAATTAAATTGGATTTCAGAGATGTATCCAATAAGCTAGTGGAGAATGATGTCATAAACTGGAGGCACTGGGGAATCAGTTCACAGTCCACAATTCCTAAAAACCTCAATGATGAAGAATGAGCATATTTAGGTTTTTGACAGACTGTATGCAAACCAGTTCAGAACAATTCAATCTTAATATGTGTATTTAAAAGTCATCTGGAAAATCTCCACTTATGCCAGATAGATTCAAGGGATTATTTAAAGGAAAGGACAGTTTTACTTGATATGCCACAAAGAATTATTTTAAATCACCTGTCAACTTCACAGTGAGTCTGGAACCAGCTAAAGTTGGTTTTGGTTTTACTGAAGTGATTGAATAGATACAGTCATAGCATAATTAATTTATATCTATATAAATCTGCTTATCATAGGAATTTGATTTCCTTTCTGATGTCAACAGCAAGAAAAGTCTATGCCAGTGATTTCAGTAAAGTCGGGGAGTCAAAAGGTATGATTTCTGTTTCACGGGAAGTTGTATGGTTAAAGTTGCCCTGGGCAAATTTACTGTTTTGTCACTATTGGCATTGACTATGTTTAGAGGCTGAAGTAGAAGTGGTATTTTTCCACTTTCCTGAAACAAAGTGTAGCGTTTAAATATATTTGGGTCAGCAACACGGATGTTTCTGATGCAATATAGAGGTTAAATGTGTTCATGTGTAAGAGGACTGTTGCACAGCTATGGCTGCATTTCATTAGAGTGATCATAACTCACTATTAGAGTAGGACAGCCAGCTCAGCTCCTCAGCATGTGATGTTAAAAACTTCATAGCTGTGGCTATAAACCCACAAGCTGACTATAACCTGTTCTCCACTGCCATCTCTATTCAGCAAATATCTAGCTTTTGCACAAATCTGAGTGCAGAAGCAACCTATTTTGCTTAGATATTTTTTATTTTTCCTTGCAGATCAAAAGACATGGACTTGTGACTCAATATAACATTTTAAAATTATTAAGATCACCCTAGTTTTAAAATGAATTGTACTTACTTTTTCTTTGGCATGCAAATTCTTTGCACTGCTATAGGTTTCAGACATCAAAAAATCAGTGCATGTGTCATATGATACTGTCTGCTAACAGTGTTATTTCATAATATATATGAATTAAGGAATCCTTTTTAGTACTTGGATGATCCAGCTAACTTCACACTTTTAATATGCTTTTTAAAGCTCACATCAAGGGATCTTACATCTAAGGAATTTATTAATGTTACAACCAAAATTGAAAGTTCATCTCACTCTTTATCAATCAAGTGTGAATACAAAGTTTTTGACATTAGATTTATGGTTTGGTTGTTGTTTTCCACACACAGTTTTTAAAATTTTGCTACAACTCTGCTCCAAGTCAAAGTCCATGTCAGTAGCTCATCTTCTTGAATGGCAGCTGGAAATGCCAAGGAAAGCTCTGGAAGAAAGAGTTACTGCAAGGACTGCATGTGTCTGACAAAAAATAGTTTATCAAGGGGATTTCTGAGCTATACCTTTCATGTAAGCTATTACTCTCAATATTCATTTTTGATCTGTTTTCTGACTTTACCTAATCCCTTTCTGATAGTTTTTATCTTGGCAGGTTTCACAAGAAATATGCAGAAGGTTTTCAACACACTTTATAATCTCTTTTCACTGTGAAAACTGTCCATTTATTCCAGTTTTTGCTTTCTATACTTAAATCAGTATTAGCTTAGAAGTTGGCTTTCTTTTATATCTCACAACACTTTAATTGCTTTATTTTTCTTGGTGAAGAATCTTATAAAAATATTTCAGAAGACCAAGCATGTTACACCAACTCCACAACCCAGATGAAAATGTTTGTTGAAACACTGAAAGAAATACACTGTGAAGAGGTACATTCCTACATTACCTTCCCTTAAAAGACAGGTTGGTTACTTAGGATACTAGCTGCTACAACTTCTGTCAGACAGGTTGGTGTGGAAATTAGGTTTTGCCAGTTTCAGCTCTGAAACTATGCTTAAGTACCAATGTGGTATTTGCTACTTTTATTCCTCTGACACCAAGTTTGATTTACACATAGGAATTGATTTTTAACCAAGTGTTATGACCGAATGTGGACATCAAATTGCTGCAGAATGGGCTGATCTTATTGATTGACTGTTGTTCAATCTATTGTTTTGCTTGGTGTTTAGTTTTAAAATCTCTGACAGTGGATTCCTATGCAGGCTTGGTCTGAGAGCTGTCTTCTCACCACTAGGAATACCAACAGTTAGTTTAGTCTTTCTGCAATAACTTTAATCTCACTGATTGATCCTTTTATCATTTGATTATGTACTCTCCTGGCTTTCTGTTCTATAGGTTTCATTAAGGGACATTTTTATTATTAAAGGCATAAAAACTGATAGGCTGCTTCTTAGCCTTTTGTGATGTTAATTTAAACTATTAAGGATTATGTTGTTGATTATTTTCATTTCCTATATTTCCTTGAATGTGTTACTGATTGTCCTGGGGTAGCATAATGATATCTTGTATTCCCTATCGTTTTGTATGCTTGACCAGAAATATGGTCCTGTAGCTTTAACTGTGTCCCGCAGCTGGGAGCTCTGCCGCCAGCGCGGGATGTTTTGAAACTTTCCCCAGCTCTCCTACGGGGGAGTGAGAAGGAAGAGACACTGTTTTTTTTTTTTTTCCCCCTCAATCAGTTGCTGCTGCTGGTGGCTGGTGCTACTGGTGTAGCTGCTGCTTGGGTTGGTTTTTTTTCCTCCCTGAGATTGTTTTTCATCGTTCTGGACCCTTTTCTTCGACTTGCTTTCTCATCCGAGAACCTGAGGAGCCCCGGGGGACAGCGGACGAGAATCGTCCAGGGAGCCACCAGAGGAACTTCACCTAGCCCTTCGGGGCCCCCCCACCCCAGAAAGGGGAAGCTACGCCTGAGGAAAAGGACACTAAGTTCATCAGCTGTTTGTTCAGGTTTTCTGACCCCTTTTCCCCTTTTCCCTTTCCACTGTGTGGTCTGTTAATTAAACAGTTCTTTCCACTTTAAGCTGAGATATTCTGTGTTGTGGGGGGAGGAGTGCCAGAAACCTCTGCTGTGGGGGGAGGCACCTGCTCGGAGTGCTTTCCACCTAGGATATTTGTCTAATCCAAGACACTGATCTATTGTATCTTCTTCCACTTTTTTTCCCCCCCATGGGGAATAGGCAAAGGGGAAGAAATGAAGTGCAGTGGTAAAGAAGCATGAGTTAATATCTGCGTCTAGGTCTTATGTCTTTAATTGATCTTCAGTTCATCTGCAAGCATTTTACATATTTAAGTGCTCATTTTTTAAAATTTATTTATAATTTACTTTTTTTTGCATAGTTTCTCTTTGTAAATGCTAAGGTCTGAGTGACCGAGTGCTTTGTGAAATTTGTTATTTCACATAGCAAGCAAGCAAGTCTCCGTGCAGTTCCTGATGGTGCCTTTCATCTCTGTGTTCTTAATAACTAGATTCCCAGTAGTCTTGTCTTATTGGCTGTTACCCTTGTCTTTGGAAGAGTATGCCTGAAGCAAGAGACTGTAGGACATATCCATACTCTGATATCAAAACCTTTTTTACCTTTTCAGATCTCATGCTAACCTCAGTCAGGCTGGAATTAAGCTTAGAGTCAATGTTGAATATTTCAAAATTCATATCCATAATATTTAGTGTCTAGGGTATATTGTACCTTTTTGGCTTCAAAGGACAGGAAGTTCCATCTGGTGTCTCCGACAGAAAAAAGGTGAATGAACTTTGCAGAAAGGACAGAGGGATATTTTGCTGACAACGCTTGAATATATTTTGATTCCTAGAGGTGTAAGTACAGATTAAATGTCCTCAGGCAAATGAAAAAAATGATCAGCTGCTAGATATGACCATGCTTGAACTGTTAGCCTGTGATAAAATAAAAAGAGGTTATTGGACAATATCAGTTGGTCATAGCTGCTCTGGGCTAGAGTGTGCATAAGTTCAAACACTGTTGATAAAAGGACAAACAGGGACAAAAACCACAGTAACATTGCAATGTTTGATCATATGCTCTTACCTGTATAGCTAGAAACTTACTAAAGCCCTGAAGCAGCAGACTTCAAACTGCTGTGTTTATGGTTGCTTTTTAAATAAGTTTCATTGGACACAGGTTCCACAATTTAACCACAATATGAGAAAATTATACTCTTATCAGAGAACCAGTTGCCATCTTTTCATGCAGTTGAATATTTCTTTGTCTTAGCAAGAGAGAATGCAAGCATTTGCTTTAAATATTACTTCTATTTTTTTATTTGCTCTACATTTAATAAGTCACTTCTTTCAACCCTTTCTTTAGCACAACCAATCCTTGCATTTTTCAATATTTTTTTCTGAGATCCTTGACCATTCCTGTCACTTTTCACTGAATGTTTTATTGAGTTGTGCTTTGTTTTGAAGAGCTCTATAAACAGTGTATGATTAAATCTCAATATTCTACTGCAAGGTAAATAAGGGGAAAATATCACCATCTGATGGGGAAACTACAACAAAAATGAGGAAAGAAATACATGATTAGAGAAATGTTCAGTTACAAAAATATCTAACTCTGTGTGATATGCACCAGATATCCCTTTCTTTTGTGGGATTTAATTTAGATGCCTTGCTTAGTCAGAAGCTCCTCTGTTGGGAGCCTGCCTCTTTCCAGTGACTACATAAAGTCATACACAGGGAACCTCACAGTTTTAAATTAAAGGCCTAAAATCAGATGACCTGAATCTCTTTCCAGTGTGACTAGTGAATTTTTTTTAAGTTATTCAAATCGGTAGTGGAATACCTTTAAAATTTTAGCTTTGATTTTCTTAGGATTAAATAGGACACCTGAAGCCAATTAAGAAATTGAATCCAGGTTGTCTTTTTTCAAAACTGGCACTGCAATAATTATTCTACTTCTCCATCCTATAAAATATGCAAATTCGAACATTCCAATTCTGGCTTTCATTTTTGCTGTAGTGTCTAATTATGTAGAGGGAAATATAAACAATAGTGACTTTTCAGAAAAAGTGCTTTTAGTCACACAGTTACAGATGATGCTCACAGCTCCTTTGTACTAATGCCCTATTCATTGAAAAGATTTTAAAATTATCATAAGAAATTACCATTTAATAAATAATGATACCCACAAAGGACAGAAAATAAACCAAACCCCTTTTTATTTCTCTTAATATTCATAAAAGTTTAGTTTGCTTTTCATCTCAAATCTATTTTTGGGCCGAAGTAAAGTGTCCTCCTCCTCCCCCCAGCTATTAAATTCCTTACAGTCTTTTCTTCATCCTGATGTGCCATTTCATTGGCATGTTGGAATTAGTTCAGAGATCACAACTGCCAAAGCCCTCTGATCACACAGAGATGGCTCTCCCACTACTGCTGCTGTTCGGAGCATCCACAGCTACAGCTGCTCAAAATGAGATCAGCCAGCTTATTCTCTGGGCTCTTTTCAGGCTTGCTTCTGTGGCTGCTCCGCTTCCACCTGCCCTGCCCTGAGCAAAGTGTTTCTATTGCACAGATACACAGGGACCAATGGAGCACCAGATGAGGCGCCCTGGCTCTTGCCTCCAGCCCAGCTCCAGTGGGCAATTCAGCCCCCGCTCGGCAGCACTGTGGGACTGTCAAGGTCTGAGTTTCCTTCCCATCTGAGAGCTGGGCACAAGGGGAAATCTGTTCCATTACTGATTTATTGTTCTATACTTATCAAAATGATACTGCTTTGTGTCCATTATACTTCTCCTTTTTCCTGTCTAACATACTTAGAACATTTTTCATGGACTTTAACTTAATAATTACACACATATAAATAAATGATTAATTGATGTCCCAAGCCTGTCTTGCACTTAAATTGTATTTATTTTCAGAGTGATATTTCTTACTGAAGGTAATAAGGGAAAAATTAGATGCTTTTTAAATATGTTGATGAATAAGTATGTGAAACTTACTATCTCTGTTTAACAAAACAATTAGCTATTGAACAATTTATAATCTAAAAATATACCCTTACTATAAAACCAGACATTACATAAAAAGTTGTATTGTAAATTTCTCTTATTTTATTTTTTATGGTGTAATGTATATTTCATGCATTTGAGATACTTTTTTTATTTTACAAATGAATTCTTCTAAATGTCAACTTTTATAACAATGTTAAAAGAAACAAACAGCAGAGCAGAGTTTGGAGTTAAATTGCATCAAATATACTACAGCATTTAGGTGTACTTGAACCATCTGTAGTACTAATGGTGCAGCTTCTTGTTGAGCAGTTACTCCCACCCCTGGATGCAGCCTATTATCATCCAGTACTGATACTGAGCCCACAACAGTTGTTCATTTATTTTATGCTTGTGCTAGTGTATTTGCTTATTTTGATATGAATTTAGTGCTATGGGCTATGAACAGTAGCAGGGGCCCAGTAGTGTTAGTGTGCAATTTAGGAAAAACTCTCTAATCACTGTCACAGGAATTTCAAATTCCTGTATCTGCTTTTCTACCCTTCTCTCTTTCAGATATTTATATTAAGAAATCATCTAATCATTTCATAGGATTGAGTGGGATGCCACCCACTAGACCAGGATGCCCAAAGTCCAATCCAGCCTGGCTTTGAACAGTACCAGAGATGGAGCATCCACAGCTTCTCTGGGCAACCTGTTTCAATAGCTCACTACCTCCTGAGTAAAGAATTTATTTCTAACATCTAATCTAAATCTCTCCTCTCTTAGTTTGATTTCAATTCACATCTCAATAACTATTTTTTAGCTATTTTGACTCACTCTCTCTACTTTCATTTCTCAAAAAAAAAAAAAAAGACTGCATCAGGTACACACTTCATCAAGTACAGACCCTTCAATTATTTCCAAAATCCAGTAATAGAATATTTCCATCCATGAGATATATGTCACAGCAATTTTTTTCCTGTTTTATCTTTTTCTACTGGCTCCTTTTGCACTCTTTGAAGGTGCTCCAAAGCTTAGTGTCACTATTTCCTGTTTAACTCCTTTGTGAGGACACTAGCAAAGATGATTTCCTTGTTAGATTAGTCCTTGATTCCTTTGTACATGCTTTACTTCAGAGAAATACCAAACCAGCTGGCATGGTTCTATGTTAGTAAGAGAGAAGCTTTTTTGGCATAATGTATTTCAAAGAACAAAGAAATACGCTACATTTATTATTAAGATCAAGTTGTCAGAGTGAGTCTATCTAAAAGACAGACTTTTAGTACTCTTAAGTCTTCATCAAAGAGCTGTTATTTTAACAAGTTCATCTGAATGAATAAATGGGGAATAAAGTAAAAGTTTTAGGGATCAATTGGACAACTAATACAAATATGTGTGATAGGTATATATTACATTAATGACTGGAATTTTTCAGCAACACCTAATAGCACACCTTTGTATAAAATCTTTGTATCTCACCTTTTGATATGCCATTCAAAAGAAAATCATAGTTTCTTGTCTTTGATGTGGGTAAGGAACTCAACAGTGTATTTTAATTTGCATGGTGCTATATTCACTTTTGATTTCCATTATTAGGATTTTAATTTACCTTTTTTTGCTGCACTCCAAATAATGTCACAATTTGATTAGAAAATTTCACTGTATTTCTTTGGTGGAGGGCCTGCACGGAAGTTAAGGCATTGTAAGCTTACCAAAGTAAGCAACCTTTAGTAAAGAACCAGAATCCCAGAAGATAATGCATGTATCAAAAACCACTTCCATATTCCAGAACTGTTCTGCTGTTTTTGTTGCTATTTGATTGGCTGCTATTTGGTGTTTTCTTTTGTGAGTGGTGACAAAGGGAAGAAAATTTTGTGAAAACAGAGAATGAAAGCTGAAAATTGTTCAGGAGGTGAATTTCTCACCTGATAGATTGCCTGCCTACTAATATTTGCAGCTGTCAATTTCCACTAGCATCTTTTGAAGGTTGTGTCACAAGCGGGACTGCTGCACCTATAGCATGGGCATCCAATGTTCCTATGTAGAAGGCTCTTCCACAAAACTATATCTTTGCATGATGAAAGGATGGTTTAAAAGTTCCATCACTTGTGAGAGAAGTGGCACCTCTGTTTCTTGCAACAAACATTAGAAGAAATTGAACAGGATAAAAGTACTATACTGGGAAATAATTTATTTTTAATGAGAAAGGAAAAACACTGAAGAGATGGAATGAAGGAAACTTTTTAGCACTGAAATAGGGACACCTTCATTTTGAATCAAAAGGGCGTCCATAAGAATATAATTATGTAAATGTCAAGAAGGCTAGAAGTGGTTTTAATGTTGTACATTAAGATATATATTAATAATATGATGGAATTGGGAGCAGAAAAGCCTATACTAAATATAATGAAAAGCGTTCTGACAGGAAGATACATTAGGCTGTAAAATAGTTTTCCATAGGGAAGTCATCACTTAAGGGCTTTTTCTTCCATCAGTATGTTCCCCAATTCTATGAAGATTCATATTCAGCTCTTCATGTCCAAATGGAAAATTAAACAAGAGAGATAATTTCAGCAAGTCCCGAAGTCCCTCAGTAATTTTAAGGAAATTCAGTTACATCCTCTTATCAAAATATCCCTTGCTAGGGTTAAGAATAGACCCCACTATATATATTTTATCAAGTTATGTTTAAAAAATAATTTATTTCATTGAAAAGTGAAGATCTTTCTCCGAGTTTAGATGTCAGGGGTTTTTTGTGCTAGGTCTGTCACATATTTTGTCCTTCTTGAAAAATTTTGGGGGTATTGGCTGTATCTGGCCTAAAGAATGCATGCACACAAAATGTTTGAAGCTCTAAATACTGTCTAAAGTGCCTGTTTCCTGGACTTTCAAAGTTCAGGGTTCAAAAGAAAGCTGCTCGTTTCATTGAGGATGCACAGCTGCATTTTCAGGTTCAAAATATCAGTGATCTGTGTGAGGCAGGAGGCAAACTGAGCCTGAAGTCTGAGATCAAGTCTGAGCTCCAGTCCTGGAGACAGGGTGTCTGTTTTTGTTATTATGATTAAAGCACTGGCCTTTGAAGTAATGGGGCATAACCAGAGGTATGGGAACCTCAGGGAAAAAGTAGGTCTTTGCCAGAAATTTATAAGTTTTGAACATCAACTCACCCTAAAGTTTTTGTTCTATTTGTGGGATTTTCTTTCCCCTTTTTTTTTTTTGCCCACCATTTTCAAATGAGTGATTTCTAACCATTGTTTCAGCTTTCAAATTAGGCATGTAAGATGTTTTCTCCTTATTTATTTATTTTTTTTATTTCACTTTCATTAGGACTGTGGTGTGGGTTTAAGGCAAGACAATTTTTAAGATGTATTATGTTTTACACTGCAACTGTGACAGAAAGGATATTCTGCTGCACTGCCATTGGTCTAGGAAATTAGGATTTAATTTACTTCTCTGTCATAAATTGTCTATATGGGATTAGGCATCTTGAGATACAAAAAGGTTTTCAGTAATATGCACACGGACTGAAAGGTGTAAGACAGCACTTTGAGAAAGACCTCCTTAAAAAGAGGAATATAATACAATATACCTTTTTGAATAGTTGTCCCATTTTCTATGAAATCTTGAGTAATTTACTCAAATCTCTGTGTGTATAATGATATTTAATACCTATTTGCACCTACTTATGTGGTTCTGTAAAACCATAGTATGTGCTACATAGCAATGAATTTTTTTTTTAAAAAAAATCGACTATATTTTCTCTAATATGTCTAATTTGTCTTTAGTTAGACAATTCCAAAATTGCACGTTTTGCCAGAGAATTTGTATTTCATGATGTTAGTGAATTTAGAGGGTTGAGAACCACATAACTTTTTTTACCCCAACACAGAGATGGTTGGTTTTCATATTGATGCCATGTATTTTAATTATTTTTTGTTCAGTTTATTGTGAAAAAAGATAGGTCTCACCTTCTAGATTGTTTTAAATGCCTTCGGTTTTCTGCTAAAATGATGCTTCTAGATAAATGATTGTGGTTATTAGTGTCTGAACTATTGATTAAACAGCACAACAAATTATCACATTAAAACATTGTGTATGTGTGTATATATCCATGTCACCTTTAATTGCCTGGTTTAACTTATTTTGTTTTGGCAATCCAGAAGGTACTCTATACATTCCTACATGTCCACACACAGTTTTCACTGCATGGTACGTAGTACGACTTAAATGAATTGATAAATATTA
Source organism: Origma solitaria (assembly GCA_013397895.1). Classification (NCBI taxonomy): domain Eukaryota; kingdom Metazoa; phylum Chordata; class Aves; order Passeriformes; family Acanthizidae; genus Origma; species Origma solitaria. Next base: position 99,437 of record VZRL01007146.1, read on the forward strand.
AGTCAAATAAATGAGTTTAACTTCTCTGAGTAACTGAACTGTATCGAACTGCAGGCGTTGCAAAAGTTTTAGCTGAACTTAGTCTCATCAATAAGTCTGCAATCCTTTGCTAAGAAGCTTTGCCTCTGAAACCCTCTTGGGTTTTACTAAATGAATTTAAAGCAATACAGATACCTTCCAAATCCCATAACAGAACTTACAAGTCAGCCAAATAAGCTGGAAAAAAATCTGTAAGTAGGGAAAGGCAATTCTTGTTGAATTAATGAAAACTGAAAAAACCTGAATTCTCTGGCTGCTTTTAGCGTGACTTGATAAAAATCTCTGAACAAGTAACTTAGAAAAGACAATAGAAAGTGGGTTGGCCAGCTGTAAGATGTTGGCCAACTACAATAAATTATGCAATTGATTTACCAGGTAAAAAAAAAAAAAAAAAGAAAGAGTAGCTAACTGTGAAATGAAGTGCTCCAACCTGGATGCGAGCAGTATGGTCCAACAAAACCCAAGTATAATTAAAAAAACCAGTTTAACATGTGTATGTGCCTGTGATTCTTTTACTGAAAGTAGGTGTATATAAAATGTAATGACAATGTTTCATTGTTGAGTTCTGGACACCAAACACCCTCAAAAATGCTGAGGATGTCACTCCATTAATGCAGCATCCAGGAAATAAATAGGTTTTTTTAATAAATTGTATTTTAAGATCAGTGTTGAAAAAGATAACCAATTACATGAGTTTCTTTTTATTTCTTTAACTTACAGTGAATTCCCTGTCCATCTATTGACTGCATCTAATTTTCCACCTTGACATACATACTTGGGTTTCCTGAACCAGATATTGTAAAAGAGCTTAGGAAATGGAATCCAGAATTTAACAGAAGCATTAGAAATAGAAACAAATACATACAATAATAAAGGACAGCAAACACTGTGTTTAATGAGCTACACCATTAATATCAGAAACTAGTTCCATGTATCCTAGCAAAGTAATGAATACACATATAAGATATATTCTTCCACTTGTTTTTTATATATTACATATTACAGGGTAAGAAGAACACTGATTAATGAAGCTGTATTTAAAAGGATTAATTCATTTAAATTTAAATGTTATAAGTTTTAACATTTATTTTATGAATATTGCCAAGAGATTTTTGCCTGGCCCACTTTGTTTTGGTCTAATTGTTTGTGATATTTTTGCATTGCTCAATGAAATTAGTAAGTTTTTAATGAGAACACAGCAAAATTGCAATAATTGTTGGCTGTATATAATGGAGTTCATTTTTACAGAGTAGGAGTCACTCTCTTGAATGTGAGTCATGAATAAATGAAACTGAAAAGGTTGTATTTGTTGCTCATTTTAAACTTGCCCTTTTTTAAAAAAAAATTATTTCAAACTGAAGTTGCTGAATTCTAATCAAAGATGAATTTATAAAAAACCAAATACTATACAGATATGTTACCAAAAATAACTCCTATTTCTCTAAGTTTCAAATATTCTGTCTTTATACATCCTTTGCCTCAGTAATGTTCCACAAGACAAGTTTTTACAGAATGATCCACATTTTTTGGTCTTAACTAGTATTTATTGGATAAAATCTGCTACCTTCCCAAAAACAATGTTTAAATTTTAGTCATATGCGCAGTAGCATTCATGAAAAATAATGCTTATTGTTTGCATGAAACAGTTTATAGAACAAGAAGATGAAGTGTTTGTGATTGCAGTTGGCCTGGAGTTACTTTGCAAGGCAAGACTTTATCCAAAAGCACAACTGTATCTTAATTTAGAATTGGTTCTTTAAGAAAATTACTACTGTTGCCAATCCTGGACTACGTTTTTGTGCTTATGTTGTTATTTAAAGAGTTTTGGCTTCACAGATTAGATTATTAGTAATTTCTTGTTTTATTTCTCTTGCAAATGAAAATATATTACTGTTTAATTTCCAAAGTTTCCAAAATCATTATCCCCAGATTTATTTCTCTATTAATATAAGTTTCCTACTTTTTGGATTTTGGAGTGTCCATGTTACGTACTTGTTTCCTATGTTCAAGCATTTCCAATCCCCTGTAAAACTTGTCTTTCTGCTATTGATCCTGCCCAGAATTTTTCAAGGGGTGTGCTATTGTACCCTGTACTTGACTGCAAGGTTTTTGTTGGTTTTTTGGAGGGAGGTTTCCCATAACCAAGGTCTTAATAGTACTTTTTTTCCTGTTTGTTTGCTCTCTAAAATTATTTTAGATGAAAAGATTGTGATATTCTTGTTTTGCTGATGCAGATGGATTTGCTCTGTCATCTGTGATGTCAAAAAACCTTGAGGAAAGATTCGTAGTCTTTTTTGGTTTTTTTCAGATGAAATTATTATTAATAGTACTTCAGTATCATTTCAAATTATATAAAACTAATGGAAATAAGCTTTAGAGTTCCTAATTATAAGAACCTTATGACCTTGGCATTTTATTAAATATAATATCTGTTAATCACTGTTCTCCTGTCCTGTGATTAGTTAGCTAACAACCACAGTGCAATGTAAAAACAGCTTGTTTTGTAAAACACTTGGCATTTACATTTTAAATCATCTGGAGACTAAAATAATTATAATTTAAAAATATTTTAACATCATTTTTTGCAGATAATATTAAATATCTCCTTCAATTAGACAGTATTCAATGTAAAGAACAAGAAAAATCCTAGGCAATGCATTTATTTATACATATTTCCTCTAATTGTAGCAAACAAAAATGTTGTGTAATATAAACACAGGGTTGACTTTAATATGAATTAACAGTACTCTGAAAGGTAGGAGTAGGTTGATAGGAAGAGCTGACAAGTAAGAAAGTAAGATGGAAGAGCTGGAGAGATGTAATTTCCTAGCAAATAATTACCTCCAAGCTGTGTAAATATGCTTAAACAAATACTTTATAAAAATCAGAGCAAGAAACTATAGCAGATTTATCATTTCAGCGCAAGTGTCAATAACTGAAGTCCATATGTTTACACAGGGCAGGCTCACAGAAAGATAACTGTTTGGCCTTGCTCTCATCAGCACCAACTGCAGCTGACATATGTTTTACCTGCTTGTGTCCTTTATGAACAGAAAGGTATCAAAGAAATATATGAAATAAAGGTTTAGACTTGCTGTATTGCACTGTATAGTAATGTATCTTTTTTGGAGATTAACTCTGATTTTGTGATTCTGAGGAGGAGAAATATTCACTCTGGTCCATTGCTTACAATATTGGATATACAGCAGTGCATATGGAGGCATTTGTGTTTTAATCCTTTATAACAAAGTTTGCTTTTGTCATAGAATAAACATTATAAGATATGTTATAAGCTGATTGCTGCTTCATATACAACAAAAAATATACTAAGGGATGATTTTCAGATTGAATCCCAGCACTGAATGGTGATTGAGTATTGCAAAGTAAGAATTGTCATAGCTGTCCAGAAAAGCCAATTTACTTAAAATTTGCCAAGTTTAGGATCAGTTATAGAAATTCAGGCCTGAATTACATTTCACCACAGAAGACAAACATATTGTTTGTTCACTGTATTTGAGGGTTTTTAACAGATAATAAACCTTTTTGTTGGGAGGAAGTTCCTAACATCCCTAATTGTACTGTTCACCAGTTGTGCCTAGTGGAGAAATATCTCACCACAAGAGATATCTCACAAGAAGTATCTCTCTCTTTTGAATTTTGGTGTACCCCAAAAAAAGCCATATAAGACATGACTACCCTTTTTGTGTGTGTGTGCATGAGAAAAGATGTTTCATGTAATATCCAAGCTAGAAATATTATACTTCTTTTTTTTAAATATTATTCACCTTGTTAGAATAGCAGTGAATCACATATATGTTTGTTTTCAGTTTTTCTTTTATTTTCTTTCTTTCACATTTCCTGGTCTTAGCTCTAGACGATATTTTTTTATCCAGTACACACGGATTTCTGCTAAGACAAAAAGAATGAAATACAGAAAGTAGGAGAAATTTTGAGTTTCAACTCTCTGCATGTTTGGGAGGTGCTGTAGACATAATTGGGGCACAAATCATCAAACTGTGTTCTGTTGCCTAGCACTGTGTTCTGTTGCTTAGCACTGCAGCTGCTTTCTTATTTCTATCCCAGTGAAATACTGACTCCCATCTTGCTGTTATGCTGTAGATAGTTCCAAAATCCTCCTGAAATCCAGCATTCTTCAGTTTAATTAGTCACTGGTAGAAGACTAAGTTGACTGGCTTTGGTTGTCAACAGGAGGCTCTTGGTTTTTTGTGATTGTATGCCCATGAGAGCCTGGGGTATAATTATTAAATCACCTCAGTCTCACCTGTGATGATTACTGGTGCCAAATTGCTCAGCTCCTAAGTGCTTGTTTACATTGGCAACACTTTTTGTCCTTATTTTCAGCAGAGGATTTCACTTTTCTTCCTTTCTCCGCCCTTAGTTAATAATCAGGAGAATGAAATCTTCATTGAAAGTAGAATTAGGAGTATGTATCAGATACAATCAAAGCAATGTCTAGACATATTTTCACCATATTCCTTTATAAATAAATAAAAATTTTTAAAAAGTGTGTTTCATCCTAAAGATAATTAAAGTCTGGTCATGTAATTTAGTTGATCTGTTGAAAAAATACAGTTGGTTAAAGAAAAATCATATCTTTAAATAGTCCTGCTTGTGATGCATTGGGAAGAACATGTGGGGTACGATCTTTTAGAGAAGTATATATAAAAGTTACTGCTAGAGGGCAAAATAATAAATCCTCTCTCTCTGAAGCTTACAAAGTGTGATTCCCTTAGGTGAATCTCTTATCAACAGGGGTATCACACTGCAGTCAAGAACTTTTAAAGTGTATGAGGAGTGATTCATTCAACATAAATTTCAAATATTTTTCAGAAAAATAATTTAGTCATCTCTAACATAAATGATACATATATTTTAGAAACAAAACAGAAAGCGTTATCCCAACAGTTTGTAAATGGTTAAATACTTTAATTTCAGTTGGTGTCAATGACATAACAGTAAATAAAAAAAAAATCTTGTAAATCAACATGAGGTATCATTCGATATTAATCACGTTTTAGGGTGGGGTCTTTTAGATAACTATAGTGCTTCCTGATCACCTGACTGAAAGGTTTTCCACTCTGAGATGCTGAGATGGTGGAAAAATTGCCAGCCTTTAGTGGAAAACATGCCAGAAAATGACTGGCATAAAAAGTTAAGTTAAATAGTTGGGTGTAAATCTTACAGGCTGCTTAGTTTATACATCTAACATCTCAGAAGACACAAGGACTTTCAGGTGTATCTCTGCACCTGTGCACACAGCAGACTTATCTCTGTAAAAATGTATGAGTTAGAGCTCAATTCTTTTCTACTGTATGCAAAGTTAAGAATGATGTCCACATTAAATTAAAAAGCAAACCCACATGTAGCAAATGATTTTCACAAGTTGAAATTTATGCAATTTACTCAAGTCAGGGGAAACGTAAAGGAGTTTTGCCCACCCAGATGCAATATCAAGTTAACAAAGCTTGATACTTTCCAGGCAGAATGGTTAGGATATCTTGGCCAATAGTTTTGTCTTTGAACCTAAGAGGAAGAGGATGATGTCATGACACACATAAGTAGTTTATTTGTTCATTTGATTTTCTCTTTATAAAGCATTCCTCAAGAATATTTTTAAATCATATTTTGTTCCTTCCATATTCATGGCCACACTGTATTTCAAATTGCATCCTTACTTTTGTATCCTTAGTTATCCTTACTTTTCTGGGTTTAATTTTGTTCTGTTATCTCTGAATGCTGGGCTTGGGGTTTTTTTGTCCTCAGTCAAGGAAGTTTTGGTAAAATCCTTTATACAAATCCTTCTTTGTATGAACATTCATGTCAGGCTAAATTTGGACCCAACTGAAATCAATACATTTAATATTACTTCCCTAATTTGAATACAGAATCAAAGTTCAGGGTGAGAGAAATATTTTCCTCCATGACCTGGGGCTTAGTGAGCCACATAAAGTGTTTAGTTGATACAGTGTTTTACTAACTAGACAGAGGAATTGAAAGAAAATATGATACTAAAGAGAAATTCTTTCTATGACTGAGATTTTTGGTAGATAGGTTAGAAAAAACCATCTAGAACAACTTCTAGTTGCTACTTGCAACTTCGTTTGGTGGTACATCTCCTATGGATGCTCAGTTTTAGCAAATACTGTATATAGATTCTGCTGAGATCTAGTAGTGCATTGGAGTTTTGGCTTTTACCAATGTGTGGTCCAGTTGTAAAAGAAAATCAGTATAAATGTATTTGCTATAATAAAGTATATTTTTGAAAGAAATATGAAATACCTGAAATATTGCTGATTGTTACTTCCAATGTATATTGTTTTTCTAACATAAATACAAGATTGTACCATGTACTTTCATAGGCAACTATGTAAAAGAGAATTTTATGGCTCAAATAAAGAACACCTTCCCATCCCTTCATTTTGACAGGCAAGGTATTCTAAAATAAATTGATAAAGTAGTTGAATCATTCAGATCATTCTCAACTAAATTTAAAGTTCAAGTGATTAATCAATAATGTAGTAATAGAATTTTAGATGTAAGTTAGACTGATATGGATTTTGTAGCATTAATGTCATTTTGTGTTAGAGTGAACATTCACCTTAACCTATGCATGAAAGCATTTTTCTTTTTAATATATGTATATCCCAGTAAGTCTTGTTACTTATGGAATCTTATCCATAGGAAGACAAATGCTCTAAAGCAATGAATGATTCGTGAGGGTTAGTTAATCTCTACAACATGATTTATAATCCCATCTTGAGTAGTCAGATACAATATCCCTAGGTCCTGAGCAAGGAAGAAATGCAGTGATATTTCACTTTTAGCTCTCTTAATTTCTGGAGTTGGTACAGAGTCTTCTTACAGCCTCATTTACATTTTCCTTTGTATGAATTGAAGTACAAAGCAGTGGAACTCTTGCAGTAGAACAGATTTTCAACAGCAGCCACAAGGTCACTTAACAATACTTGCTGAAAGGTTTATACTCTTATTTCACAATTAGTTTCCAAGTCATACTGTTCTCTTTGTAATTAGAAAATTTCGCCATTATTCTGAAATTTATTTAGTCAAGGCTAAACTGTAATTGGTTACTTGTCTGTTTCAGGTGAGGCCCCTGTGGTGAGTTAACCTTGGCTCACCAGCTGCCCACTCAGCTGCTCTCCTCAACAGGACAGGGAGCAGTAATAAAATGGGAAACCTCATGTGTTGAAGTACAGACATAGTCATCCCTTACCAGCTACTGTCATTGTCAAAACACACTCAACCTGGGGAAAAATAATTTAATTTACTAGCAATTAAAATAGAGTAGGAGTGAGACTGCTGTAGTCAAATGTTCTCCCAAGGTTCTTTTAGATATTCCACTTGTGGAAAATACACTTAATACTGAATATACCTATTTGAAGATATTTTATATTACACGGGATTTCTGACTTAGCAGAATGACACAATATATACTGAAAATACAAAACCTGCAAGTTACACTTATCAAAATACAACAATAGTAATACACAGCTCAAGCGCAATACTGATGTATTTCCCATTGCCAGTCTTTGTGATACATTCACTCTCCCAGCACTGGCTGTCCCCACATGGCAGGAAGGAATATGTGGGCTGAAACCAGCTCAAGCCGGTTGCTTTCTTCAAAATTATTTTGCTGATTGTCTGGGTTTTGTCCTTTGTGTTGGCTGAAGTATGGTTCATTACCCTTATGCTGGTCTGATTGGCTCAGGGAGGCACTGCCATCTCCAGATAATCCATGCAACCGTGGAGAGCTGTTATCTAAAACAAAGGCTGCTCTCTGCTCCCTTCATGCTAAGACAGAGTCAGCTTCTTTGCACCATTCTCTGAGCTTCGTGGGCGCATCACCCTTGCCCTCCCATGTCTGAGGGACACAGTCATGCCCTGCAGTAAGGCCAGTGGAGCTGGCTGGGACTTTCTCTCTCTGGTGTGGGACAGACCCAGCCACACTATATGACTGCATGACAATGTTAAATGTTCGTTCTCCTCAGTTATATCATGCACCGTGTAATAGTGTGAATTGGTAATTATTTTGTTCATTTTAACCTTACTACTAGGCAATTATTTGCAGTTACAGAGTCAGCGAATTGTATTTCGTTTCCTTTGGACAGTTGTGTATTTAAATGTGCCACTCACTGGGTTGGACCTTACTCTGCATGTTCACATCCCTAGCTTGTGCAAGGCACCTGGTATTTTTAAACCATGTGGTGCAGATGCAGGGATCTGTGTGACAGATACCAAAAGGAATTTCTCCTTAAGGAAGTACCCACTCAACTCTCTGGTAGAAGGTAATTTGACAGTTATGTAAATATGATTTGTTAATCTGTGTTTTACTTCTTGTGCCTAATGCTCTTTTCCATTTATTTTCCTCTGAAGAAAATGCTAGGTCTGTACCATAACAGAGAGGCACCCACATAGGGAACATTGTTTGTCTGATATTGTAACTTTATACTGAAATAGAAGTGTTGAATTCAAACTGTACTTATAATTTACACCAAGTATAATTAAAAGCTGTAAGGGAGAATAGCTCCTTCCCAGTGTGCTCTACACTCTTCCTAACAAGGCAACAGGTGTGCGTAGTACTTCTGAGCACATTATCAGTAAACTGTAACTCCTGCTTGGTTTTAACCAGCTGCACCACTGCAGAAGGATGAAATAGCTTTCAGCTGTCTCTCACACAGCTTCGTATGCCTGCTTTGTTCAGGCAGAGAGGCTGGGTGTGCTCTCACTCCAGCCTGCTCAGGAAAAATGTTGTATGAACTTGGTTGCGTCACCGTGCTGAATGTGGTTAAAGCCACCACAGCTTTGTTGAGGAAGGCATGTACAAATGGGAATGATACAAATTCTAATGCCTTGTGTGACTCAAATGTGCTTTGGACCAGCTACAGCCTTCCCATTAAATACACATATGTGCTAACACAGACATGATGTACTCTGTCCCCAAGCGAAGCTGTACTTTAAAGGATGAGTATTTAACTCAAGTCAGCATTTGTTCAAGCTCCATTTTCCATTGCTTGGCAAGTACGTGTTTGTTGTGAGTGGTTTATTGTTAAGTATCTTGTTGTGGTTTGACCCTGGCCAAATGCTAGGCACCCGCGACAGCCACTCACTCAACTGCCCGCAGCTGGGCAGAGGAGAGAAAAAAAATTTAATGAAGGGTTCATGAGTTGAGATAAGAGCTGGTAGAAAACACTCCAAGGGCAAAATAGGCTCAACTTAGAAGTATAAAGTGAATTTATTACTAACACAATCAGAGGAGGATAATGAGAAGTAAAGAAAGTCCTTAAAGATACCTTTTCCCCCAACCCCTCCCCCCTTCCCACCAACAGCACAGGGAACAGGGCATGGGGGGTTTGGTCAGTTCATCACCAAGATCTTCTTCCACTGCACAGGGAGAGGAGTCCTTCACCTGCTGCGCTATGGGGTCCCTCCCACAGGAGACAGTTCTCTGTGATCTTCTCCAGCATGGTTCCAATCTGACAAACATCAGCCCTCCCAAAACTGCTGCAATGCGAGTTCCTCCCACAGGCAGACAGTCCTCCTAAAACTGCTGTGGCACCTCATCCATGGGGTGCAGTCTTCCAAGGANACCTGCTGCGCTATGGGGTCCCTCCCACAGGAGACAGTTCTCTGTGATCTTCTCCAGCATGGTTCCAATCTGACAAACATCAGCCCTCCCAAAACTGCTGCAATGCGAGTTCCTCCCACAGGCAGACAGTCCTCCTAAAACTGCTGTGGCACCTCATCCATGGGGTGCAGTCTTCCAAGGACAGGCTGCTCCAGCCTGGAATCAGGGACCCCCTCTCTCTCCTGGGTCTCCCACTGGACCACAGCCTCCTTCAAGCATCCACCCGCTCCAGTGTGGGCACATCCCCACGGGCTGCAAGTGGATCTTTGCATCCCCCGTGGACCCCATGGGCTGCAGGGGCGCAACAGCTTCACCACTGGCTGCACCATGGCCTGCAGAGAAAATTCGGCTCCAGCACCTGGAGCATCTCCACCCCCTCCTTCTCTGCTGACCTCGGTGTCTCCATGTTGTTTCCCTCACATGTTCTCACCTCCTCTTCTCTGGCTAGGAAAAAAAAATGTTCTCCTACTTTGTTTGGATTTCTTCTTAAATATGTTATCACAGAGGGTTTACCAACATCTCTAATTGGCCCAGGCTTGGCCAGCAGCATGTCCATCATTGTCAGAGCCATTGGGGATTGGCTCTGCTGGACATGGTGGAAGCTTCTAGCAGCTTTCCACAGAAGCCACTTCTGTGCGCCCCCCCCTCCCCCAACTGAAACCCAGGCCATGCAAAACCAACACATTTGTGTAAGGTAATGTAATTTCTATTTATGGACTCAGTTGATTCTGTATGTCTAAAAAGTTGCATTAACTTAAGTGGGAGAGGTATCAGGCATGTGGTGGTATATTTGTATATCCCCTTGAGACAGAGACAAAAATCTGGGAAGTTTCTGTATCAACGGTACCAATGTATGTGTTGTTGTTTGCCTTCCATAACCATAATTTACTCTAGGCATCTATGGAAATTAAACGTCAAAGCAAATATTTAGATATAGGTAATTAAAATGATTCTCATATTCTTTATTTTTCTGATATGTCATGTTTATATAGTTGTATGAATTTTATGTTCTGTGTTACTGAATGTTCACAGGATAATGAGGTAATGCATGTGGGTGAAAAGCTTGTCTAGGTAGCCTTCATTAGTTTACAAATATCAGTTTATCTCTTTGTATGGATGACTTATTGCAGGTGTAGAAAACAGATTCTTTTACATAACCCACTAAACCTGAAATAATGTGATATGCAAGTGTATGATTTGTTGTTGTTATTATTTTCTCAATTATTTTTGTTGCTCTTCAGGTTAATATTTTCCAGTTGGATGTGAAGGTTAAGATTGTGGCACATTGCAAAATTTATCATTTAGCACCTTCCTTTTTGAGGCTTCTCAATGTTGTCAATAATTTTAATGGAGAAAAATCAAGGAGAAAAGAGTAAAACCCTCTCAGGCTTACATAATTGTGATATCTCACATGAGTTGAAGGGTATGCTGTTGGCATCTATAAAGTATTGATGAGATATGAACATACAAAGCATTTTTTAATTTTTTGTGCTTGGTTTTCTTTGTTCATTTTTGTTGTTTTAAATTGACTGCAAAAATAAGGCAGTTTATACAAATAGCATTTGGGTCTCCTAAATTTAAATGTAATGGGGTATGGTTTACTTTGAAGATTAACTTATATTAGTATAACACATATACGATATGTAGATTGCTTTGGTGGCTAGTTTTTAATAGTCAGTTTTATTTTTTTTAATGAAGCTACCTTTGGCCTCCTGTTAATAAATAACTGCAATATGAAGTTAATATCTGACAATAGTAAATTACACCAGTAAAAAGAACTGCTATTAGTCTCTCTCACAGAAGTCAAATTAATTCCCTCAGCCTAAGCCTGATCCTTGTACTGAGCAGTGTAATCAGAATTATTTTGATAGCTTGAGCTTCCACTATGAATCGTTGCCTAAGTGAAATTCTAGTCACTAATCACTGAACCATTCACTGTGCAGGTTGCATATGGCTTTGTTAGCAATTACATTTATTTTAAATTGAGAGAATTACTTGGAAACACTGTTCACTGAAGATTCAAACAGACCAGAGCAATTAAGCATTAGTTGCCAAAGGCCTTCAGTTAAAATTATCAGATGGTACTTTCACTATAAATGTTCATCTACCTGATCCTGATCTCTGGAGATTCCTGACTGATTTCAAACAAATATTCACAATTTCTCACTAATATCAGTAAGAACATTTAGTTTTTAAAAATAATAGGAAGAAGAAAAGAGTCTAAGTTCACACAGCTGATGAAGCGTGTTCAGTAGTAGAGACCCAATATGATCTCATCCTATTTCCATCTGGTGGAGTCCCTAAGCAGGGTCACATTGCTGTCGTGTCTGCCATTATTAACTGCGACTCTCTCAGTACAAGACAACTGTAGTTACTGTAAGTTACCGGTTCTCCAAATTTACTGAATCAGTCCTAATATATAAACAGATATAATGGACTTAGAGATCCCTTGAGTCTCTTGGTTTACCCCCATTAAAACAGTTACTTTTCAAAACCATGAAAAAAATGTGAGGGCAGGCTGAACTTACTAGAGGAGAAAGGAGATAACAATAGAATATTTAAGCAATTTGTTTTATCCCTAACAGCCAATGCAGCTTCTACTGTAACCATTGTTAAACTCCCAGTTTAAGTATTTTAGTCCAAAAATAATTCATTTACAGCCTATGAGTGCTGGTTTTGACTGGGGTAGAGTTAATTTTCTTGACAGTGTCTGGTATGAGGCTTGTCTTGGATTTGTACTCAACACAGGGTTGATAATATAAGAGATGGTTTTGTCATTGCTGAGCAGGGCTTACACAGAGCCAAGGCCTTTTCTGCTTTTCACACTGCCACGATAGTGAGGAAATTTGGGGTGCTTAGGGGGTGGGAGTAGACAAAGCCAGGAGAGGTGACCCCAACTGACCAAAGAGACATTTCAGACCATATGAGATCATGGGTACTATATAATGTGGGCGAAGAAAGAGGAAAGGGGAGGACATTTAAATTGATGGTGTTTGTCTTCCCAAGTCACTGTTATGTGGGATGGGGCCCTGCTCTCCTTGGGATCGCTGAACAGCTGCCTGCCCACGGGAAGTGGTGAATGAATGCCTTGTTTTGCTTTGCTTGTGTGTGCAGCTTTTGCCTTCGCTTTTAAACTGCCTTTATCTTAACCCATGAGTTTGCTACCTTTCAGCCTTCCAATTCTCTCCCTGATCTTACTGGTGGGGGAGTGAGTGAGTGGCTGCATGGGGCTTGGCTGCTGGCTGGGGATAAACCACCACAACATGTCAGCAGAGACATTGGGCTTTTCTGGGTTTACTTCCAGTAATTTCTCTAAGTGGAATAGAGCCACAGACTAAAGATGTGAGGTGTCATCTTTGACTAGAAAGCATTAGGAACTGGCACTATTGTATTTGTAGAATATACCAGATTCACTGTAACAAATTTTAGCTTTTAATTTTCATTCTAACAAATGAATATAAAAGAAGTTTAACTTATATTTAACAATTGCTCTGTAATTATAAAGTGGAAAATATGGCTATAATTGCATTTTATAAATGTAATTAGCTATAAATCCTGAAATACAAATTCATGCAGCCAGCACATTGCTTTTATTTCCAGCTATAAGATGAAGAAAAGCTTGAGATATGTACTTCCAGGGGAAATAATATAAATGAGAAAGCCATCTATTTAGAAAGTTTTGGCCAGAAGTACATTAGTAATGCATTGAATAGCATTCAGAGACATTATAAATTCAGTAATTGAAACACAAATTATGCATGCTTATTATTTATGAAATTTTAAGTATTGCTTAAATACATCAGAAAATGTAAATGGCATTTAAAACAATTAATTATTCAGAATGGCAAAAATGGAAAAGCTAGCAAAGCACTTTACCATCCCTGAAGTGAAACTAAATAAATGGAGAAGACTCTAATTTCTTGTGCTGTTTAGGCTTAATGTAGCAACTTAAGTTCTTTGTGCAAAAAACTAGATCTAATTCTGAAGTGTGCAAAGTGCAGCACAATGTCTATTCTTGTTTATGTTAAAGAATTCTTAAATAGAATTCTTAAAACCTATTTTAATTTGATGACCAAGGCATTTTACCCTTTTGTCTTCTCTTAGAAGAAGGGACTATGTTTTAACAAATAATGAGATTGGGAAGGAGGAAGATGGGGGAATCAACAGGAAAGATCGCTGGCTTTGAAGCAAATTTATCATTATCTCTTTTCCTCTTCCCCTTCTTCCACTCCTGAAATACAGGTACTAAAGAGGATGCAAAAATAGAAGGATGCTTGACACCTTTTGATAACACTATTTTTAAATAGCTGTTAATACCAACATAATGAGGAGAGAGGTTCAGGCCCAATATATTAACATCTCTAGAAATATACCATGATTGTTGTTATTTAAAGTGATTTTCTTAAGATTTTAGGACTAATAGTCCTAAATAGCTTTAGAATTCCTTTGCCTTGTACCTATACTATTGTATTTTTTCTTCTTTTTTTTTTCTTCAGGACATGTAAAATATCTATAGAGATCAGGAAAGTCAGGGAAATGATCTTAGTAAGTCATCAGAGGATTTAATGTAATATCGCATAGACAGTGACATGAGGATAGTCCAAGAGTTAATCAGATTTATAAATGGGGAAATTAGGAGGATAATGAACTGATAAATCAGTAATAAACCTATTCTAAAGAGTAAGACATTTTTGGCTCTCTTCATTAAGATTTGTATCTCCTAAAGGAAAAGAGATTTCTTAATGCTAAGCCTTCTAGAAGTCACTGTGACCTATTTCTGAGAATAAAATTAAAAAGATAAACTTTCCTTTTAAATTCTTAGGTAGGACAGAGAAGTCACAAAGGGAATATAAACTTATTTTCTGCAGATAGCTCTCATGCTAACTGTTTTATAAAAAGGTAAATGGAGTAGGGCTTCCACTGATTCAAATATCAAATCCCACTGTAATGGGTGTTCTTGAACTTTCTGTGATCCAGTAAAAGATTAATTCTAAAGAAAAAAATTAATCCTGTAGATGGATACATCACATTAGCAACATGTGTGCTAATGTGAGCTCATTGCCTGAATTTCTGGGTTCGAAATATATATTAATATTTGCATCCCATTACTTTCCTCATACAAACTGTCAAAGATGTATTGAAACTTTATTAAAAGCATGACCAAAATTTTGCAAGTTTTCTGTATGGGGAGAATATGCTTTGCCATAATATAATTTAGAATATGGTCTGGATGCCTCTGCAGCTAGTGAAAACTTCCTGAAGATTTCTGTAGGCAGGATTCATTTGAAAATATTAGCCTTCATATTTGCAAGTCTAGGTTAAGGGACTTTTTTTCCTCACTCCTAACTATTTGTAAGATATGTGTGATAATCAGTTTTATTTGTTGAGCAGCTCTGCCAATAGTAATGTAACCATGGAAGTAATGATCCAGGAAATCACCTGCAGTGCTGTCTTCCTTATCTTCCTGTAATCACCAACTAATCGAAGTATTCAAGGTACTGGTAATTTTAAGCGGGATAAAAAAAAAGTATAGAAATAGATGAAGTCACCTCAGACAATTTTTGTTCAAAAGAGGAAAAACTAGGTGTCAAATTTCCCTTGAGTTTAGAAAAAGGCCTGTTGTCTGTATTCAAGACAAAAAATGCATAAGAAAGGTCTTCTGTGATCCAGTTTTTAATAAGAGTTAATTTTAAATAATAAAAAAGGCAAGATCATGATTTGATCATTCCTCACTTCTTGATTGCTTTTTTCCACCATCATTATTGTGTATTTACTAGTTTAGGTTTTCCTAAGAGTGAAAATATTCTACTTATTTCTGAAAATTTTATGCTGTATTTTTCTCCGCACTTCAAAATGTTCACTTTTCTTTGTTATACTGTCCTCTGTCCCCTCTTTGCCTATAAGTTTCTTTTCCCTCACCCAAGACTCCTCAAGTGAAGAAATTGTGTAACTCAACAGTAAAAACACCTCCCCCACTGGAAAAAAATTGCTTATTCCTTATCAAAGTCATAATAGAGGTTTATTAGATATGCAGCTAAATGATGTAGATAAAATAATGGATTTTAGCACTTGGATCACTTGGAAAACACAGATCTCCCAGAGAACTAAATTTGATTGTTGATGACATTTCTTGATAAATTTGTCTGGAGTTATTTCAAACATTCTTATTTTTTGCTCACCCTCCATTGCCCTTTAACCACTGAGTATGAGAACCCAAGCAATCCATCCCACAGGCAACTTGCAGCAGAGCAGAGCAGAACAGAAATGAGAGACATGCAGGAGGAACACATTAGTGTCACTGATGCTGCACACTCAACCTCATATAATGCCAGAGACAGGGGAGGGGGGAGGGATTTGGTGTCTACTTTCCTTTTAGTTCTGCTCCTCCTCTTTTTCCATAAGCCTGGCAATATTTAATGCGTGGGTTTACAGCAAGTCAGTTAAATAGCAAAGCCTGAAGCAGTCCAACAGAGAGGAAAAGGAGTTGTGTAACAGAGTTTTCCTGTCATGCACCTAGTTTCACTCTCCGAACTGTACATGTACCATGCAGAATTGATGACCTGTGTGATAAAAAAAGAAAGCTCCTGATGAGTCAGCTTACAGCTTTTCCAGCCTACACAATTGCCTGAGAAAATTATATAAATTGCATATGACTTTATATCGAGGAAGTCAATATTATTGGTGTTGGAAGAGCAGCAGGAACATTAATTCTCAGTGTCAATACTGAAAGATGAGAGCTTCCTGGTAAAAATCTTGAAGCATCAGATCACATCGTTATTTCCATATGAATACATTATAATAGTCCATGTCAGTCTGTTTTTTCATACAGTCTGTAATATAGGAGTGCATTTTGTCATTCTGATTCTGTGTGATATCTGAGGCAAATTCATGTTTTTTTGGGGTTTTTTTTCATTGTTAAGAACTTAAAAAAGCCCACCCTGTCTAACTTTTGGGGAGATTTGGGTGCAGACCTGCTAGAAAGGCCCAAGCCTTATATGTTGTGAAACATATAAGAACAGTTTTGGGAAGCTGGGGGAAATGCTATGTTCTTCTCTTGCCTGGAACACATGGGTGTGGCTGTATTCTCAGCCAGTCTCAACTACTTTTCCTTCCTTTCATTTCTGAAAGCAACATTCAGGCCAGAAACTAACAGAAGACCTTACAATTTGTGCATGGATATCTGTCAGAACAAGATAGGACAATGCAACCAACCTTAGATTTGTGGTTATCTTTCTTTCTGGTGGGAGCACGTGGGCTGTACATGAATACATTTGGACATAGTGGATACACAAAAAATGAGTTGGGCTTTTGTTTGAGAAAAGAGATGGAGGAACAACATTGGTGAAAGCACCTGGATCTTATCAGTAAGATTTTATTATGCAGTGCAGTTGTACTGACCACTTAAAATGGTAATTCTGGTAATTCTGTCTACATAGGGTTCTCTCATAATTTTACTAGGAGTGAATGATTTGGCATCTTAAGGAGGAAAAAATGTGGTAATAAAGGCTTGTCCTCAGTTGCAGGTGACATTGTGAATGTCAAATGCTGTGGGTCTCATTTCCTCAGCTAATGAAGGGATAATGTTCATCTTCTTAATAACACTGTTGATGTTTATTTTGTTGATTGAATAAAGCTTCTATATATTCTCTAACAGAAGCTGTTCCTGAAATGAGTACATTTAGTTATGGATGCAAGCTAAGCATAGGGGTTTGGGAACTCAAATTTCATCTGAGCAGTACTAGACCTTAGTTTTGATATGGCTCAAATTTTCTGTGTTATTACGCCTGTACTTTAAGACAAAATTCCTGACCTTAGTTCTAATTAATAAAGGTCATTCACTACTGAAATGTGTGCGCATCAATATATCCCTCACTCCTTGGAATCTGAGCCACATCAGAAGATTTTAAAAGGAACTTTGGGGTTCTTGCAAAGTTAAATCCACAGGGTTAAATCCAGGGAGTGAACTATTAAATCTATGCATTTCTTTCAAATTAGAGTTTCTGGCAAGGAGGGTGCAGTGCCAACTTATATTTTTGTTTTATTGTGTAAGATATGAATGAGAATTTATCAACGTTTTCCCATTGTCTGAACAGACAGAGCCACATGATCTGCAAATAATTAGAAAGCAGGTGTTGCTTTTTCTGCAGTTCACTTAAGAGCATAAAAGAGTTATACTGCAGGAAAGGCATTAATCTTTTTACCATGTATTGAACAAATTAAGTTTTTTAAACCTAAAGAACTTCCTTGCTTATCCCAAATAGAATTCTTTTTTCTTCCCAAACCTTCAAAAAAGTCTCATGGTATTGTTTTTAATTGAATAAATCCATAAGGGTTCTAGTATATATCTCATCAACTGCCAAGTACCTCATTTTTTCAGCCAGGGAATTCACAGAGATTCTGTATTCCTAAAGTTATTGCACCAGGGACTGGGAAGGCTGCTGGGAACATGGAAAAGCCTAGCTAATAAATTTGCATGCCAACCTCATATATAGTGTTTGTTAGGCTGAAGTTCATCAAGGTCTCTACAGTGCAAGAATTCAGTACTCTACAAGCAAGAGAGATTTGAACCAGAGAGAGAGAGAAAAATGCTAAATAGTTCTACTTCTCCAGTGTGGCAGCTGTCCTTGAAAATGCCTGCTTGCCTCAAAGGTTAGGGTGAAATCAGCAAGCTTAAGTTTTTATCCAGGACATGATTGATCAAAATTGAAATACTCCTGGCTCCAAAAAAGTTCTACACCATATTGGCAATGCAGCCATATTTATTAGGAAGAGAATTGTGCCTCTAGGTTTTTACATTTCCATTTCATACAGTTAATTCACTTCCCCAATAAACATTTTATTGTGATGACAAACTGAAAATAACTGAAAGGAAAATTTGAAAAATACAATGAAAATGATCCTTACTCAGAGGAAATCTAAAATACATGTACTGTATAATCTCATTGTATTTGTTGATTCAAATTATGTAAATACTCTATTGTCTGACTTCAGATATATTTATGTGTTTAAATTGCTCATTTTTCACTGTTCACCTTAGGGGAATCAGAAGTTGCCATTGAGGAAGCAAAATACACATAAAAATATGAAAAATTCTAAGCTTAAATCTAAAGTAAAGACTCTGGAAATACAAATCCCAGTCATATAAATTGCTAAAAAAGCCAGATTAGCTTTTTTAGTAGTTCTTCAAAAAGTGTACTCTTCACCAATAAAAACCTGTTTAAAAAAAAAAAATAGAGTTACCAGTCTATTTGATCCTTAAGAGTGAAATTAATGTGAGGTTGTTTGTGAAGTTATTTGGAATAGCATCAAAATTCCTTTCACGAGGTAATTATTTAAAATTATTATTTTAATGCCACTGAAGTTTAGTTGTTAAGATACAAAAAATTGTCAACTGCAGGAAGAAATAGGTTATCTTACTACACATTCAAGTATGTACATTTACCAAAAGAAAAAAAAATGAAAAAATAAACAAACCAAACAAAAAACTAAATAAACAAACAAAAAACCCCAAAATAAACAAAAAATCAAAACAAAAACCAAACCCACAACTACCTCAAATATGTGTTAATAAAATATCAAGGTTAAGAACTATTATCAGAAGCCAGAAGAAGAATACTAATTAATCTTAAATATTAGAACATGTACTTCACGATTTGGGGAGCCCTCCTAGCGTGCTCGCATGCTTTTAGACAGCAGAGAACCTTCTGGAATTTACAATATAAAACTTATCAGTTCTTGATAAGTTGGTTGGGAGTATGAAGATTCATCATTAATTAGGAGTATGAAGAGTGGTGCACTTCCAGCCCCTGACAGGGCTGAGTTGCTCGCTGGGTTTTGTAAATACTCCTCAGTAAAAAATATTAGTATTGTAAACAAAATTCATCTTCTTCTGAAGACAACACTCATTAGTTGCCCAAAGGCATAAATGGAAGAGTTTGTGCTATTCTTGTGTGCCAGATTCGGGTGGTACAAGCAGCTGAAGTAAGGAGTGGAAAACAGGCATCAGTAGGTTTATTTTGACAGGTTCTCTTAAAGGGTAGGAGTTCGGGCCCAGTACAAAGCACTCTGAAAAAAAATTCACCTCAGGATTCTGGCAGACAACTGCAAATGTCTTTTTAATGATATTTTTTTTCCCTTTTCCTTTTGTTTTTTAAAGCAAATGAGCTTAAGAACACCAAAGCACTAATATGTTAGAAACATAGTAGAAAACACTATTAGAAATAGTTACCATTTGAAATGCTATGTAGAAAAGAGTTGGAATACCATCTGATTTTTTGTATTTGAGGCCAGCATTTACCATTAACAACTGGGATAGCTACAACTGCATAATGGAGCTTATCTCTAACAGCAGAGAGCTGGACTTAGTGTGGGAAATCACATGCTTCCTAACTGAAAGATGGAGATTTTCCTTTCAAAAGTTACTATAATTGTTTATTGTGGGAGGCCTGGAAATGAGCAAAACAGAAGTGGAAGAATGTAGAGAGAAATATGTATGAATGAGTGAACATGATGAGGATATGAGGGTAGTGTAAATTCTTACAAAAACAAACCTAGAAATTAATCATATTTATTCCTCTTCACTACATCCCCTGTTATTAAAGACAAGCAATGAAATAATGATCTAAATTATCACTTATTTGAGTCATTTTTGGTATCCATCTTTGTTATTTAGAAGTTTTCCATTTAAATATAGCATTTTTTCTGAGGACAATGCATAAAGGGAGCTTTTCTTAATGAGCTGTCTTGTGAGAGATTTATTAAAACTTGACTACGTAAGAAAGCACATCACAAGAAGGTGAGTTGTTTCATTCAATAAACTTATCCACAGTACACACATTAAGAGTAAAAAAATTCTTTAACTGACTTAATTGTCTCACATGTAGTGTAATGGAAATAAACACATTCTTCACAGACAATGCAAATTTTCAGTGCAACAAAATGTAAAAATTAAAAGCTTTTGTTTCACCAAAGAAACACAGTTCTTGTATTCAGTGCAACAAAGATAATAAAGACAGTAGTTTAAAATCAACAAAAGTTATAGTATCAGTGTTAACAGAATGGTTTCTAGAAGTATTTTTTATCATAGAATCATTAAGGTTGAAAAAGTCCTCCAGGATCATCAAGTCCTGCCTTTCACTGAATACCCCCATGCCCACTGAACCACACTACTAAATGACACATCCAGTAATTATTTGAACACTTCCAAGGATGGTGACTCCACTGGGAAACCTGTGCCAATGCTTAACCACTCCTTCAGTGAAGAATTTTTTCTCTTATTCAACCTTTCTTCTCATTCCTTTTGTATTATGTTTAACATCACAAAAATATAAGTTTTTTTTTCCCTAATAATTTTTGTGGCAGCCATCTTTCTACTTAGCCATAAGTACATAAACATCCACATTTTTTTATGTCTGTCTTTCACATCTAGCTTTTAATATTTTATTGGTGTACTATTTGCCTGTACTACTTTATTAAAAATTATGCAACTTCAATGTACTTTTTTGCCCAAGAAGATTCCAGTCTTTCATAGGACAATGCAGCAGAACTTTGAGGGAATTTTTGCATGGTATTTTCTCAGGACAGAATGTAATTTAATGTAATGTCTGTATGGTGTTTATGGAAAAGCACTTTATTTCCCTAATAGTGTTTAAGAGTATAGTTTTGTTAACATTTTGATATATGCTGTCATATGTTTGGGAAGGATAAAACAGTCTTTGCATTATTCAAAGCACATGGAATTACCTGTAATATGATTTCACATCATGGAGAAGGGAACAAAACTTAGAGCAGGGAAGGAAATTGGGTGATTATTGGGGACATGTCTTGGTGCAGGATTTCATTTATCCACATAATTTTACTTGCAAAGTGGAAGAGTCAGTAGCCTGTACACTAAATTCTGCTTAAACCAGTGATGTCATCCTGACTCAACAACTGAAACTGATTGAAAATAAATAAAGCAGAATTTTTCACTGTTTTTTAATGAAAATTCCATTATGATGGATACATGCTACCTGAAAAAAAAGGAAGGAGAAATTATTGTTAAAATAGAAAAAATAAACTGAAGTTCACTCAAACTTTAATTGGATGCAAAATATTTGGAGGCCATGTTCATAAGACATTCCAGCACAAAATCCCTGGGCAGATCTTTTCAGAACTACATCTACAAGATGCCTTTCAGAATGCACTGCTTTTAAGTTGATACTGGAATTTGTGGTTGGATTTGACACAGAAACTTACTTCTTTCATCAGTTTACAGGTGTCTCAGTCTCACTTAAAGGAGTCAATGCAGCAGTGGAAGCTTTGAGACAGTATTTGGGATAAGGCTTTGAAAGTATTTGGGGGTCTAAATCAACTGTTCCCTGTGCATGTCTACAGTACTGTATAAATTTTTCATAGCATCAAAGTAATGCCTCAGGCAGGCCTAGAAATATTTTATTTTTTTAAAGTAGGATTTCAACATCAGATTTTTATATCTGAAAGTTTAATCACTGCAATCTGCTAGAATTTAGCTCATTCACATATATACTAAACTGGCTTTTTAATCAAAATCTTCATTTATCCCACAGACTACTTTCAGAGGTAACATGGTACAATTTGATATTATACTCTTATGGAAAGTTATTTCATGTTATTCTTACCTCCAATGAACCTAAATATTTCAGCTTGCAAGTGTGCATTTGTGGAATAGATTTCCTATGATTATTTGTCCCTGGACACAAAGTGATGAAGAGGAAATCAGAAGAGGAGGGTCTTTAACAACATTAAAACTAGTGTTACTTGCCCTGACTCATAATATTTCACAGTCATGGGTGTTCCTGTACAAGTGTACACTCCAATTCATGCCTCCAGACTTTATCTCAAACTATCTCAGTTAGTTGTATCTCAAAGGCTTCATCTACAGATATCTGATGTGATTTTTTTTTAAAATTAATTTAAGGGGAGGAGAAATTCTCATATGTAGAGAACTTATTCAGTGTTTCAACAAGCAAATTCAAACAGAACTCTCATGTACAAATACAGGAGGTCACCTACAGGGATAGGATGGGATGTTACAAGGAATCTTCTTCAGCGTTTTGAGATGGGTCATGTGCATCTCATTTATTGTTGGGTTTTCAGCCATGGAGTACAAAGGTCTTACAACCTAAAAAAGGTTAGCTATTTCCACTTTGCAGTGAAGAAAGTGTCATGTCAGTCATGTCAAAATTGGAGTAAGTGACAGTCATGGAGATTTGTAAGATTTTGAGCTAGTTAATATAATTACAGATTTTTATATTTACGTAGTAATTCCCTGGATATTAACCAGGACGCAAGAGTAAATTCCTACATTTAGCATCCAAATAACATTCAAAAAAGAAGAAAGAAGAGGCCTGAATAATTAATTATGCATGCAAAGTCAGTTTCAGCAAAAGTAGCTTGTCAGGGGGTGCTCATATGAGCGATGCTTGACCTAGAGATGTTCTAATCTATTTCAGTAATACTGAAAACAATGTTTATACTTTTTTTCTTTTCCACCTTTATTTTTCAACTCATCAGAGCTTCACCTGAAACACTAGGAAGAAAAAGACAACACAACTTTGTACATGAAACAGAATTGTGGACGGTATTTTTAGCCTTACAATTCAGCAAGTCAGAGAGGTTAGTTTTTCAGCTGACTGAAACATTGATTTTCATTTAAATCTTAATCTCAGCAGTGTTTTGCTATGTCGTTGGCATTTGTGTTCTACATCAGGGGATTAATGGCTGCATAATAGAAAAGGCAGTTAAGATATATTTTGTGTCAGAAAATGTTAAATAATTCAAAGCACCAGATTAGAATACAGATATTTTTGATAATTGATATATTGCCTTCGCCATCTTGCTAAGTGATAATTCTTCTGATGAAGTATTCATTCAGCATGCAGAACTGTCGTCTACATGTAGTACTGACTTCTCTTTAGTAGTTAAACATAATGAATTGCTCCTAGCTTCTTATCCCTGTAATTTAGAGTTCTGGATAAGAAATGAAAAGTATTCTTTTTTTAGCTTAAATTTCATAAAAGAAAAGCAAAAGGAATTCTTTTGTGTGTTTGGAGAGTCAGAATTATTCAAATATCTTTTTCAACTACTATACGGGAAGCAATCAGTAGTAATGAAGTTTTACCATATACTAGGAAGACTCTGATTTGACAGTGTTTTCTGCATAGTGGGTGTTTTATCTGCCTTTCCTCAAATTGTCTTCTTTACTAAAGAAGCTGTTTAGGGAAAGGTGGACAAAAAGAGTCAGGGAAAGGTGGACAAAAAGAGTCTGGAAAAGTGAGGCAAAAAGACAGCATGTTTAAAGATAAAAAAAGGTTTCCCAGAAAACTGCACCAGAGGGATACAGACCATTTGCATTGTTTGTTTTTTGAACAAAAGCTAACTTTTTTAGTACAGCATGTAGCTCTGAACATCATTAGTTTTCAACTTAAGGAATTAGTCAACACAGTCTTAAGGCAACAAAAGCATCCATTGATCTTCCTAAGAGTAGCATCCCTTGAATAGAGTGGACAATGCTTTTAAAACCTGTTTTTTTTGTTTTTTTTTTATACTGATGCATAGTGAGGATATCATCTTCTAACTGGATCCATGCCCAGCTAGCATGTGTAGAAGTGTAGCCTTTATGAAAAATTAAAAGTAAATGTCCAAAGTCCAACTATAAAACAGATAAAACACAGACTTTAAGGGTGATCTGTTATATCTTCTGTCATTCTTTATATGATAATTCCTTCAAAATGGATACAGCGTTTTCATTTCT
Organism: Origma solitaria; assembly: GCA_013397895.1. Classification (NCBI taxonomy): domain Eukaryota; kingdom Metazoa; phylum Chordata; class Aves; order Passeriformes; family Acanthizidae; genus Origma; species Origma solitaria. Next base: position 123,913 of record VZRL01007146.1, read on the forward strand.
ACCTTTGTACTCCTTCTTTTATAAGCCAATACAAGAATGTACAACACACAGTTGTCTTGTATAAATGCACCTAATCTCTACCTAAATAGAGATTTACACCTCCATAGAAACTTACTCATTTTGTTGTAGTTCTGAAAAGACTGAGTTGCAGAATCTGACAGAATATGTAGTAAGGTTTCTAAAGAAATAATGCTAGTATAAAAAAAAAAGATACACCCCACCCCTCGCCCAAAAAACCAAACCAAACTACCCAACCAACCAACCAACAAAACAAACAAATAAACAAAAAAACCTGATTAAATAAAAAACTAATTAAATAAAAACATTTAAAACTGAGTAAATAAAATTTTAGGAAATATGGACACATGTAGTCTGGTCATGTATGAAATTATATTGTACTACTGGTTTGTATAGAGAATACATATCTATTTAAGAGTATAGTGCTAAAAACCTTAGGAGGTTGAGTGGGTGTATTTGTTGTACATGTCAAGATTAACATATTGAAATAGATAATTTAAATTTCATTTTAGTTCAGTTTCCACAAGCTGCAGGTATAAGTTGCAAATTCGTGATGGTGGTAATAAAAAGAAACCTAACCACATGGAGAGAATTGTCTTTATGTGCTGCCTGGGAATGAATTTCAAGTCACACTTAGAGTTTTTGGCATTTATATGTTCATGAATTTTACTCTCTATGCTCATATATATACTTCTGTCTGACTGTGTCTGAAGTATCACCAGGTATCTGCAAGGGTTCATAAGAGTTGGATAATGTGTAAGAATTTGGTAGAGTATAAAAGTCTCATTTTCAGAAATAGATCAATGTGCAGCATATTTCTCTGCTCTGGCTGAACATATGGGAGCTTATGAGTGGGATTTTTATCCACTTGCTATTAAAAGAACGAACAAAACAGACTGTAAAAGATAATAGCCTGTGCCCTGTAGGTGCCACATCTTCTGATCAATGTACTTACAGCAAGCTTCCCAGTTCCAACTTGTGCCACTTCCACAGTTGCCTGGTTTTTTGGTTTTTTTTTTTACTTAGTCTAAGAAGTCTTAATGCTATCTTTCTCCCTGACTAGCTTGGGAAGAATTTTTATTTCATTTATAATGTTTTTATCTCTTTCTGGCAAAGACAGTGAAAGAATTGTGATGATTACAAAGCTAAAAACTGTTGGCTACACAGTTAATCACAATGAGCAAGGAATTCACAGTTAGAAGGTGTCTAATTTCATTCTTTCACTTCTCTTGATGTTAGTGAGGTTTTGATTTCCTTTATTTTAATTTAAAATTTCTTCATGTTCTAAAAAGTGTGCAAAAATCCTTCTTGTGGAATCAGGAAGTAAGGCAAGATCATAAATTGACTTAATATCTTCAAACGTGGCTACTTTTCCATGTTTCATAGATTAGAGATGCAGAAAATTCGTCACTTATTTCTCCTGTGTCCTCATTTTAGACCTGAAGTACTGTCCACTTGTGTTTTATTATTTTTTTAGAGTTTTTAAACTTTGTGGCCTTGATCTTTTTCATCTTTATTAAGACTTTAAATCTAGTGGGTATTTGGTTTAATTAAACCATTGTAGCAGAGCTGCATGGTGGTATTATAGTTACTATGAGTTGAAGACTAATTACTTCAACTTAATACCTAAAGATCTAATGATGTGATATTGTTTTCATTTGTATTCCTTTTGATAATCTTTATTGCTTGGGGTTGCTATGTCCCCAAATTCACTACAGAGTTTAAAAGGGTAGCAGCCCTTTCCATTTAAGTTAAACCAAGAAACTCCCACTTAGATCAGCAGGGCTTGTACTGAGGCTGTTTTGTTCTAACCCTCCTCGATATTTTATTCAGCTGTTGATACTGTGGAAGAAAATAAAAATACAGCAATAGAGCCAGATCCTCAGGTGGCAATAATCTCTTCAAACAGTACCAACTGAATGTCTGCTACAAAGGTTATAAACATTTTCAGATTGGTAAATTGGTATTTCCAGCTAACTGTTTAGGGCTTAATATTTTCAATAAGGTAAATCTCACTGGAATCAGTCATTTCTAATCCTTGGCTGGAAAAAAGAATCTTTGAGATGTGTTTATTGATTATCTAATTGGAGCTAGTAGTAGTAAGATTATTAGTTTCAAAGAAAAGAGAAACAAATCACTACGCATTTCCACAGAGGTTTAGTGATTACATCTAGCAGTGTTTACAGAGGGTGGGATGATAACGTATGATGGTTGACATCCAGCTGGTGTCATTTACCTTCTGAGGCCTAAGTGGGTGTAACTGAGGCCAGAAGCTTGACATAGAAGTGCCTCGTACTGTGATGGGGGTTATCACCTGTTTGCGTTGCAAAGTTGCCTAGATTTTCTAGGCTGGAGGTTGCTGCACCACTGTGCTGAACAGTCTGAAAACTGTCTAAAAGATTATCCTTGCCTCGAGAAACTCTGAAAGTCAGGCAAAGACAAGCACAAGAAATAAAAAGAGAATATTTGTCTGTATGATCATCGGAAGCCAGCTACCACCTGTTTAGCCATTGCTAAGATCTTTATAAGCTTTACATCAAGAAAAGTTTTCATGGAGAGATTTGAAGAAGGACTGAAAATTGGCTTTATGGAAAGATTTTATGAGGGTGAGAGCACATGTAAAGGTAGAAAATCACATATTAAAAAAATGTAATGAACAGATACTGAGGGCTAAAATTGTTGGCCAATTGGAAATGGTCATCACTGTTATGAGGCAGTATCTGAGTACTTAGTTCTCAGAGGAACTAGCATTTTTAAATGCAATGCTGTTATTCATCTGCCCTATGCTTTTACAATCATCATCAACCTCTGGGAATAATGTGGGGTGTTAGATTATTCCTTTTCACCCTCTTTCTATTTGACAGTTACTACTTCTCTCACCTTCACTCCTGATAATCTGTCAGTAAATCTTCTCAGGCAGTATTCCTTTGGGACCCTGAAGAGGATTAATCTCTGATATGAATAATATCTGCAATATTTATGTATTGTGGGGTGGTGGTTGGCATCTGATGATTTGCTCTCAGTCAGAAAACTTCTCTTCCTTTAAAAAGAGGAGTGTGTGGGTCAGCTGAAATCTTAGTGGGAGGCAGAGGTTGCTCAGTCCTGTGGGAGCAGCTGAGCCTATTTGGGCAGAAGCTGTGTTTCAGCCTGAAGGTGCTGGTAAGAGGTGGGAAGAGTCACAGTGGTGATCTAATTCTGCAATTTGATTAGCTCCACAGATTCATAAAATAGTTTAGATTGGAAAGGACCTTTAAAGGTCATCTTGTCCAACCTCTCCTGAACTGAGCAGGGACATCATCAACTAGATCAGGTGCGATTTTTTTAGTAAAAACTACTACCTCTCATCCTATTTCTACAGACACAACTAAAACATCTGCCTTGTCATTCTCATAGGCCTTCTTTAAGGACTAAAAGGCTGCAGTAAATTCTTCTTGGAGCCTTTTCTTCTTCAGGCTGAACAACCCAAACTCTCTCAACCTGTTTTCATAGGAGAGTTGCTTCAGCCCACTCACCTTCTCTCTGGACTTACTCAAATGCATCCACCTCCTTCCTGGGGACCCTGGAGCTGGACATGGTACTCCAGGTGGGGTCTCACCAGAGCAGAACAGAGGGAGAGAATCACACCCGTCACCCTGGTGGCCACACTTCCTTGGACGCAGCCAAAGATAAAATTGATTTTCTGGGCTGCCAGCACACACTGCTGGCTTGTGTCCAGCCTCTCATCCACCAGAAACCCCTAGTCTTCCTAAGCTCCTTTATCCCACAGTATTGATACTGAGGGTCATCCTGAATGTGAAGGTGTGGCAGGATGCTCCCCCCTCCCCCCCTTCATGGCTTGTGCATAGATAACTCAGATTGAGTCAAAAGCCCATGAAGAAGTTATTTCTTGGTGCCCAAAAGTCTGAGACCTCTGACCTTGAATCCATATCATGGTATGGAGAGAGGATGTGGAGAGAGATAAAAGAAATGAGTACGTGACCAAAATACACTCTTTTACACTATAAAAGACACATGAAATATCACAGAGGCAGAAGCTTTTCTACACGGACACTGGAGCGTGAAAAAGCTTCTCCGCAGAGTCTGGACACAGCTCTGTGGTAACTTCCTGAGGACTGAGTGAGGATTCTAATGTGTATTCCGACACCAAATTGGACTTTGGTAAGATATATTAGTTTCCTAAATTGGATTTTCCTTTGCTAGCAATAATAATAATAATAGGTACCTTTTCACAAACTGCATTTTTAGCTACTCGTAGTTTTGCAGTTGTTCTGTGTAGTATGTAGTTTTGTCCCAAGTCTTATGTCTGTTATTTACTGTGTCTAATAAATGATAATTTATGTTATATTTTACCTAATCGGCCATTATTAAAGAACTTACAAATGAGAATGGGTCTTGGGGTGCTGGCCACCCCAATAAGAGCTACTGACTGCTGCCAAAGGCCTGGACAAAGGCAGAGATTTAGCTAAGTTCCTGTTCCATTCCTAACAGAAAGGTCTTGCACTTGACCCTCTTGAACCTCAAAAATTTCACAGGCTATTCTCACTCAAGAGCTTATCTGGGTCCCTCTGGATGGCATCCCACCCCTCAAGCATGTCAGCCCAACCCCTCAGCTTGGTGTCATCTGCAAACTTGCTGAGAGTGCACTCGATCCCATTGTCATTGATGAAGATGTTAAACAGTGCCAGTCCCAATAACAGCTTCTGAGGATTGCCACCTATCACTGGTTTGCACTTGGACACCAAGCCATTGACCATAACTCTCTGAGTAAAACCAACTTCCCTATTCCTTATGCACTGAATGGTCCATAAATAAAATCCAAAATCTCCAATTTTGAGAGAAGGCTTTTGTGAGAGACAAAGGCCTTACAGAAGTCCATACAGATGAAATCAGTAGTTCAGTGCCTAGAGAATCTCAGAGATTGTAGAGAAGAACAGAATTTGAGAGAGCAGGGAGAGAACATTACAAGAAAGAAGCAAGAACGGACTGAGTTTGCCAAAAGCAAGTGCATTGTGTTCTGCTGTAATGTCTTGAATGCTTTTGTTACTGTGTGTTTGTTTCAGTGACTTATCCAATGTAGCACACCAGTGTTTGCAACATGGTTAGAAGCCACTTCAAAATAGCGGAGATCAAAGGCAACATGTCCACATAGTGCAACAACCCCTGTAGTTTTGATCCAAAACAATATTAATGTGGTCACAGGGCCATGTGCTGCATAAAGGCTGGCTGGGCTTTAGCTGGCTGGCTGGTAAGCAGATTGCTTGGGTGTCTCTGCATGTATTCTTCACTGCTTCTTCTTCAGTGTCATTGGGGGAGGATGCAGGTAAGCCAAGATGTTTTATGTGTTTCTTTTTCTGGTCCTGGATTGTAAATTAATTAATTACCAAGAACTATAACCCTAGAATTGCCAAATATTTGGACTGCAGCCTGCTGCTGCCTTAGATCCTTTTTTGCCAAGTTCTCTTTCATAGTACTCTGCTTTTAAAAGCTGGAAGAATTGCATGGTCCTTTGCCAAAAGCTAACAGTACTTTTTAATGAGTCAGAACACAGTATTATATAGGTATGCAGTACCATACAGAAATTATTTTTCTTAAAATTCATTCAAGCGAGAATGTAATTAGAGGGTCATAAGAATCCTATGAAGAGGAGTACTCTAATATAACCTTAACTGTTCCTAATTATGCGCCACATTATTAAGCCTGACCTACTAAGCCTGCCTCCTGAATGCAGCTTGTTAAAAATGTCTAGGTGACACTAGAGACTGCTAGAGACACTGTGAGGTAGAATGCACTCCTGCCTATGCACGCTCCATTTCCCACCAACAAAGTCCCTTTCTAGCCTCAGTCCTTGCTGGTAGCAGAAGAAGCTCGTTATCCCAAATACAGAGGAGAATATGTAATAGTGTTTTTCAAGGCTTGTCAGGAAAGCGTTTAAGGATGTTCTCAGAAAGTGGAGCTTGCCTGTGTTTGTGTTTGAGTAAATTTTGTGTTATTAATCACTTTAACTTTGGACTTTGCACATCCTGCCACAAGCCATGTAGTGATGAGATCTGGGAGGAGCAATGGCATTTCTCTTTGAAAGACACTAAGATATCTTCTCCACCCTATTCAAGGTATCAGACTCACCGTGACATCACAGCATTTGTTTCTCAGTGATGCATTTATAAGTTCATTGGAGCAGAAAGGGGTGGGAGGGAGAGCAATACACTCAGGTGGTGACAGCCTTTTCAGATACCTGATTGCAAGGGGGGAGAAAAAGCAGAGCTTTCATGTCTGAAATGTGAAGTCTGTTGGAGCAAGATACTTTGAAAAGACTTCAAAATCAGCCCTGAATAAGTTTTGCTGCAAATGAGTAACAGTTTAAGATTTTCCTCTTGATGCTGGTGCGAAAGGCTCATTCCTGTAGATATGTAAGGAGGCTTTGAATGTTCCCTGCCTACAAAGCAAAAGATTCAAACATCCTCCCCCTTTCTTTCTTCTCCTTTTACATCTTACCTTTTCCTTCTAGGGGTCTTTTTGTGCTGTGAGGTAGCGATCCTCCATGGAAAATTTCCTAATGCTTTAGTCTCTGAAGCTCTGTACAGTGTTTCACAGATGAGGGACAGGCTGCTCAGGTGCTTATAACACAGCTATAGCCCTTAACTGTAAGTAGAGCTAGATTTTATGCGTTTTTTGTTGGGTTTTACCCCCTTCCTTATCATATGCTGTCATTTTTTTTTTCTCCTGCGATCTCAAACTTTTAAAACCTTTGACATTCTTGTATGGTCTGTGCCCTTTTTTCCTCTTTTCTGTTTTTTACAATAATAAAATAGAACAGGCTGCTGCTGGCTTTTCAGACATAGAAATTGGTGTGTTACTCATTATGAATGGAAAAGGCTTGTATAAAAACTTTCAGTGGTATCTTCTACAATTTTGGGAGCCTAATGCATTCCCCTTTCTTTTACTATTTGAAAGTATTCTGGAAGTGACAAGCAATTATCAAATGGCATTTTTCTACATCCTCTTGACTGTGAATGTTTTTCTCTCAATCTTAAGAGTTTAATACTGCTACTGCAGTGCAGGGCCTTTTAAGAGTAAGAGAATACTTTTTAAGAAAATGCTGATATTCTTTACAGCATGGGAAGGAATAGAACTCTGATGATCTCTCTTTCCATGTCCCATTTTCCTTGCATTTGAATTACACCATCCATGACAGAAATCTGTAGTCTTTTCTGTAAAAGCTTTAACACTTAATTTCTGTGGCTGAATACTTTTAATTTACTTTTATTTTTTCTTTCTTGCTTTTTTTTTTTAAAGGATGAGTCTCCCATTGCTAGAGAATACCTTTTAATTGTGTTGCATTTTAGGAACTAAAATCATGAATCCCCTAGGAATCTCATATATTTGTAGTGAATATCTTGTGATCTTTAAATAGAACAGTTTTCTCACTACTACTAATGACAATGGTGTTAGCATGATAATATAATTGCTGTGGATTCAAGAAACATGAATTGAGTTAAGGTTCAGAAATGGGTTTCTTTAGGTTTTTTAACCTGCTCTGTTTTGTTGTCACGTATTTTAACTTTGCTCAGTGTTCAGTGGAATATTTTTATTGGTGAAACTCCTCACCCAATTATAATACAATGTAATTTTTGTAAATAAACATTTAAGGCAGAAGGAAGAAACAGCTGAGAAAAAATTAACCCAAAATCTTCCTAACCTCTATCTTTCCCTCTTTTCCAGTATCTTCTTTTATTCTGCTCTGATTAGATTTTGATACAGCTAAGAACGCCATGGGGCAACTTGTGAGGAAGCATATTGCAGAGTGGTTGTGCACTGCTTGCTCTGGAACAATTGCAGGAGTTGTTATTAGTGGGTTAGCTCTTATTAGGAAATGTGAACAAGCAGCCCTGAGGCTGTGCCTACACTGTGCAGCAGATCACAGCCCAAGGAGTCCCCAGCTCGCTCCGAGCAGGCTGGAGCCACCATGTGGCACAGTGCAGCAGCATATGAACGCCCACAGCAAAATGGCTGTGCTGGTAGGGCAGTTCTCAGCAGCATTAATGAGCACCAGTGACACACACTATTCCTCTTAAAACTCTGCTTTATTGTCTTTGCCCTATTTTCTTATTTTTTCTTTTTGTTGTTTTGGGGGTTTTTTGGTTTTGTTTTGTTTTGGGGGTTTTTTGTTTGTTATTTTTTTACATTGTATACAGGACACTTGTATACCTCATACAGACAAGTTATTCCACTAACGCTTGTATGTATGTATTTAATACATACATATAATTAATATGCATATGTATATGTAATGCAGAATGATAAATATCAAGTGATGCAGTCTTTATTCCCTGCAAAACTTCATCTGGAAAGCAATGTAATGCATTAAAGAAGAGGGAACTCCCCTCCCCTCTGTTAATGCAGCACATGTACATGTGACTGCAAACAGGCACAACTTTCTTACACGCAGTGGTTTCTAGTGCAACATGTAATGTCTTTGTGATTTGTTCTCTGAAACGTTCCAGGAGTCACCAATGATACATTAACAGTTGTTTATTGCTGTTATGCATTGATCTATGTTTTGGTGGTTTGGACCTTTTTCTGTATCCATGAGTGATGACTCTGATCTGGTGCACATCCATCAAGGTCTCTGAAGCTCATGCTAAATGTTTGCCATTTGTGACTCCAGCTGCCCTCTGTGCACATTACATCAGCCTGCTGAGCTGAGCAGGGGTGTTCACCATCCCCTGCTTCTTAGCACTCTTGTAGAGCAGGGGGTGAAACTTAAAGATGTTTTGGGAGAAGGAAGAGTCACCTGTATGAGGCTCACCTCAGAGAAAAATGAAAGGAAAGAAAGGTCCAGGAAAGATGTTTGCATTAATGCAATGTGCACCTAGTAAATGCTCCACACAGCATCGAGTGCAATAATCAAGCATCCAAGCTAAAAAAAAAAACCTAAGAAAAAAGGCAGAAAGCATCTAAAAATAGTGATGTTTAAATACCTATTCATACACATTTGGGGATGTTTTCACATAATTTTTAGTTAATGCCTGCAGTGGGTTTATCTTAGCTGGCTGCTAGATGCTCATCCAGCTGCTCTCTCTTCCTCTGCCCACCCCCAACAGCACTGAGGGGGAAATAATATGGAAAAGACTGTGGGTCAAGATAAAGACAGGGAGATCCCTTACCACTTACCGTCACAGGAAAAAAGACTTGACCCAAGGAAAATTATTTTAATTTATTGACATATAAAATGGAAGTCACTGGTGTGAAACCAAGAAAAACATGAAAATACCTTTCAACAGTCATCTGCTTTTTCCCACATCCACTTGGGAAGTATGTGCTGGCTTTCTACAGAATAATTAACGTGTGAGGCAAATATGTTCAGGCTTTCATGTGGTGGCAAGTAAGGACTGATGACATTTATTTCAGTAGCCTTAAAATCAAACTCCCTAAAACTTCTCATGGAAAGGAGCTACTGATGAGGAGGCAGAAGAGAAACCGAGGTGAGACACAGAAAATGCAGATCACAGCTCTGTTTCACAGGTTTTTTTCCTTCCAAAGACTGACATTCCTGTTTGCTTGCAAAGAATATACAGTTGTGCATGACACAACTGCTGGCAGGCCACATTAGTGTCGGAATTTGGCATTTCACCATGTACTAATCCCATCTCTGGTGCTGCATTTGGATGCAGAACTCCAACATGCAATGCTGACTAGTAGTTAATAGGAATAATGATGCACCATGGCACATGACCACTTTTCTTTTTCTGCTCAAAATGGAAATGTCTGCTTGGAAGCACTGATGCTAATTGCCTGCTTTCAAGGCAACTGGAGTGTTTTGTTGTGCTGCTCTGTATCTGCCTGATGTGAGTACATAGATTCAGTCATCTCCAGGATTTTGCACAAAGGTAGATGTTCACATCTCTGATAGGTTTCTTAGGTGTTCTCCTCAAGCTATTGCCCGTTGTTGCATTTCTTTAACTTAGTATTCTGGGTGCAAAGCTGACTCCTCCACAATCAATTGATATGTACCTTACCTGTTCCAGAGGGCTGGAATTGTAGCAACCAGTTTCTGTTAGTGTTGATGGATGCAGCCTTACTTTCTGTAAATAAGAGATTAAGAAAAGGAGATTGTGTGGGGGGAGAGAGGCAACGAGGGGGGATAAAAATAGGATTATTAAAAGACCTTGTTATAGTAGATTGTGAAAGGCTCAGGTTGAGATTTTTCGAAATCAATAATTTCACAATGGTGATGCCATCTCTTCCCATTCATCCTCTCTGTCCTTCTTATTTCCACCATGATAGTCGTGTTGTTCAAAAGTATTTCAGTAAAAACAAAAGGTGCTGGTGGGTAACAACAAATGCACGAGGTCTAAAACCCCTAGCTAAATATCAAAGGGTAAAATGGTGACTTAAATGCCTACTAATTATTTCTATATACCTACTTTTAAATTATGAGAATTACTTAAATCGTAATTTTCTGAAATGGAAGAAATTCAGTGCAGTCTGCCATATAATTTCAAAATGAAAGTATTAATCAGAGGTTCTTATGAATCACTCTTCCTTCATGAGTGCTGAAATGACCACAGACTTTATTCTGTCTAGTGATGTAAGTATTATCTGACATCACATTTTCCTCGCTGCATCCTCTTTTGTCTAAGCTTTGCTTGCAGCTCCACAAAGACTCACTGCTGAAAAGATTTTATTTCCCCAGATGGTTTCTGGCATATAATCAACCTACTGCCACTTGCTACTATCTACCTACCACTTCTGGCAAAGTTAGTGTTGAAAAAATGCTGAAAAATTCTGCTGTTCCTTCAATCTCATAATTTTATGATGATGTCTTAAACCAAAAAGGTAAGTTTTGTCCAAAGATTTGCTTTGGGGTCTAGACTGTAACATGCAAATGAGAAAAAAATTAAGTGCTGCACGGGCAGTCAGAACATTCAAAAATCCATACACAATGGAGGGTGGAGGGTTTTTTGCTGTCTTTTAAGATGATCAATTTTGGCCCAGATATACTCATAGCATACAGTTTTGTTCAGGTTTGGAACCAGTCTCCTCACATTATTCTCCATTTGTTTGCATTTCACTTATGCTCCTACAGACTTTTCTGCTGTTTTGTGTTCCACACACACTGAGATAATTCACATTCTAGATGAATATATTTGTTAACTGTAAATAAAACCTTTGGGTTCTGTTGTTGTATGTATATATACATACGTTAATTATACAAGTTTCTTTTCCTTGCCTAATCCTTTTGAATACAAAGTCACAGATTTTCATTACTAACAGGTCAATTTAATCTTACCTTTGTTTCAAAAATGATCACAACATAAATACTTGTCTTGTTGTCAAGAATGGGTTACTGGATCTTGATTATGAAATAAAAGGTTAGTTATACAACTAATCTTCAAATAACATTAGTGGATCTTTGTCATCTTGGTATTATGTTATATCACTTTGTGCAGAACCAGATGGGAAGGGAAATGAGAAAACTCCCTTGGTACAAATACCATCTGATGAGAAGAAATAAAACCACCTGCTATGCTATGCAAAGGCAGAGAGTTAAGGCTTCTTAATATAGATAAAGTTTTTTCCCCATTTTTCTTCTTTCTGGCCCATGTAGACCTGTGATTTCTTTCTTTCTACTTTATTAGCACTCTTAATTGCAGTAGCCCACAGCTCAAAATGCACAGTTTATCCAGTGGTAAAATCTCATGTCTTTTCAAGTGTTAACAAAAAATTAACAGTTCTTGCACCTCTTTTATACTTTCCTTCCTTCCCTATACATACTCATTATCATGGTTTGTCAATTATCTTCCAAACCGTGTTAAAAAAAGATAACTCTCTAACATTAGCAATTGCTCAGAAGTTGCTAATAGCTCTCCTGAGAGCACTTGTCTCACCCCATATCTCCCACCTTATCAAAAGGTCACATTAATTATAGGACCCTTGCTGGGAATAAATCAATGTGTCAGTCAGAGACCCACAATTGTGCTGCAGTTGAAAAGAAAAAAATTCCAGAACAAGGTTATATTTAGGGCTTTTTAAAAAAAAAATACTATATGTGTGAGTTAACCTAAGAACAAAGAATAAGGGGAGTATATTGTAGATCAAGGTTGATGTATATTTTTAAATGAACACTTTTATTTGTGTCTTTATTATCAATTATTCATTCTTAGAATTAAAATACACTTTTCTTACTTGTAAGATGTCCAAAATAATTGCCCTCAGTTAAAAAGGGAACTCAGAAAAGGAAACATTGAACTTCAGCACTGTTCAGTTTCTCTGACAAACATTTCTGTATTTCTGTGTTTAGTCATTCATCTGAATATTTTAATGCTGGATCATAAATCAATCACGTCTTTGATAACAGAGATTTCCTCATTTAGTCTCTTTAGGTCTAGGTGCAGGCACAGTCTGCAAGGATTTTTAAGGTACTCAGCATTTGTAGAGTGTTTGTTTAGTTGTTTTGTGAAGCACAGAGTTTCTAACTGAAATGGCAGTAGATTAGAAACTGCATGAATAAATAGGAAAAGGTTTAGTTTATCCAGTGTCTCACTCATTTTTCCTTCTGATCTGGTTTTACTATATTAAACTGGTTTCCAGTGGTGATAAGCTGAATACAAACTCATTCACAGACCCCTGTTAAATCCCAAGATTTAGATCCAATTCTCATATATTGTTATTACCACCAGTCTCATTCTTCAAGACCTTAATTGTGAGCTAACTACTCAAGCAAGTTAACATAAAATTGAATTTGTGCCCATCAGCTTGAGTCTATAGAAGTGTCCAATAAATGTGATTTATAAACTTCTCATTTTGCTGGCCATTAAATAAAAAATAATTTATGGGTGCATATGTTAATATAGGAAATAGTCTAATAGCTTTCTAAATACAGTTGGATTAGCTGTTACATCTATTTAACATGGTATCTAAATGAATGTTTTAGATCCAGACAGCTTCAAGTCTGATTCTGGTAATGTCGAGATGCAAAAATGGAAAACTTCCATCTCTAAATTATCCAGGTGGAGAGCTCAGGTAAGAGGAAAAATGAACAAAAGTTATAGGAGAAGATCCTTAACTTACCAAGTAAATTGGAGGAAATAGATTTTCTTTTCTTTCTTTCTTTTTCTTTCTTTCTTTCTTTCTTTCTTTCTTTCTTTTTCTTTCTTTCTTTCTTTCTTTCTTTCCTTTCTTTCTTTCTTCCTTCCTTCCTTCCTTCCGCACCATTCCTTCCGCACCATTCCTTCCTTCCATCCTTCCTTCCTTCCTTCCTTTCTTTCTCTTTCTTTCTTTCTTTTTCTTTCTTTCTTTCTTTCTTTCTTTCCTTTCTTTCTTTCTTCCTTCCTTCCTTCCTTCCGCACCATTCCTTCCGCACCATTCCTTCCTTCCATCCTTCCTTCCTTCCTTCCTTTCTTTCTCTTTCTTTCTTTCTTTTTCTTTCTTTCTTTCTTTCTTTCTTTCTTTCTTTCTTTCTTTCTTTCTCTTTCTCTCTCTCTCTCTTTCTCTCTCTCTCTCTTTCTCTCTTTCTCTCTCTCCCTCCCTCCCTCCCTTCCTTCCTTCCTTTAACAAAAATAAAATTTTAATTCCAGGGCAAGTCAGTTATTTCCATCTCCTTATAGCTCGAAGAGAAGAAAATGTTGCACTTATGAAGAAAATGAGTACCTGAAATGTTATTAGTAATATATTACATCTCTCTGTGAGGCTTATAAAAATACATGCTGGTTGATACTAAGTTACACTTATAGGAATTTGAGAGTTGATTAAAAAAGAATTTTTTTCTAGATGCCAAGACTTGCAAAGCTGCCATAATATCCTGATGCAGAAATCAGAAGGACATTAATAGATTGAAAAAAATTTAAGAGAGGCTATGTTGTATGATGTATGATGATAAGAGATCCTGGTTGGAAGTTGAAGACCAGGTTTTAAGAACAGGATGTTTCGGTCTTCACTCTTCAGTCTGTGGAGGATGCCCTTATGGTCAGTTTGCTGCTGCAGTCGGTGAAGAATATTGCATCGCACCAGTGTCCCATACGTTTAATAGCAGCTAATGTTGTCTTACTTACCCAGTGCTTTACTTTCATTAAAGCTGGAAAAAAGAAATTAAAATTTTCCCTGCCACTTGTGTTTCGTGTTGAAAAGTTGCTGTCACTGGAACAGCCAATAAAGCGTAGCTGCCATTACAGAATGAAACATCCCTGCTAATCTTTCAGATGTTGATTGGTTTATGACCTGAAGTAATAATGTATGTGTATTTTCAGAAGTGCTTAGAGCAAACAAAAACCCTAAATTCCTCTGCTATACTACATATATATATGAATAATTTCTCCCTTTATGTGCCAAGTAGAAATCAAGTTTCAGGGTCTCCGTGTAAAGCCCCAACAATTGTTGGCATCTCTAAATCTCATACCAGCCCCTGAGTCAGCTAAGTCCATTTTATTCTTTGTAAACCGGAGTGCTCAAGCCCACTGAATAACTGTATATCTTAATATATGTGAGACTTATTGAGGATGAGAGTGCTAGGATGCTTCAGACTGACTTGGTGCAAATTCATCTGTGCTTTGAAGCCCGTGACTTTTTTTAACAATCTTAGTTTAAAAGTATTTAAAACACAGCAACAAAATGCTACATCTATGTGTGCCAAAATGACTTATCATGCAGAAAAAATAAGGTGTTAGAAATTAAGCTTTGGAAAAAAATCATGCCAGTTTTGATCAAAATCCAATTGGTCTATTATTGATGTTATTTCTGAAACTTGTTACTCTGAAGGAAGTATCAAATTTTCCCTTGTAGTACTGAAGAAGGGTGGCATTCTTAGTTTAATTTTGGAATTTATGTGAGGCTCTATTGTAATCAAGGGTAAATCTCTTGTACAAGTAATGTATTCCAGAGGCTGATTTAATCAAAATTGCACCTGTAGACATAGAAATAAAATCTAAATCTCAGTTTCTTGGTTATTTGTGACATACTAGTTCATTGAACCGTAAGCAATGAGCAGAGAGAAGAGAAGAATGAATTGCTTGCAATACTGGACCTGCTTTACTTATTTATGTATTTATTTATTTATTTTTATATGTTGGGAGCAATTTGTGTCTGAAAATATTTTAAAACCAGCATGCCTAATAACCCCCCATCCAGTTCTGATCACAGATGGACACTGTTGCTAGCTCCTTTTTATTTCCTGCATTTTTTAATTTTTTTCATTGTTGCATTTCACATAAATCAAGAGAGTAATAAGTAACCAGAATGCAAAAGCTGGACACTGCAGTTCATAAGTGGTTGTATTATTAGTCTCATCCTCCTTCCCGCTGTAGAAATGCCTGCAAGAAAATGTGACTGTAGCTGGTACTGCTAATTAGCGATATACCATTACAATTTCCAAAATATGTGTTGTAATATTTATAACTCAGATTGCAGGGCATATCCAGTGTTGTATGATAGAAGTAATTCCCATGAATAATTTCTATTAGAATTAATGATTTCTAATATCAGAGTTCACATTAAGTGCAAATGTGCCTTGATTTCATTTAGGCAAGAGTACCGAGTTTGCTGCGGGGTCTAAAGAAATTTTTCCCATGGGTGTGTCCCACTGTAGATAGCCCCTAAGTCAGTCAGGCATCATTCACCCTTGGTGAATCCATGTTGCCTTTTGATAGATGGCACTGCATCTGGAGTTGTCTGTATTTAGAGTTGCCCCAAAGAGGTCTCCTTTCTTGCTCAGAAGGGTTCAACAAAATAATGAGATTTCTGCATGAACAGCATCACTGTACAGTACATGGAAACTGGATGATCCAGGCTGCATTGAGGATGTTACTCACAGGCAAAATATCATGTGATGTGCTGCAAAGCATGCTGCTATGGAAGGTATAATAAATTGCTATGGTTCATAGTTTATCACAGAAAATAAGGTGTTTCCCAGACACACCTGATTGAGTCAGCATGCACAGAGGATGCATTATTAATTCAGAGTGTCAGGCTTGCTATTTCTGTTAGGCAAATCTTAGGCAGAAACATGTCTACTTTTTTCAGATCTGAAAAAAATTTAATAATTTGTTAATTTCTGTGTAATGATCATATGCAGTGGTAATAAGATGAATATTAATAGAAAACCTTTGAATGAAAAACGTAATGTTCATTCTGAGGCCAGAAGGTGATTTTTTTTATTAAATCAGCAGTTAAGAATTTGATCATGAACAAGAAGGTCAGATGTCCTTTGACACGCTGAAATATTATGCTAGATAAGGCATCAGAACTATACTGATCTCATTTTCTTTCTCTATTTCTTGAATTCCTATCATTGCAGTAACATAGGCACAAAAGGAAGAGATTGACCTTAACCACATTGCAATTTGAAACTATGCTTTTCAGTCCTGTAAAGTACAAAATATTCTGGTTTCTGTTCCCCAAGGACCTCTAGTATCTCTTTGAATCTGAGATTCAAATGACAATAAGCTTTTCCTTCTTAATAATATTGTTTGCATGTATAAAAGGAAAGATAAATGTATGTGCTTTGTTGAACACAAGATTTTCACTCAGCTTTCTGTTGGTAAAAAGTAATCTAAGACTTCTAAAATCAGGCAATACTTAAGCATGATTTATGAAGGATGATGGGTTGTGTTTGGCTGCACCCCAAGGAGTAGCCTCCTTTTATACCTCTGATTTGAGAAACAAAGAAAACACCATTCTGCAGAGAGATGGACAAAAATACAAAACTGTCACTACATTTCCTAATGTATTCACTTGTGAAAGCTCTGAGAAAACTGTTCTGATATGCAAATGGCTGCAAATGTACTCAAAATGTTTTAGCAAAATGCTATTAACCCTTATTATCAGAGGCATTCTAATCACACATCAACTGAGAATTGGGCTACATTGTAACACTTTTATATTATTGCTCAATTACAAGTTCAGTAGAAAGATCACAACCCCCAATACATTTTTCAAGCAATCTTTTCGTTATCGACTTGTCATTGAGATGATCGAGGAAAAATTAGTATATTTTCCAGTGTAAATATCATTCTGTGCTGTTTAAGGATTTTAAGGTGCAATGTTTGTAAGTTATTCCACACAAAATCTTATAGATCATTATTTTCAAACACCATTTAAAACATTTTTAATTTGTGTTCTTCTGGATACATTTATTTATATTTCAAATTCTTTATAGTAATTGTTCAGAAAATAGAAACTTTTTGGCAAAAAACACATTAATAGCCATGCTTTTTTTCCTGCAATTAAGGAACAAAGAACAGGCTAAAAAAATCTTTTATTCATTATTTTTCCCTTTGCAGATCTGTTTGATTGACTGGCTTTACTCATTAACTGGAAAACTCATTTACATATGAAAAGTACATTCCTTTCTTAGGAAATTATAATATTTTTTAAATAATACCTCATTAACTCCATTGATTTTCTTTTTGACAATAACTAATCTTGAATCAACTACAATATAGAAAAATAATACCTTAATGTTTTGAGGGATATATTAATTTCACCCATCTTCCCTTGATGGTAATACTCTTTCAAATGCAGATCTCTAAATATTTCAGGTAGTTAAGGGTAAGATATCTGTGTAGATTGTTGGAAAATGTTTGAAAGTTTTAGAAAAGACTTCTGGTTTAAATTGATGGTTCCTTTTCCTAGTTTCCTGGTTTCCCAGTTGGAGCTGTCATCTGGCTAAAGGAGAGGGAGCCAAAAGGCACAGACCCCTAATTTTTCTGCTTTTGTCTATTCATAAAATGCTGCTTTTTCCTGTTTCTCTGAATTAGGCTCGTGGAGGATGCTGCTGGTCACTGGGAAAAATGTTGTAAATTTTATTTCTAGACTTAGCAGATTTGGTCTTTATGAACAAGTTATAATTTTCTATGTTGTTGATAATAAATTTTCAGTTAAAGAATGCAGAAAGGCAATGTAAGCCTTAACAGTTTTTAGACATTTCTAAGGCTGCTTTCCATGCATATTTCTAAAGATAACTATAAATATATACATTCACGTCTTTCATCCAAATAAAGGAACAAACAGAATATTTTTTCAGAGTTCTTGCAGGAAGTATGAGCTCTTAATTTTTATGCCAGACTGTTTTCTGAGGCAAAAGACAGGGACTATTAAAGTAGTTTCATGTTCTGCTAAGGTATTCCTAATGCAAGTAAAATTTTTTAAAAAAGACTGTCATAAAATGGAAGTGCCTATCAGAGCTTCATGAGAATATTTGACAGGCAATTTAGCTGTCTAGCAGTTGAGTATTTACTGCAGGCAGAGAGGACATATGTCTTTAAACTTTTTGGGTTCCTCTTGTGTGAAGCTAGACACTATAATTAAATGCAACTGTATTATCGCATTGTTATATAATTGTAGTGAATGAGATATAGAGGCAACTTAAAAACTTCCTCTATATGGTGTTCAAAAATACGTCAGTGTTCCTGAAATAATCTTGGCTTGAATCAGTAGCTTTAACGTAGGTATATTAATCATATTTAATAATATCAGAACTGAACTTACTTGACATCTTTAATAACAAAGTATTGGGGATTTTTTTTTAATTAAGTTTTTAAAAGCTGGAAAATTATTTGTCATATTCTTTCAGTCTTATATCTCTGCATCTTCTATGTTCTGGCCAGAATGAAAGGCTACTGTTACTGTACTATTGGCCCAACTCTGAAAGAACTAAGTTTCTGTGAAGAATTATATTCTTGCCAATTTGGAATTCTTGACTGTTAGACATCTATGTTTTGCAAAGAAAGTTTCATTACTAAAATATCAGAACTATGAGAAGAAACCACTCTGCTAGTATTTTCTGGATGTGTCCCATCTTAAAACATTGATTTTTAAAGTAAGCAATTAAGCCATTCGTTTATTAACAGTTAACTAAAGCAGATGTTTATGTAGATTAACCTAAGAATACCTGCATATGCTCAAAATATTTTATACGCCTTAAAATTTCATTCCTGTATCATTACAGAAAAATGACTGGCTTTATGGATTAACATGTTATTTCTACTGAATATCTTTTCTTAAGATTTTTTTTCCAGTAATACCAAACTTTTAAAGATCTGCATCGGTCTAGGGGGATAAGACTGGCTGTGGTGATTTACTCAAGACAGCATTCCTGTTCATTAGGAAATAAAATGAGTTCTTTCAAATGTTCTTGAGAAAATCCCTGAAATTCCTCCTTCCCTGGCTTATGACTCTCCTCAGCTCTGGATCAGTTGATAAATTCAGAACTGTGGGTGAAATCAGCACAGAGGTGGGCAGCTATGAGAGGCTGATTATGTCTTTGCTACACAAGTAGATATGTGGAAACTCTTTTACTGTTGGACAAGGAATTAGGATTCTAGGCAGGATGTTGTAGGTACAGGAAGGAAAAATCCAGCCTGAATCTGGAAGATATGAAGCAAATGATAGCTGCCCTCAGGACCTTACAGGAAGCAGTATGTGTATTTCCTACAGTATGGATTTATAGAGGTCAGTCTGAGGCTACCTTTAAAAACAGACCAACCTAGGACACAGCTGTTGTATAGTGCTGAATTGAATGGATTAGTCCAAGTTTTAATCAGTCTTGCAATGGCTTCCTACACGCACTCATAAACACCATGTACCACAGCTCACAATTAATGGTTGGTTACAGTTTATTGTATTTATTATTAAATAGATCATAACTTCATCTTTTATTTACAAATGCGTTTCACATAATATAATTAGTGACTGATGTGATGTTATACATTTTATAAACAAAGCAGGGATACACAACTGTGCTACATAAAAGCTACATATAAAAAAAAGAAATCTTCAAAATGTAGTTCATGTCAGGGTCAAAAGAATGTTTAATTCTCCTGGTTCTGGAAATTATTTTTCATCCAAGATGGGTAATTCAAAAATAATTAAATCCCTTTTAGATTGCCCACAGGCAATTTTATTATTTAACTTTATTATTTTGTAACTGCATGCATTCTAACTCAGCGTGATAGACCTGTAATTGTTTTCATTTCTTTATCTCCCATGTTTAGTTTTTTGCCTTTCCTCTCTCTACAGCAGTCATTGTCTTAATTTTGTTTTTTGCTCCAAGCATGCTGTTGGTACACAACAAACAATAAACACTAATTACAGTCATCAGCCACATTCTATAATCCTTAAGGCTTGATGTAAAACCTGCCAGAGCTGAGAGGTATCCCTCACATATAGCTTGATAGTTAAAGCTGCATAGTTGGAGTTAAGATGCTATGATTCTTACTGTAGTCCTAGGGCTGACCTACTGCATGAATTTGTGCAGATCTCTTTAAGTATTGCAGGAAAATGTAGAACATGTGCAATTTTGCTTACTGATATGGCAAGCTCTCCAAGGCAAGTGTCATCATTTAGACTAAGTTAGCCAAATCTAGAGCATGGTTGCAAGAAAAGTGTTTGGTGTCTATGTGCTTTAGCAGGATGTCATTGTGACCTTGTGGAGAAATAGCTTTAAGAAATAGCAGTTATTCCTTAATCTACTGGTATTGAATCAGAGAGGCTTTGTGATGGCAAAGCCGTGTGCAATTAGCTATCAATAACATATCCAGTCATACCAGCTTTTTACGCGCTCAGTTCTAAAAAGTTCAGGACTGGTCACAATGGTATTGCCACCTGATGAATTTGGGCAGGCTGCAATATTATTCCATTTAGTATTAAAGATGAATAGTTTTATTATATGAGAGTTTTAATGTTTTTTCCATATGTACTTTTCACTTGTTTTGGTATTTTAAAATAGTCATGTTTAGTTTTATAGTTCTGTTATTTTAACCAGGTTTTAACCAGAAATGTAGTGCATTAGAAATGTTTTATTAAGCTACGTACATTCATTTCAGGGACATTTCTTTTCATGCACAGTAGATTGATACCTCTTCTCTTGAGAAACCTCTTCCCTATGATTTTTTTTTCTTTTTTTCAGCTGCCCTCCTCTTAAAAATCTATAGCCAGGTGTTTCAAATTTTGAGTCTGGATCTCACAGTTGTTCCTCAGCTAGAGATTAGAAAAGAATATGGAACAATCTGATGCAAGCCTCTTTCTGCCTCGTATTTATAGCCTATTTTTCCTATTTCTCTCTGGTTTTAGGAAAAAAATATTTTCATTCTAAAAGTCAGGAAGTTGGAGTCATCAGGAAGTTGGTGTCAGAAACCACTGTTATTAAATAACTCTTCACCCAATACAAACTGGTAACTTTGTTCTTCAGAAATGTTGATTATGCTCATGGTATAACACATCTTCAATTAAGGAGGCCAGAGTGCCACCAGAAAAAACTGATGTCTATGTAGCAATTTGTCAGGGGTGTTATCCTGCTGTGGAAATTCAAGAAAGTGTGTAGAGAGCTTTCTGTAATTTGGAAGCTTTAGTTCCATTGTAAGCATCTCTCTCAGAATACCCTAACTGAAATACATTTCTCATCTTAGTGCAGAAATCATAGGTAAAAACAGTTTATGGCACCTGTTGGGATCAGTACAGGCTCAGGAAATACTGATTCAGAACTTTTTTCTCCTCCAAGTCCCAGACAGTTTTCCAGGATGTTGGAAGCTTTCTGGGGAAGTTCCCACCCATGCTTTCTGCATTGCCTGGATCCAGTGCTTCCAACTGCCACTCTGGAGCTGATGTAGTAGCCCTATATCTGAGCAGCTGCAGTATTGGGTAAGTTGACTTACAGAGTGAAAGGACACCCAGGCTTCTGGCAGAGCTGCCAGGTGGCCTCACAGGAGGTGGGCACAAGATTTCAGCTCTGCAGCTCAGGAACTGTCCATTTCACCAGAGCAACAACTCTTCAGTTGCTGCAATCACTTTGCTTTTAATGAAGGTTTGGCTCCTGTCAACAGCCAGCATAGGAGCCCCGAGGTCACAGCTGGACCGTTTTCCAGATAGCACTTGTCTGAAACTGAAATCAGCCAGTGATCTGAAATGGTGCAATTATGCTCCAGTTTGAGGCAATGTTGCAATATATATATTTAATCTAGAAACATTTGTTTTTATTACTTTGAAACAAAAAACTTCAAAACTGCACTTGTTGATGTAGGGCTAGGAAAAAAATCAAACCTGTAGAAATTATATGTTTTGCATAGAAAAAGTTGAGAGTAGTCAATATAAGAGTTAGTTTGGAAACCAGTTGGGCAGATTTCTCTACTGAGACTCAGGTAACTGTTCTAACCGTCTTGGTTAAAGAGTTCAGTTTAATTACCAGAGACATTTGAAACGAGAGAGAATATTTATTTTTTTCAATATTTCGACATATTCTTGACACCATTCATGTACAAGGTGTGTAACACAATGCTAAAATGTGGCAGAAGGAGCTTGAAGCATAGTCTGTTTAGTCTCTTCTTTACATCTGATTTTCTAAATTAGGCTGCTTACAGTTGGGAGCGTCCAAGTAGGTAGTTGAGTCAAAAAATCATACCTAAAGTAAAAGGAGCTGTAACTCTGAAACATGAAGTTACATGGTATTCATAATGCATTAAAAAAAAAAAAAAAAAAAGTTGCATAGTCATCAGTGTTTGAGGAAATCACAAGAAAACAAATACATAATACTTTGTCAGTAATAGTAAAAAATTTTATTTTCTTTGAAAATTTTCAGCACTTCCTCTCAGAATTTTTTTAAAAATTATTACAGAACACATTTTTCTGTGGGACCATTATTCTACTTCCTCCCCCTCTGCCTTGTTCATGGTATGTTTTGTCTAATGAAGTTTTACATAAGTTGCACATAAGCTTGGAGTTTTTGTGTGTGAGAAAATTTTACAATTAAATGCAAAGAATTAAACCAAAGAAGGGTTTGTTTTAATTTTCAAGAGTTCTCAGTTTATATGGATTAATTATCAATTGTAAGACCAAATATATTGTAGCTGTTTTGTTTTACCTTGGCGAACCAGCTTTACTAGTTAAATACTTGTTCCTTTTCAAAACAAATAATATGTTGCCATTAAAAAAGAGTGGCACTTGAAAGAGAATTTCCAAACAAAACAATTCAACAGGAAAATTAGTAGTTCTCATTTCAACAAAGAGTGGAGAATTAATTCTCTTAGCATGCGTAGATGCTCGTAGGTTTATTCAGGTATTAATAGTGTCTAATGCTGCTACTTATTACCGTGCTCGAAAATCATAGAATGATTTGGGTTAGAAGCGATCTTTGAAGACCATCTCCAGCCTTCCTGAAAGCCCCTTTCAGGTGCTGGAAGGAAGCTATAAGGCCTCCCCAAAGTCTTCTCCAGGCTGAACAATGCCAACTCTCTTTGTTTGTCTTTGTAGAATAGACACTTCAGCCCTCTGATCGCATTTGTGGCCCTCCTCTGGACTCGCTCCAACAGGTCCATGTACTCCTTATGGTGGAGGCCCAGATGTGGATGCAGCACTGCAGGTGGGGTCTCACCAGAGCAGAGCAGAGGTGCAGAATCCTCTCCCTGGCCCTCCTGCCCGCACTCCTTTGGATGCAACCCAGGACACCATTGGTTATCTGGGCTGCGAATGCACATTGCTGGGTTATGTCAAGCTTCTCATCCACCAACATCCCCAAGACCTTGTCCTAAAGGTTGTTCTCAATTCTTTGATCCCCTAGTCTGTACTTATGCTCAGGATTACCCCAAACTAGGTGCAGGACCTTGTGCTTGGTGTTATTGAATCTCATGAGGTTTGCACAGTCCCAGCTCTCCAGCCTCTCCAGGTCCCTCTGGATACCATCCCTTCCCTCCAGAGTGTTGACTGCCCCACACCACTCAGTGTTGTCAGTGAACTTGCTTGAAGGTGACCTCGATCCCACTGTCCATGTCACCAACAAGATGCTGAACAGCACAGGTCTGCACAACTGACCCCCAAGGACCTGAGTCACTCGTCACTAGGCTCCACTTGGTCATGAGATGTTGACCAGAACTCTGAGTGCAAGCATCCAGAAAATTTTTTACCCACTAAGTAGTCCATCCATTAAATCCATCTCCTGTTTAGAGACAAGGATATTATTTGGGATTGTGTCAAGTGGTTTGTAAAGTCAATGTAGATGACACCAGTTGCTCTTCCCTTATCCACCAATGTTGTAAGCCTGTTGTAGAAGCCCTTCAAATTTGTCAGGCATGATTTGCCTCTAGTGAAGCCCTGTTGGCTGTCAGGAATCACCTTCTAATTTTCCATATGTCTTAGTACTTTCCAGAAGGATCTGCTGCATGATCTTGCCAGGCCAAGGTCATATCATATATCAACAAGGTTTTACCATATAGCACATAGGTGCTAAGTTCTTATATCCCAGTATGGCAGGAATGTTTGTTAGCAGAATGGGGACACATGCAATAGAAAAAAAGAAAGATTAGGTCATTTTGGAAAGTATGGTACATATTTTTGATAACTTCACTTTTATGTCTTTCCACTTGTATGATGGCTGAGTCACCAAGAAATGCAGAAGTAGTCCTGTGACACATTTTGTTCCCTTTGCTTCATCTAGCACACAGATATTTCTCTTGTTAAAATAGAAACAACAACCAGTCCTAGCTGCTCACAAAATCCTGTTGTAAAGTGCTTAAGGGTGTTGTGTAAAAATAGAGAATATTTATTTGAAAGGCCTAGAAAAAGGGAATTGGTGTGAGGAGGAAGTAGAATGGAGAGTTCTGGGGAAATTTGATTTTTATTATGCTTGAAAAATATTTATCCACACATACTAAAATTAATCAAAACAGCGCATGAAGTTTGATAAAACTTTCACACCTCTTCAAAATCCTTTTTTTTTGTCTGTCCTCCTTTGACAGGCTGTTACTAGTTGTTAAATTGAAAGAGGAGTATATTGCAATGTCTTTTTTTGTAGATTATCATGCAGACATTTTTTTCTACTTCTAGTCAATATTTGTTATTCAGTTTTCAGAAATACTGTTCTCACAAACTAGAATACAACTAAGTTTACATGCAGGTTTCCTTGAAAAAAAAATAGTATACATAATTATTACATGTCCAAACTAGGCTTACTGAACTCAGTCCTTGCATTTAGAATGATCTCAAGATAAATTCCTCCTTCTATAGATATATAGAAGTATATGTATATATGTGTGTTTGTATATATATACATATATAGGAAATGAAGTAAATACTAATTATCTGCAGAGAATCAACATAAGTGACTTATTCATACATTATATATTTTCATAAATCATGGATACTTTGTTGTTTTGGAGGTTTTAGTTTGGTTGTGGGGTTTTTAGTTTGTTTTGTTCATTTTTTTGTTTACTTTGTGAATTGTTTGGGTTATTTTTAGCAGGACTTTGGGTAAAGTCTAAAACAATGCTTAGAGCCTTGGGAATAATAGTGAATCACATAATTCAGGATTCTGAAACTAACTGAGACTTCTTAGCACAAACTGTGTATTTGTACTTTCATATAATACAGACTGATATGATGATACAAACTCTATGCCTGTGCTTAAGCTATTAGCCTGGTGAAATATATTAAATAAAGGTATTAATTCTCTCCAACGTTCCTTCTTATTTTCAGTGAGCTTAAGGAGGCTTCATGATACACCTGAAATAGTGAAAGCATTTAAAAATTAAATGAAAATTGAGAAAATGCAAAATATTTTATACTTTGTTATCTCTTTCTTAGAGAGAAGAGGAGATATAAGCAAGTTTGCTCACAGACATCCAGAGCATTACTTTACAGGAATGAAAATATAAATCTATTATTTGCTTCAGAGAATAGCTGTAGGAAGGCACTTGAGCATTACACTATATAACCAGGAGAAACTTATATAAGGAGAAGGAAGACTTCTGTTGGAAGACTTAAATTTCATTAAATTGGTTGAGTATTGGGTTAGTTCCATAACTTTCACTGCTTTTTTAATGTTGAGACTTACTTATAGGCTTTCAAACAGAAAAAACTTCTTGTTCATAGGTCACTTGGCCATGGTTAAATGTAAGACTGTGCTTGTAATGTGCAATATCCCTTCTTCCATCCTACTCATGCTCCTGTAGATAAAGGATAATAAATTTAAGTTTTGCCTATTGGCTGCCTTTTTTTGTGTGTGATTTTATTCACAATGAAGAGGACAGTTTCATTTCTATATAAGAACTATTTTCTATTTGAAGTCATGCCTAGCTTCTTCCTCTATAAAGCTGTCAATTGTTTTATACAAATTATTTTCAGAGAACTTCTCCTTAACTCTGAAATTTGTTTGATTATCCAATTCTGCCACGGGTTATGGCTTCAAGAATAAGGGTGTTTTTTGGCAAAATTTGTTCTAGTGATCTCTGACTGTTGAAGCTTAAAAGCAGTCAGGATCCCTCACACACTGTGCTGTTCTTTTTGAGAATATTTTGTAAAGCTGAACACCCATGTCACTTAAGGAGCCAGAACCCTTCAATGAACTAGTAATGCTTCTGTGAACAAAAACACAAAGAGTGTAAAAAACCCCTGAAAGATACATTTCCCCTCTGTGTCAGATTAGTATTTTATATAGTTTTTTATCACACTAGAGAGAAAAATGCACTCAGAAGGGTATGATGGTTATTGTTTCCAGTGAGGCAGAAGCCAGGAATACAAAACTGAGACAGAATTTCAAAGATTTCTGTTCAGATTTTGAGACGATAATGTGAGGGGATGAATGCTTGCTATTGAATCTGTTTTGACTGGAAGAAGCAGTTTTGTACTCGTCCTCTTTCCATCCATTCCACCTGCATCTGTCTGGCAGGTAAAAAAACTCCCAGAACTGGAGTTCTGCTTGCACTGGAGACTTTCAGTCTGTGCAGACTAAATGACACTGCACTTTCTTCCTTCTGCAACAGCAACACCACTAGATCATGAAATGGACTCCCTGGAACTCTTTTTAAATGGCTGAAAAATCTGGATATTTGATTATTCATTTATGCAATATGGATATCCAGAATTGGGTATTCTGAGTGATAGCTTCCATTAAAAGTCTACAGGGTTTGTATTTTGTCTACTATACCCTTATAATAGATGAAATTTAACTATCTTGACTAAATGAGGCAGAACCACATCTGAAGATTTTCCTTGAGAGGGACAGAGACACTCTGTCCCAAAACTGTGTTTTCTTAATGCTTATTACTTTTTCTTCCAGTGAAGTTTACCATCATTTTCATTTCATTGTGAATTGAATTATAGTTGTATCCACATTACATATAATAGTGAGTATCTTCAAATATTACTCTAGAGTAAAAGTTTTTTTAAATATTTTATAGATATTGAACTTTTTCTCTTCCAAATTGTATTGTGTTTCATTAGAAATATTTCTGAAAACTTATAAAGAAGTGATTGTTTTACTGTAGGTCACTCTGAATTGCCTCTGCCTACCTGCACTTCCTATTATTTTGCTAAGCTGGTAAAGTGACACTGAAAGATTTTTTTTTTTGCTCTTCTCTCCCCTTAATAAAAGTATATTTTCTAGAATCAACTTCCTAAACACATTAGTTGTACTTTTATGATATAGCTTTCCACTTTAAGAACACTTCAGTTGCTCTGCAGTATCAAAGAACATCCAATTAAATTAAGTTGGCATCAAGAAATATGTTGTGCTCCTGCAAAAGGAAACACTCACAACTTATGGAGAAATCTTAATGTCAATGATCACTTTGCTTACGTATTTACCCTAATTATAAAACATTTCCTTTTTTTTAAGTGAATCTTACGTAATACTCAAAAGTCTATTTTACATACCAAATTGAAAACTTCTCTTCAACATAAATTTCAAACTCTAATATGCAAACACATAAAAAGAATCTACATGTGGAACTGAAATTGTTTCAAGATAGATATTTTGAATTACCACTTGGATCCTTTAAATATTTTACTTTATTATATATTGAGTCATATTCTCTTGCCTGAGTGCAAGTTCTTATGTTTTTTCTTTATTGTTCTCGGTTTCTGCAGTAGTTTACAAGGAGGCTAAAGTTTAAGACATTAGCGTAGGCGAGTTTAGAGGGATTTGCTTAACAATTCTGTAATAATTGACAGGGAAGATAAACTTGTATGGAGAATTATTGCAAAAAAAAAAAAAGGACAAAATTACCTAGCTGAGTAAATGGTATTTAGGAGAAAAATTGAATGATAAAACATAAAGCAACTGTTTTTCACTCGCCTGACTAGAAAATTTTTATTTTAATGCAAAATAGAAACCATAAATTTGTAAATTATGTTCCATCTCACTAGAATTATGCTCTATTCATTAGAATCTGTATTAAGAGAATGCCTTTCTTAATTTTGCTATGTTTTGCATGTTTCAGATTACATTTTCTGAATCCCACAAGAAAGCTCTGATTCTGAAGTTCAAAAGATCACACTCGTCTGAGCCATTTCTTCTATTAATATGAAAGCCTGAATAATTGCATAGCTCAAAGCAGTAGGCTTTGAAAAGGGTCAGTGACAAAACTCTTCTATAATCTATGAAGTTTGCAGTGGTTGATGGAAGTGAAGTTCATCCAGGTTTTTTAGAACAAAGACATATTTCATTTAAAGAGTTTTAAGGTTACCAACAGCTGTTTGCAAATAAGCCCCATAAAGGTACAGCCCTTGGACCACAGAAAGAAACTTTAGGGATGCTCATATATTTCAGATTATCTGAAATTTAGAAGGCAAGTCAAAGAATCTGTAATGTTCTGCCTTCAGCAGCCTTTCCTGGGGGGAAAGCCTTTGTGTCCAGTTTGTCAATGTCTGTTCAGATCTAACAACGGATCCTTTCTCACTTCTTCAGTTGCAGGGGTCACAAAAGAGTACAGGACATAGCACATCCATAAAACACTACTGATTTTTGTTTTATCAGGTTTGGATGTAGTGCTTAGCACCACAGCACTGGAAATTGTGTTTTGTCTGTACACCTCTGGATTAGCTCAAGCTTAAACATAGGGGTGTGAACACTTCCCTATGAAGTAATTTGACTCATTCAATTCCTCTAAGATTCCACTAAAGAAATTGAAAGTCACTCTGTGGGTTTTTTTCTTTCCCAAAATGGTTACTAGTCAAATTGTTGTACATCTTCACATATTTTTAGTTTCTAACTTACTTGACATACATTATTTTGACTGATGGAAACAATGTCTCTATAAGGTAAAAATCTGTTGGAAATCTGGTTTGGATCCAACAGTATTGAGGAATTTAGTTGAGACACTGAATGATGGAATAGATGGCATGTTTATTAAATTCAAGGCAACAGAAAGGTGGTTCATAGTGTCAGGTATGTCGAAGCCAGGGCTAAAATTCAAAATTAGCCTGCACTTCATTTTGTTTCTTGGGGATTTGGATTTTGTTTGTTTATTTGGTTTTTTTGTGCATTGTTTGTTTTGTTGATTGTTGTGGGTTTTTTTAAGGTCTCTGATTTGTCAGTTGTGTGGGCTGCTTTGCATAAATTGCAATTATTTATCCTAAGGAAGAGTCTGTCCATCTCCCTTCCTTTTTTTCCTCCCATCGCCTAAGTGTTTTTTCAAATAAATACAAATATTGCCCTGTTTTGATGCAAACAATTGGCAAAGTTTCTGTGGTGACTAAGACAAATAAGACAGGAGGTATTGAGACTAAATTTTAGCTACGAATTTTTGGATGAAACATGCAGAAATCATTATATTATTAAACAACAGAGTGTTGAAATGGATTGCTGAAGGAGAGTCTAAAGACACAAATCTTGGAATTGTTAGAATATTCTTGGAATACTAAAAAAATATTCCTTTAAAAATGGCATTTGTATGGGTCCTGAGAATGAAAGATGGAGATTAAATGAGCTTTCTTTTCTTGGTTTCTTGTGATTGTCTTGAAATAATTGTACATAGCTGAATGTATTTATGAAAAATTATCATACCTTACATTTGTCTATACTCTATTATAGAGAAATCAGTCTCCTCTATTTTTCATGCTTGTTTATTTATGATAAAAATTTATTTTTAATTCAGCCATACCTGATTTTGCATATGCAGAAAAAGAATCCTTCTCTAATATTTCCCAGTTACTTGTTCACTGACTGTTAATTCAGATACAATAATGCCGCAATTCTTAGTTTCATACCCATAGGCATTTTTCATCTTGTTTTCATACATTGCTGTCTAAGAACATTTATATGGACTGTCTTTACCAGCTCTATCCTGCTATGCTCTTTATTCAATATTAAAGCAATTGCATTGAAGGCGGGCTTCTTGCTATTCCAAAATACTGAAATAATTTTTAAAGTGTTTTCTGACCTTCAATCCCTTTTGAATTTTGATATATTACTAAGCTTGTCAATACTAAAACTTTTAGCTTCTGCTCACCAATAATTACTCACAGGTGAATTTTATGTTCTAAGATACTTAATTCCTTTTTGCCAAGTCAAGAAAAAATTCTTTGAGAAAATCAAACTGAAATTATGTCATAGTTCCCCTATTATCATATTTTTTCCATTATTTTTAAAGAATTTGTTTGCCCCCTCTGTATCATGCCATGACATAAACATTCGAATGACTTAAGTTTATAGTATGCCATATGTATATCAAAAGAAATGGGTTAAAACTCAAAATTTGCACTTATAAAAATTGGTGTATGTAGCTGTAAAACATTCAAAGAGATGTATTAATAAAGTGGAAAAAATGGAATACAAAAGCTGCTTTTATTTTAATAAAGAAACCCCTTGTATTATGTTTTATTATGGCATTATTCGTGGTAATAAGGTGATATTTTCATTTTCATTTTGTTTACTTATTTATTTTACTTCAGTCATTTTCTAGCTTTCAGTCTGGCAGACTTCCAGGTTTTCAGTTTAGTAATTTTTTTCTCCCAATTACTCATGAATTGTAATAATCAGATATTCCACTGAGATTTTTGCTTACATACTTTTTAAATGGCAGCTTTCTAAGTTGAATATAATGCAGCAGAATACCATATGGTGACCTCACCTGAAAGCTCAGCATTGGTGGATCTTTGCATTATTGCTCCTTCTATGTTTTCCTTATTACTGGAGTTGGAATTTAAGGACATAAATATGATATGAATGTTTGTATTAGTTCAACATAGCTTCTTTTGAAATATGATAAAGCAGACAGGACTTCTGATACGTGGAAGGAAAAATAAAAACAACATATGACCTTTCAACCAATTAAATCCTTTCAAATTTAGAGAAGGAAATTTTGAAGAATGATTACAGCTTGAGGAATTTTGTGTTTAATCTCAGGGGACCAACTCTAGAATATTCAAAAAATAGTATTCTACATATTTTCTATATGCACTGATTCTAATACAAAGAGCTGTATATGCTTAGATATAGCAGTACGATTTTTCTTGGCAATTTGAAAGCCAACGAGGTCCTAAATAAGTTTATTTTGTAATTTTGCTATTCACTTCAAACTGATTTCTCTGAATGTGAGATTTTTTACTGTTTGCATATGCCAGGAAAAAAAATCAGCTGTGTAGGCAGAAAGCCAAAGAACAGCCTTTTATAAATATGTGTGTTTCTGTGAGTAAGCAGCAATGTAAAACAAAATTTGATGTATTATGTTTTAAAGACACAACATTTTGCATGCAAGGAAAATATCAACAGAACATGAAAGAAGGTTGATGGGGAGCACCCAAGACACAGTTAATTACCTGGGAAGTGATATTTAGCACCATGTTTTTCTGTGGCCTGTTATTTTGGTTAAACAGCACTGCAAAAATCCCCTCCATCCATTCAAGTGAAATTTGTGCTGGCTGTTGCAAACATGAACGATAATTAACCTAGTGTGATTCTGAAAGTAGATAGAAAGAAAACAAGCAAGGCAGACTTCTGAGCCAGAGTAAAATGCACCCTTTTTGAAGGTGGTTGTAAATGTTGTCAGAAAAAAGTATGGGGAAGGGGAGGGGAGTACAACAATTCTTAGTTTAATTTCATATACGATTCAGAATACAATAATGCTATCTTTTTAATTAGCACTCCTGATAATATTACCCATATACACACGGATTGCTGAAGTCCATGGAAAAACATTGAGAGCCATCCAGCACAGGAAAGAACCTTCTCCAGAGAGAGCCAGGTAGAAAAGATAAGTGATTTAAAATAAATTAGAAAAATTTAGGAGCGTTTTTGAGTTCGTTAATGTCCGTGTAGTCTTAAGCCAGTCCCTGACTTCCTCTGTCCTGCAATCTCAGTGAAGTGGAGCTCAGTTAGTTAGATCAGAGGGGGAGATGGAGTGCATAAATGTTTGTGTAAGTAGGAAGATGCTGATGATATAAGGGAATAGTGCAGATTAATTCTCTTTCATTCTTCGTGTGCTCTAGGTGGTCAAGTTAATGATCAGTGGTAAAATGACACATGCTCACTTGACTGCAGTCTAAGTAGCAAACTATGGTTTATAGCTATAGAACTATTTTTCTATTTTTATAATTAAAAATAACATGTCTTAAGCATGTCTTGATGGCATTTCCCAGAAAATGTTATTTTCTCTCCTGAAGCATTTTTCCTTACAAGTGAAGTCCTGCCCTGAACTGTGGAAGTTTGAATTTTAAGTGCGAATGAATTAAAATAATGATGTTATTATCTTTTATCCTAAATTACATGATATCACATATTATTTTGAACTAACTAAAAGTGTTCGAAAGCCCATATCATCAAATAATTTACTGCAATTTTGGTAGTATCAGTCCTGTGGAAAGGGCAGTCACTAGGAGAATGATGAGGTACCATGGCAATCCAAGCTGTTCTCCAAATTATTATACAGTTTTATTAAAAAGGAAAATTGCCAAAAGCAGACTGGGAATCAATCTTCTTCTGCTTTGAAATAGAGTTTGCTCTCATATTGTCAGGTGTCGCCAGGCATTAATTCAAGGCTCGTGTCATCAGCTTGGATTTTTAGAACTACATGTCAAAGGCCTTAAAGGATGTTTCATACTTTTTCAAATATTATTAAGTCTTTTTTTATAATAGAAAAAATTATTCTGCATTTTTCTGCAGAGAATTCACTCCAGGGTTTGGGGGTTTTTTTTGATAGTGTCACGACTATTTTATTCTTTTTAGTAGAGACGTATTTAATTATTACCCTCAGATACTGTTGCTAGGTATAAATCTCTTCAGGAGACCTGCACTCATGTCTTCTATATATACATATGATAACAACTTGATCTTGCTGAAAATTGTATTCAGCTTTGTAACAACATAAATATGCAAGAAAGGAACAATCAGAAGCTTTCTTCTCAAGTGGGAAAGCTTTTGAGAAAGAGCTAAATGATGCCTTTCATTTTCCCCATATTCCCTGCCAGTCATTCCACCACCACCCCCCACACATACACTTCAAATGACACCTTATCTATAAATAATGGGTTGTTGTTATGATATCTCCTAATGCTGTCCTCACAGATGCAAAACTGTGCCAAGATTTAAATATTCTCACTTCCTGGAAGTGATTAACATAAGTCAACTGATTTACTTCCATCTGTCAGGTGGCAAAAGATTAACCAGCAGAGCTAAAGCAAGTAATTTGTGGTGGTTCACTGTCATGAGAGACAAACAAGTCTCGTAATTGGAAATTGACAGCTCTGGCACTCATTTGAGCTAAGCTTTTGCTTGCATTGCCTCTTGAGTCACTTTGCTCAATCTATAGCTAGTCATTAAAACACCATGAAATTCTCTCTGCAGGTACATAAAGCCAGATTTTTGCCTGTGGCAGACTTAATTAAGGTAACAGCTGGATATTCAATCTTCACATAAAAGGAGGAAAATGCAACTGATGCTAATGCTTCTCAAAGCATCATGAAAGGAAAGGTTTGCATGAGCAGTGAATGATCTTGTCATGATGACATTATCATATAAATAGTAAAAAAATAGAAGTGTTGTGGAGGGGGGAAAGTCGTTTATGTCAGACATCAACTCAAACAATGACTGAACTATAACAACACATGTAAACTGATTACACTATATGGGCAAATGGCTTCTTTTCAAAACTAAACATCTGCAGGCCTGAAGTGTTAGGATGTGATTCTGAATTCAAATGAGCTAAATATTTCTGTAATGTAATTTCATTTGAGGAAATATTTATTTTTGGGGATTTTTTCTCTACAAACAGAATTGCAAAGAGCAAAATTACAACTTGCAAAAAGTCTGCTGTACATGTATGACGTATATCCTAAAATTTTTTACCATAATACCCTTAGAAGACTATATGGATATGTAATCAGGACACATTCCTTGAAGTGGAAAAAGGAGAAAGGTGCAGACAATTTCTGTTTGTATTGTACTTATTAATTCTTATACAATAACAAATTATAGTTGTCTTATGTTCTAATGGCTTTAAATAAATACTACTTGGGGTTTATATAGGGTTGCCACACTATGGGGATTGATCTTGGAATTATGTCTCGTATACCTTTCCATTAAATGATCAAATTCCATTTCTGAAGTTATGGGGTACTGTTTATTTTTACTTGCTACAGAAAGGCTTTGGAAGAATCTTGTGTTTCCACTTGACTTCAAGCTTCCTTTTCATTGCCAGACTCAACAGAAGACTGAAATAGAGAACAGAAAGTTTTGTTCTTACATTTCATCTACATTGTTCCTATTCAACTGCACCTGGAACACTGTATTGAATTTTGATAATCTTAATACCAATATTTTCTTTTGCAAATTGTAGGAAACCAGAAAGATGCAGAGAGTTTTTTTATGAAGCTATAAAAAGATAAGTCGCTTCACTTACATAGCCACTTAAACATAACACCAAAGGTGATAAAGCAACCACTACATTCTTGGCAGCAGCATGAGTTATCAGTTTAGGGATGATTCATTCTGAAGCGGCGTTGTGTACGTGGATCACTTATAGATTCCTGTAAGGATTCATCTTTCAGATATGACAGTAACAGTAGGCTAAAAAATAATGACACCTTTAAAAAGTCACAAGTATTTAAAAAACAGTAAGTGTGGGTTCTTTGTGTTACAATAGATGAGTCTCTGATGTAACTACAATGACGTTAATAAAGCTGCAGTAAGAATAAAGCTGTTGTAATCTTTGTCAGTCTTAAGCATACATTTTTCAAATCCATGTCATCCACTTCTCTCCAGTCTTTGCTTTGGTTTTACATGTTGTAATCTTTTACTGCACCCCACTCAGTGCCATAAGGGGAGCTTTTTCATCCTTATTAGGCTTACTTATTCAGAATTTTCATAGCAACTCTTCCTTGAAAACAGTGGCAAAGTTGTGAAAAAACATGCAGGTGGAAGTGTGGGGATTGAGGTAAATGAAGTGTGTGTAGGTGCTACAGGTAGACATTAGTAAAGTAAGTGAACAGGTGTTGTAAGGGTGCTGATGGTTAAGTTAATGAGACAAAAAGATTTTTAAAAAAGGAGATAAGAAGAAGAAAGCAATGAAATGCCAACAAAAAAATCTGGAAGCTTGGAAGAACCAAGATTATGAATTCCTCAGAAAACCATTGACTCAAAGAGATACAGAATAGAAGGAACCAAATTTCTCAGTTTTCATTGACTGGCGGTGCACAGTCTGAAGTTTTATTTCTTCTTTTCTAATTTCTGATCTAACCTATATTCAGAACTTCAAGGAATGAAATCATTACATCTATGCCCATTTAATACTTTCCAAATTATTTCTTTTTTTATGACATACAATTCAGTTCAGGTTTAGTATTTGGCTAGCTAATATTTCAAAAAGTTCAAAAATCCTTTTTATCATTTCCAAAGAATTTTCAAAAATATGTTTTTCATGGAGAGATAAAAAAAATAATATTATGTCACTGAGATAGAGATATTGTCTTCCTGAGAAATCTGAATGCACTGGCAGATGTGAAAATCAGCTTACACCATTGTGGAAGAACTGAAAACCAGGTGAGTTATTTTGAGGTGATGCTAGACATCTGAATTCAGGAAACTGAATTTCACACAACCTTGTTTCCTTCTTTTTTTAAAAAAAAAGAAAAAAAATCGTTCTTGCAAATATAGTTTTTTTCAGTTTAAGGTGAATATGTTCACTTACTTTGGGGTGTCTGAAAAGACACTTGTGTGCTAGTGTTCAGGCAACTGAATCCCCCACTACTGCTACCTAAAATAGAAAGTCACCTTTAGCAGCTGATGAAAATGTTCTTAAACTAATTGAGATGTCTGGGCTTTTGCTGGTGTTTTCTTTTAGGAATGAAAGCTCATGTGAGTTTACATAATGGGTAACATTAAAAAGGTACTTCTTTTCAGGCTCGTGTCTCAAACTGCATGCTATCTGAAGCCACAGAAAGAGGAGTAAGAAAGTTCACATAAGAGAGAGCTGGAACTTGGTTCTTACCTTGAAATATGAATGACATCTAATGTGTTTTTATAGGAGATTTTATTACCAGTGGAAATTGTTTTTAATTTCCATGAGCATCAGGCCCTTCAGAACAATAAATCCTTAAAATGGCTTAGTTTTGCAAGGACTATAAAGAGTGTCATTACCAAAACAGTTGTTCAAATATCTTATGCATGACCTTCTTTATTAAAGAAAAATTTGTTCTCTACCTTTGTTAATAAGGCTATAGTTCATTTTTATTAAAGCACAACATATACCACATGAGTGCTGCTCTGTGAACAGAGAGGCTTGGGGAAGGAAGACAAACTACTTCAGAAGAAATACTCCTTTTTCCTGTTCTGATTTCGGGAGTGTCTAACATATTTGATATACCTTTAATGGAACCTTTTTCATTGTATTGGTAGAAACCTTAGAAAACACTAAGTGTATAGAACTCTTGGGTCAAATTCTTTAAGTATTCACCAAATTGATTTAGTTAAAGATATTTAATATTATGTGGAACAGCAGATGGCTGATGGAAACTATTGTTGAGATATTTATTTTACTTTAGAAGAACATCCAGATATTTTGTTTTACTTATTTAATCCATTTGTAGGTTATGAAAAATTTCAGGTTATATTTTTTACTTTTTGTTGTTTTCAGTAGGTGCTGCAATTCACACGTGAACTTTTGGAAAAATAAATTGTGAAAAAAGAGGCCTTATTGTGCCTGTAATTGTTTCTTTACCTGCAGCCTACTCAACAAGCCTAAAATGAGAGTAGTGCCTGTCTTGCAGATTACTTCCTAATGTATGAGTTTTTTTCATTAAACAGAATAAAATGAATATAACATGAGACAGTCGTTTCTCGTTATGTTAGTTGGGATTGCTAAAGTTTCAACATTGTGTCTAGCTTCATTCACATTAAATGAAGGCTGGAAACCATTCAGCTACCAAACTCCCTAGTGATTCAACCATCTCATTTATTAAATGTGGTTTTTTTTCTCCTGATCTTTAAAGATTTCTAAATTATAAGGTCATTTACATTTCTACTCATGAGTAGATGGGTTTTTAGATGTCCAGGGTCAAAAGCTGTATGTATTTTGTATTTATAAATACAACAATCAAAATAAATCAAGGATTGATTGTGGTTAGTGCAAGAACATCAGGGAAGAAAGGTTTCATTATTACAATATAATAATATTATCTATGCTCATTATTGTTGTTTGTGTGTGATGAAATCTTGGTCAAAATATTGCTTAAGTGGTGTTCTTTAGGAAAAAAAATTGAAACATTAAATATAAGTAAGTAGAAGTTAGTTATATGGATGAAGTTAAAGGAATTGAAATTTGTATTTTAACACTCACTGAAAAATTAGGTCCTTATTGGTATTTTGACACTGTGTTTTCGTATTCAAATAATATGCTCTGAGCATGATAGCATTGCAATAGGGACAAAAAAGAAATGTGAGGAAGATGACTTTTGTTTGAACTGTAGAAAAGAAAAATGAAACTGATGCCAATGGATGAAAGCAAGAAAAAGAACTTTAAATAGCTTGGGACCTACTGGTCTGACATTGTTACACTGCATCATGGTATTTGACACTTGAAATGATTGCCAGGCACCAAAAATGACTGCCAAACCCTAGTCCCTCTGCTGTACATGTGTGGCCAGGGAATACTGCTTAGCAGGTCCTTGGGAATATGCATTTGCAATTTAGTTGTTAAAGGCTGATGAGGATGAGGTTTGTCACAAGTTCTCAGGGTCAGTACCCAACATTAGGATCTCAGGGAAATGAAAAGACATTGTTGGCATTGTATAGAGCCCTTTTTAACAAGATTTAATGAATATTCTGGCAGTGTGCTCTAGGTCACATCCTTCTGTTGGGTTGAATGGTACAGATTTATTTGGTTCCAGGTTGTGGCCTATTTATTAGTAATGGTGTTAAGTACAGTTTAGTATACAAACATAATATCAATGAGAGAAGGAAACGTTCCTCCATAAA
Organism: Origma solitaria; assembly: GCA_013397895.1. Lineage (NCBI taxonomy): Eukaryota > Metazoa > Chordata > Aves > Passeriformes > Acanthizidae > Origma > Origma solitaria. Next base: position 162,095 of record VZRL01007146.1, read on the forward strand.
TACAGTATGACTAATTACAAGAATTTAGAATGCACTTCAGGAAGGAGATTTGGGTTTCATAATACAAATACATCACATTTTGATAAAAACTGAGAATAGATTTACTGTTGGTAAGTTAAAAAAAAAAGTGTAATTTTTTTCAAAAAAACATGCAGTTCTTAACTTTGCCCATGAAAGCAATTTTGTTCTGGGTTCTTTATGGATGTACCAGGTGTAGTACTGTTTCTTCCCTTCCTTATCGGAAACCTCTGGGCTGGAACCATCTGGACTTTTTTTATTCAGAAATGTAGCTACCTGTTTCTTGAATTTCAACTGACAAACTCAGTGTCTACTCGACCACTATGAAATGCTGATTAATTGATTATTACAATAATTTGCTAGTGCATGAAAATGCATCACTTTTTCAGAAAGCATGTTATTATTACTATTAATAGCAGTCAATAATGTTAAAAATGCTTATTAATACCAGTTATTTCTATTTGTAGCAATCTCAAGAGAGGTTTCATATGTGAATAGAGGCAATATTCATTCTCTTTTCCCTTAATTTCCTTAATGACATGGTATTTTTAAGTAGTCTATTGAGCAGCAGATTCCAGTTATAATTTCACTGGAATAGGCAGTAAACCTGGACTACAGGAGATATTCTTTATAGCCATGATTTACTTTTACAACTAAACAATACAAAGTGTACAAGTGTAGCCATGACTTATTTAAGATTAGTAGAAGACACAAAATTATGGGTTTTTTTGGTTTTTTTCTCTCGAAAGCTGGCAGAATTATTATCCCTCCTTCCAAGTTTTCTATACTTGTCTCTAAACTTCTTAAAAGACATTATTGTTTTGGGAGCGTTATTTCTCTTTGTCAGGCACTGAAATTTTGTTTCATTCTCACTGTGCATCTTCACATGTATCTCAGCACATGAGAAAGGAGAATTTTCCATGCAATTTGCCAACACATCTCTGAGCAACAGCTCTCGGACAATCGCAGGATGCCAAGACCCAGAGATTAGTTACATTTCCTCAGTGGATGTACGAAGAGCAGCAGAAGTGAGTCAGCAAGAAAGTTTACTATTCAGGGAGAGTCGGTCACTGATTTGATTAATATATTGAGGTTGTAGAAACATGGTGATGGGTGTTAAAGACTTTTTGTAGCTGTATGGTATTTGGAGGACTAGTAGAAATTTTCACTGGGAGACAACTGCAGGACCAATATGTCATTTAAGTCATTTGATCGTGCACTGATTTATTTTCCTTTTTACTTCTTCCTAACCACTTTTCACCCTCTGAGCAATTTGAACATGTTTGGTTGTCATTTGGTTTTTTTTCCTCTAATAGTCTGACTCACTGGCTGATCAGAGGCCTTTTGGAGCTTGCTTCTGGCCAACATCTCTTGCTGAGATACTTGGGGAGTATATGGGAACTATTTGTTTCTAATTATACATCTTCAAAGTCATTGTTGGCATTTCTTGCAGAGTTTCAGTATGCCTTGTTTTCCAGCCAAATGTCAATTTCTCTTTCTGAATATTCTCCAGCTATGCATTTTTTTCTTTGACATTTTGCCTTTTCCACCACTTAAATTATTACCCCATGAAGGACCACGTGTATATCTGAATGTAGGTATGCATTTAAATGATTTAAAAAATATAGCAAGATTCCTTCATTCTGATTATTACACTTCTTTGTGTATTGGATGACTTGGAAAACAATCTCTTTGGAGACCTTTCTGTGTCCCCTATTTTCTCTTTCCCCTTGAAAGGCATTAAACATGGTATTGGTACTGTAGTTCTGTACAAATAGTTTAGCTGCAATGTAGTTTCTTTAGAAGGAATTTGTGGGGTTTTTAATTTAATACTATCTCTTCTTTCACCTGTTTTCTTTTATCCCCTTTTTTTGCTGCAATTTTTTTAGGATTTTGACCTATTGCGACATACTCAGAAAAAATGCAAACCAGTCAGCTGTGAATGTTTACCCTGATTTGATCTGCAACTCTTGCTCGGCTTAATCTTCTCCTGTGTGTGATCCATAGGCTTCCTTATTAATTATATAGTACTTGTACATTTTGCTGTATCACAATTAGCAATAGGGAATTATTCTCCCACCTACTATTAATCTCACTTCTGGAGGAAAATATTTGTTGTTATACATGAATATTTCAAGTTTCATTCAAATATGTATTTACATTAAATATCATAAGTTTGCAGGAATGGACCCCAAACATGTTTATTTAACCATAGGGCATGCTACATGCTGAGGCAGAGCAGAGACCTATCGGATAATTTTTCTATAAAAAAAGCTGTAATTGTTCTTCTAATGGATGCCAAACAGTTTGATAAACATACAGCAAATAATATCTAGAAGCTCTCTCTGCTTTATTAAATGTGTTTTTTTTGTAGATGCCACATTTCTAAAGTATTTTAGTAATCCGTCATAATCAAGGATATTTTTTATGTAGTACACGTCCAGTTTTATTAGATTACAAAAGCAACGAATTGTTGTGTAAGCTTATTTTTTATGTTTTACATTGACATATAGGAATATTCAGTGTCATATTTGACTGTTTTTCTTGTCTCTTGTCAGTTTGACTAGGATCTTTAATCATATTTAAATGTCTGATTTGTTCTGCCTCCATCTCTGACCTGTAATAAACTTAATAGACATGTCCCAATGTTGCTCTTGAGTAAGGTAAAACATTGACATTTTTGAACACTAGAAGCCAATAATTTTTTTCCTCCATGGAAGAGATGGTGATTGATGACATTGCCATATATGCTTAGGACAATTTCTCTATTATGGAACAAAAATGTTTCATCTCTGCTTAACTGTTTCATTTTCTAATTAGGATGCTAACATCAGTGTGTCCCTTGTGTGTTCTTTCTCTTTGAACTATTCAATCTAGGTCATACTTTCTGCACCTTTCTGCATGGCACAGTAAAAATTAGACAAGGTTAGAATTAGATATAGGCTAAAATACTTAGAAATAATTTTAATAGTTATTGAGCTTAAACCTATGAATAGCCTACAAAGATTTACATTTGTATTCAGGCTCAGTTCTACAGCACATTAACTCATTTGCAACCCTTAGTACTTTATGGCAATATTTCTATCCTGAGCTTGCTAACACTACATTAGATAATGTTTATATATATGAATGATTGTGAGCTGTGGAGTGGGTTTTTTTTTCCACTTATTCACATTCACAAGCAACAAAAAGAATGGAAACGAAGAAAAAATTGTGTCAGATTATTTAAAAGGTCACAGCTTTGAAACAAAACACAAGTAATCTTTCATTTAAGTTTCCCTTTGTTTCCCAATCATTAAAATATTATTATTTAGTTTAGATTTCAGAGCTTTTAGAAAATCAGCTTTGACTGCCTAAACTATATCCAGATAAAACTAAAAAGCAAATTTTATTACAGGAAAATATCTCTTTGCAAATATCCCACAGTAACAAAAAGGTGAGTTAACATGGAAATCTAATCATTGCATTGAACAATTACTATATTTAGGGCAGATTTCTACAGCAGCACTTAAGTGCTTAATTCCCAATGATTTCGGTGAAGAGGTGGGGGGAGGAAGGCACTATGCACCAAGTCTTTTATGACAGCTGTCTCCACAGAGAGGATTGTGCACTTTCCTATTTTAAACATCCAGGACCTGCACCCATCAGAAAAGACAGAATGAAGATGTCTCTAGCTTGAAGAACAGTCAGAAGCAGGTCATTCTAAAATACATTAAAAACTCATTAAGAAAAATAAAAGAATAATTGCGTCTATAGCTTTTTGTAAAAGAGGTAATAGGCTTAAACTGCAGTGAGACAGCTTGAAATTAGATGCAAGGAATGTAAGTTTTCTTACAGTAATAATTTTAAGGTATTGGTCAAATAAGGCTGTAAGATTAAGTGATAATGCTTCTGACTATCAGCATGATATTGGGCAGTTTATGCACCCTCAAAACAGGTTTGTGGTCTAGATTACTCTTGAAGTTTCTTGTAGCTGTGTTAGTTGAGCTACTACTGAAATGTAAAACCAAAACCACCATTACAAGGAACTTAGGTAACCTGGATGATAGCAATGGTTGCCTCTTACCACAGAGAGTTTTAGCTGGAAGGAGCCTCTGCAGATCACCTAGTGTGATCTTCCTTTGAAAGCAGGACCTTAGATTAGGTTATCCAGGGTTCTGTCAAGCCAACTTTTTGATATTTCCAGCAGGGAAGATTGCATCACGTTTCTGGGCCACATTTTTCAATGTTGAACAGTTTTTGTGGTGAAGATTTTTTTCTTAAATGCAAATAGAATTTCTCCTAAATCAACTTGTTCTCGTTGCTTCTTTTCCTGTCACTGTCCACTCTTGTGGGAGAGGAATTTCTATGTTCTCTATAACTACTTTTCACGTTTTGGAAGTGAATCAATAAGATTGTTGATGTTGCCAGCAATCTGCATTTCTATTGAAGTGATACCAAAGGTTTGATACATATCTGACTTTCCCCTGAGATCTCTTGCTAGTTTGGCCTTAATCTCGCAACAAAAACAAACCCAGAAAACCAAGCCCACTTTGGAACATCTGTTTCCAGGTTTCTCAGTATGGTCAGTCTTAAGTCAAGACTTCCTTCTCAACAGAATGCCTCTGACAATAGATACCTCCTTTTGTTTAAACGCTTCTTAGGAGGCTACTGTTACTCATGAGAGAAGTATTATAGACTACAGCCAGGACTCCCAGCCGCTTTCACAGGAGTGTGGCAGAAACCAAACTACTAAGAGATTTAACTACTTTTGATAATGAAGTAACAGTTTTCAAATGTGGCATTTTTATATTAGAAGAATAGTGTTGTACTTTGATACTCATGTTTTTTGTGCTCTATATTTGTTTTTATGAATACAAGAAAACCAGAGAGCAAAGAATTCCTTAACCCTGATTACAATTCACAGATCAAATGCAGTATAGTAGAGCTATCCTGAAGTGCCTCTGAGATTCCTTTTAGCATGATTGTAGATCTAAACTGGTTTTACAATAATTTAGTCATAATTTCAACTGAATTACTCACATTTTATGCTGTTATCAGAGGGATTTATGTAAAAAAAATTGTTGGGGACAGTATTCACTTATGTCATGGATTTTATAAGAATTTAAAAAAATCATGGGAGGCAATACTTATCCTATTATTTAAAGCATCCAAAACTAGTTGGTTGCTTCTGATTTTTTTTTCTAATATACTACTTATGTAGTTAAGAAATTAATGTCACTCATCTGTAATGTTACCATATGTTCTTGGTATACAAACTGATTTCCCAAAATGAATATGTTCAAGAATAGCTCCTAGTCTTAGTACTGAGGACACAGTGAACACAAGTGACCTGAAATATGTTTCCATAAATGGTTGTAATTGTTTTCAACTTCTTGAAGGTACACTAAACCATAATTATGTGTTAGGAATGAACTAAAATCCATTCTATAGCTGGAAAGCCAAACTTACTTCCACCTGGTTTTAACTCTAGATGAACTACCACAACCCTTGACATTTCAAATGCATTGAATATTTTATCATTCCATTCCTATGGATCTGTTCTGTTGAGACATAATCCAAAGTAACAGATCCAGAAATAGAAGAGTTTTGTTTTATTTTAAAGTTGACTTCCTGTGTCACACCTCATTTGTCATGCCATTCTGCATCTCGTAAACAAACAAATACAATTATATGCTCCCTAAAATACGAGTTATGTCTCCAAGATTCTATCTAGGTTGTTTCCATTTCTAATGGCAATACATGTACACGTCCTTCTTTATATGCAGCCTTTGCTCATCAGACCTTTGCTCGTCACTTCTGGAAAAGGTAAATAATGGATGACAATTAATATTTGTGACATTCATTCTATCTTTTGCAGAAATATACAGCAACTTGTCAGTCTAAACTCTTGGATTTTGTTGCTTTGTTTTTGCCTTGTTTCTTTGGAGTTTTTTGATGATCAAACCTTAGGTACTTTTAAACCTACCATGATTTTCTGGAGGTAGATACTTAGCACTTCTAAAAAGCCAGACACCTGTGTCACAAACACTTCATTTAAATTTTCCACTTATTTATGGTAGTTTGGGCCACTTATATATGATACAAAACTTTGGCAAGAAAACTGTTATTCAGCACACTGGTCACTTGAAAAAAAAAAGTATCTTTGCAAACAAACAGATGATCTACAGCACAAATCCTTCTGTTCATGCAGTCTGCTTTCAGTTGCATCAGAAATTAGCATAATATCATGGTTTGAGAAATCCTGTCATCTGCTTAGTCTTTATGCTGATAGGATGCAGAATTGGAGTCTGTGAAGAAAATAACTTACTGCTTTGAAAAAGAAAAAAGTGTTTTCTTAGGTACTAGAGCAGACAAAACAAGTAAACATCTGAACCTAATTCAAAGTTCATTGACGTCAACAAATTTTTTCCCTTTACTTCTGTAACTTCTGAACAAAGTCGTAAGGGGAAAGGGCGATAAATGTATTGGCATTAGTGCTAATCTAACTTAAATACCATAGATTACATTATTGTCTGACATTCAAGCCATAATTACATAAATCTGCTCCATGTATTTGCTGTCAATTTTATGGATGTTTCATTCACTTAGAAAACAAACAAACACACCATGTTCTGTTTGCTTTAATATGCAAGAGATTTGAGTGCTTAAGAAGTTTATTTACATTCTTTGTTGTGTGTAAGGATGCTGTTTGTGTGCAAACTCAGTGAGACGTATGATAAAGCCAACTTCAGTTCTTAGATGATAAGAAAATAGCATTCCTAAATCTGTTTCATAAGGTAATTTTAAAAAAAGGAAAAAAGAAAGAAAGAAAAGAAAGGGGTTAAAAAAAAGAAGGAAGGTGAAGACACTAGACTGAAGATTCCCGGAGGCAAAGTAATATATGGGCTTAGCAAAGCCATAGGGAAGATAATTTCAATCAGAAAGTTATAATGAGATAAGCCAGATGGATAGGTTCAAAACCAGTTTTGGCTTTAGGAAATTAAAAAGAAAATAAACCAGAAAATTAGGAAGGTGTTAGAAGTATAAATTTTAAAACCCTTATCATGATAAAGAGAAAATCTAGAAATAGATGCAACATTTGGAGGGTTAAGGAAAAGCAGTGTTGTCTGTGCCTTTGTTTCAGCAGTTTATTTGACTCGAACTTTTTTTTTCTTTTGTTTAAAACTGCCTTTTTATTTAAAAGGAAGCTAAAGCTAATCTAGAAAACACAGTTCTCAATCAATCCAGTTTATTAAGAATTCAGGGTGCATTTAGATTCATCTGTTTCCTTTCCTGAGCTCTGCATATGACAATTGTGCCCTGCGATGAAAAATACATCTTTTTTAAGGGGCAGGTGGAAAGGGAGGGAGGAGAGATACTGTGTTCTTTTTCTCTGACCCAAACAGAAAATGCATAAAAATAATAAGAACAGTTTTTGTGATGTCTGAGAATTTTCTATTCGTAACGAATGTTTGCTATGGATGAGATATTATTATTCTCCTTAATCATCTTGAGATGTACAACAGGTTGAAGATCCTATTTAGCATCTCTGTGTATATCTTATTCAACGCAAATCATAAATTTGCAAAAGCAGAATCCTTGTAACTGCAACTTGCAAGACTTTAGACCACTTCCCTTGTTTCAAAATGAAAAATTCTGAATACAAAACATAAAAGCATGTAATACGAAAGTTCAGAAGAACTCTCGCTCCCAACACTCGTGTTTGCTCCCTAGCATTTTTGACTATGGAAGTGCAGTACAGTAGTCTGGTTGAAGTTAAAGCTTCAGAAATCTTTCAAGCAAACATATCCAAAGATGTGAGATACAGACCTGAGATATTCAATTTATGCAAATCCATATCAACAGTATGAATATATCACCCAACCCCACCATCCTTTCCATGGCAATCAGGGCCATCTGAAGGGCGTGAGCTGCCTACATTTGATCCTCATCTTCTCAGCCAGGTGCACGAGTCTGGGGACTTGAACTGGGTAGGCTGTGTGCAGCAGGCAGCTGCGCAATGTCTGAATGCCATGGGTGATTTAAATATTTTCTGTCTGCTTTTCCTGAAAAGTAGGAAGATGGCAGAGAAGTCTTTGTGTCCAGACTTGATCTAGCGGCCACCACTTGAGCCCCACTGAATGTTGTTCAGCCCCACTGAACATTTAGCCCCGCTAAAATAAGCATGATTTTACAGGGAATATTTCATTCTCTAGTATCTAAGAGAACATGAATGTTGAATCATTCAATTCTGCAGTATGGATTTGTAGAGTTTTGTTCTTTTCCAATGATAATGTGATTGGCACTTTGGTTTCTTCTTTGCTATTTACGTGGAAGGGCTTTTTGCTACATTTTTTCTGGCTTTTGGAAGTACATCCACCTTGAGAAACCCTCTGTGTGCTTTGTGGGTTGTTGGGGGTTTTGTGTCTTTTTGCAGGGTGTTGCCTAGGCAAATCTCCAACTTCCCAGAAATTGTCCTGGCAGGTCTTGTATCAGAGTGCAGGCTTCTTAAATGCCCTAATTAAGTAGTTTGACAGCATTTTTATTTAATTTCTGGTCAAAAAAGTTATACTGTAGAATGTTACGGGCAGCTTGACAATGGATCATTTATTTTAGTATTTCATCTATAAATTAAAAAACTACAGCACAAATTTATCCTCTACTCTCATAGTACAGAAGCCTTTGCAATTAACAGTAAAAATTAAAAGTGAAAATGGACCTTTTCCCCAATTTAACTTCACAAAAAGAAGAGATTTGTCTAAAAGGTATGAATGAAGGGGAATTTATAAAGTGAACTTCATGAAACTTTGCTTCAAATCACCTGCTTGCAGCACTAAAACAAAAGTATATCGAAAAGTATACTGATGAAATAATAATTTAGGTGTAGCTAAAGATTTATTCGAAACACAAGATTATTCTCTATATTTTAAGAGTTACATTAAACTTCTGGGTAAAAAAACGAAGTTTGATAAGACATAACCACCTTATCAGTATGACTGATGTTTTAACAGTGTATGTAAAATTAGCTGGACAAAATTCAGGGCCTTAGCATGAATATCATTGCAAGTTAAATCTACTACTGCTTTGCTTAAAGAAGGTCACCAATTGTTGCTCATATTAGCTGCTATCTTCAAGCCTTGGGTTAATCTCCATGGGAGCAGAAGTGAGCATTGAAAGTGCTAAACTACAGTGATTACAACTTCAGCTCTAACGTCTCTAGCCCTGTGCCCTTTGGAAAGGCAAAGAGTGTTAAATTGCTGATCAGGAGGAATAAGTGTCAGTGACCCTCCCCAGCACAAAAGTGTACACTTTATTTGTTTCCACCCTGACCAGCATCTGTTACACTAAGCTTAGATCCTCAAGTTGCAAACAGTAAAGCTTTTGACAAATTGAACTTTGCTGACAAATTGATGGAAGAAGCTAAGATATCTCAGCTAGCTAAAATATTTTTATAAGGCTCCTCTTACTGCTTTTAAAAATGTCCCTCATTCCTAATCTGTCACAGGGCTAGCCCATCTCATCAAAAATTTTTCAGATGTCTACAAAAGCCTGTGAAATAACTTACACTTCTAGAAAAAGTGTCCAAAGCTTTTCTTGCTGGTCATTATTTTTCTACTTTTTCAATATATGCTGCTGTCATTTCGTATCCTCACATTGTCTCTTGCCTTATGTTTAAATCACAAATTGTCTGGGACATGGATCTTAGTTTTGGTATAGATACCTACAGTGTCTGATACAAAGGGGTCTATGAAACTTGTTAGCCGTAATGGAGATGTATCTCAAATGCAGGTATATGGAAAATAATGATTGAAATAGAGCATTTATGTATAGCATAACCTCAAGTATTTTCAGAAGAACTAAATATAAGCTATTTATGTCATTAAACAGAGATTAGAGTTGTTACATATTTATGTCTAACTAGGAAAATCACTCTAATTGATTCAATCTTAGCTCAGAGCTTGAACATAATATGTATGAAAATCACAGAGCTTCTCATGTTTATGAAAGCATAAGAAAAATGAGACATTGAGACTAGCTGCTGCTTCAGTGTCAAAAATTTAAAAAATATAAGGATACTGGGGTGATAGTTGGAGTGTGTAGTTATCTCTGTAGACTTAGAAATCCATGCCATATTTGGTGATAAGGAAAAAAGGTATAATTAATGTGTAAAAAGACAATGGATGTTAAATTGTTTGTCAAATTTTTGCTTAATTATGGGCACAGAAGAGTCAGTTTATTAAGAAACCTGTCTCAACTCTTTTTTGCATGTACAGTGCAATGGAATTTGGTAGACTTGAATTATGACTTATAATACTGAAATATGGTTATATTTTAGAGACTATTAGGAGTCCAATTCCTGCAACTATTTTGCATTAATAAAACTTGACCCTTCCATAGGTAGTAAGCATCTCCACTAATAATGAGAAAAAGAAAATGATGCTTATGCCATTCAAATTAATAAACCAAAATTATCTATTTAGTTGTGTACAAAGCCAACTTGTGAAAATCTGGCACTAAATAGTTTGGTCTCATTGCTAACAATGTTACAAACTTGCTAAAATCTGTCAATATTGCAGAATTACAGAATTCTTAGTGTCGGAAAGGACCTCTGGAGACCATCTAGTTCAACCCCCCTGCCAAGGCAGGGTCACCCCGGGGCACGTTACATAGGAACACATCCAGGTGGGTTGTGAATGTCCCCAGACAGGGAGACTCTACGACATCCCTGGAAAACCCAGCGATGAGGGGCTCTGCCACCCTCATGTTGGCGTGGAATTTCTCGGGTTTTAGCTTATGGCCATTTCTCCTTTTGCTTTCTCTGGGCACCACTGAAAAGAGTCTGACACCATCCTCTTGGCAAACACCTTTGAGGTATTTATGTGCTTCAAGGATATCCCCTCTCAGTCTTCTGTTCTCCAGACTAAACAGGCCCAGCTCCTGCAATGTCTCCTCATAAGTGAGATGCTCCAGAATGCATGTGTGCCATTAAGATACAAGCTAAATACCTGAGCTATTTCACAGAATGGCTGAGGTTGGAGCAGTGCTCTGGAGATCATCTAGTTCAACCCCCTGATGAAGCAGGCTCAGCAGGTTGCACAGGATCACATCTAGGCAGGTTTTTGAATATCTCCAGAGAAGGGTACTCAAAAACCTCCCTGGACAGCCTTTTCCAATACTCTGTCTCCCACAAATAAAAATTTTTTCCTCATATTCAGACAGAACTTGTCTTTCATTTTGTGTTTGCTGTCCCTTTTCCTTTTGCTGGGTATCACTGAAAAGAGCCTCGCCCCATCCTCTTGCTGCCTGCCTTTAAGATATTTGTACACATTGATAAGATCCCCTCTCGTTCTTCTCTTCTCCAGGCTAAACAACTCCCTCAGCCATACAAGAGAGATCCTCCAGGTCTCTAGTCATCTTCACAGCCCTTCACTGAACCTGCTCCAGGAGCTCCACGAGCTCCACATCTCTCTTGTACTGAGGAGCCCAGAACTGGACACAGCACTCCAGGTGTGCCTCACCAGAGCTGAGCCGGGGGGCAGGATCACCTCCCTCGTGCTGCTGGCAATGCTCTTCCTAATGCACCCCAGGTCACCATTGGCCTCTTGGTCACAAGGACACACTGCTGGCTCATGGAGAGCTTGTTTTGCACCAGGACCCCCAGGTCCTTCTCCGCAGAACTGCTTTACAACAGGGCTAAGTCACCTCCCCTAAGGACCAAGGTTAAGTCCACATCTGAGTCTTGGAAAGCATTACTGAAGAGTATACCAGCATAAAATGAATAAGATATCAATTTATAAGTGGAATCAGAAAAAAGGGAATAATTGTTGCAGACTGTTTTGTCATAGCACCTGATATGTACCACTTCTGGAAAAGGATAAAGGGAACACTGGGAAGAAAATGTAGATATAAGAGCCTGGTGTTAAAGGCTGTATGTACAGTAGTAGCAGTGGATGCAGGGAGAAAAAAACAACAAAACCAATCTTTGTTTTAGAAAAATACAGCTGACATTTTTACAGGTCTGTTTCTAGCTCCTTGTGCAAAAATCTCCTGATAGTCCTAGAAACACTTCTTGCAAAATCATACTGAAAGCTTCACTATCAGTGGGAAATATCTGAAAAGGAATAGCAATATGCATTAGGGGAGAAAAGGTAATTTCAGCAAAATTTTAGGAAGGTGGAATTGGAAGCATTTGGAGAGGATAACAGTGCTTAAATGATATAGCCTTTATAATGTAAATTACCTGATGAGAATGCATATTTTGCCACTTGGGATTATTTTTAAGGTATAGAAATGTTATTTCAGCATGGGTTATCTGAAGGGAACAAACCTCCTGCTATAGTTTAGATTTTTTGTTTGCAGGTGCTAACCTGATTAGGGATATAGAAAAGAATGTAAGGCAGAAATTTTTGAGATAAGTCTCAGAGTATGCTGTCATTGAAAATACTGTTCCTGGAAAGTTCAAGATACCTTTTTAAAATGACGAAGTTTCACAAATCTAGTTTGTTTCAAAATATTCTTTTTCACCATTTCCAGGTTTGCCCTTGTGTACTTCCTTGTCCATCCATGCTCTGGACACATTCTTGAAGCATGAAAACACCCTGCATTCTTAACACCCATTCCAAAATTATTAACTAAGATAGCATCTTTAGTTAATATGATAAACTATATTTTAATTAAAAAATGGTATTTCCCTGCTGAAAGGATCGCTAACCGTGTTCATACATTGTATACGCTTCTTTATAATTTTGCAATGCAGTTATCAACTTCTGTACATGGAAAAACTTACTGTTGTTTTGCGATATATTTTTCTGGAGGATTTCTTGGCTCTGTCAATGCTCTTTGTATTTTCCTTCCTTTCCTTCAAGCTATCTACTTTTGGGAAGATGATCAGTGTTCTATGATATAGTCACTAGGAAAGCTCACTGTTTGAGGATTTCTGTGGGAAAATTCAGTGTTTGAAGATGTTCTTTTGTCCAAAATCATGCCCAATAGATAAAATATTCACAAAATAGAAACAGTAATAAAAGATTCAATTAAGATGTGTCAAAAGGTCAGCACTAGTAAGTTAATTTTTTACAGGGTTTCTGCACATTTTATTGATGAGAAATTATCTAATAATCCTATTTAATAAAATCATTAACATAAAATATTTTATTCACCTAAATGTTTGACCTGAAAGTGAAGTCTATATTCAACAGAGTTAAAAAGATAAAAGAAATATTTCCCTTAGATCTTGAAACACTGGAAAAAAATGATGTTTCCACCCAAGAATTTATTCTTTATAGGACTATCTGTTTTGATGAAAAGGTGATAATTTTAATCATCTTTTAGTTATGCCTTGTAGTAAGTTTGTTCAGTAAACAAACAATGTAAACAGATATTGCTAGCAGACACAGTGGTTTGCACAGCACTTTGTGAACTGCACTTCCAGATCTTCTGGGAACTTCTGGGAGCCTCAGGGTGAGTGCCGGTGTTGGTTGTGCACTGGTGCGGCTGCCACAGAGCTCCTAGAGGATTTGCCTTCTATTAGCAAAGCAGAGTAGCTCTGCAGAGGGGATGCAACTCTCAGGGCCCGTGTGAGCAGAGGGAGAGCCCACGAAGACAGAGGGAATGTGATAGAATTGTTTAGGTTGGGAAAGACCTTTCAGATCATTGAGTCTAGCTGTTAATCTAACACTGCCTAGTCCACCACTAAGACAGCCAGGGAGAAGAGGAGGAAACTGAACTCTGGGCAAAAGATTAGCTCAGATGCCTAGAGTGCTTTTATGGAATGGATGATGTCTGGTGGACATTTGTGGATCAGAATCTAAGAAAAGATAAGTGAGGACAAGAGTGTGAGGGGAGATTGTTACAGCCTACTGGGTCAGGATGAAACTGTGAAAAGTCTTCTTTAAATGGCTCTAAGAAGTCTTGGGATCACAGACTCTGGCGTTCATTGAAGACTCAAGCCTCCCTGACATCTGATAGAGGGGTAGAGTGATGAGATGTGAAAAGTAAAGAAGATTTCTGGAGGATAACAAGGATAGCTTCGTGATACAGACACTGGTTAGCACAATCAAGGGTGACACAGATGGATCTACTGTTCACTGGGAAAGAGATGCTGAGATGTAGCAATCAATGGCAGCCTGGGTTGTAGCAGCCATGAATCAGTGGGTCTGAGGTGTTCTGTGACAAGTCTGTGCAGTCTCTAGTTCTTAACACACTAGAGATCAGACTTGTTAAACCCCTGTGAAATTAGCATGATCTTATCTCATAGCTTAAGTGCTTTGAATAGAAGTTTGGTCTAGTGGCCTCCTGAGGTCCATTTCAGCATGAATTATCCTTTGAACTCTCCAGGTACTATCCATCATCAGCTGAATGGCTTGCTGAAAGAGGAAAGATGGAAGGTGGAGGCCCTATACAGACAGGGATTTCAGAAGTCTCTTCATCAGAACTATTTCCTTTGCTGGGCTGTGAGATTTAGTTTAATCACCTGCTAAATTGGGTTATTTTGGTTCTTATTTCCTTGTTTTCTGCCACTAATTTTGTTGTCCATTGAAGACAGTAGAGGATTTGAGAACAGAGCTTTTATGAGATTAAAACCACAACTTCTCATCCACCACCTGCAGAGGCTAGGTATCTAAAATTATGTCCTGGGGTGGCATAATGATATCTTGTATATCTTGTATTCCCTATCGTTTTGTATGCTTGACCAGAAATATGGTCCTGTAGCTTTAACTGTGTCCCGCAGCTGGGAGCTCTGCCGCCAGCGCGGGATGGTTTGAAACTTTCCCCAGCTCTCCTACGGGGGAGTGAGAAGGAAGGGACACTTTTTTTTTTTTTTTCTTTTTCCTCGGTCAGTT
>VZRL01007146.1:177048-212354 GCA_013397895.1 Origma solitaria
CCCCCCGGAAAGGGGAAGCTACGCCTGAGGATAAGGACACTAAGTTCATCAGCTGTTTGTTCAGGTTTTCTGACCCCTTTCCCCTTTTCCCTTTCCACTGTGTGGTCTGTTAATTAAACAGTTCTTTCCACTTTAGGCTGAGATATTCTGTGTTGTGGGGGGAGGGGTGCCAGAAACCTCTGCGGTGGGGGAGGCACCTGCTCGGAGTGCTTTCCATCTAGGATATTAGTCTCTAATCCAAGACAAATTATTATTAAACACTACAGTAAATTTACCTCTAAGCCTCAGAGCTCTGAGTAAAAAAAATCCACATACTCTGTATGCTGATTCCATATGAAAAGATCTATCTGTTTCAAGTACTTTTATAAATAGTCATGGGTTATGTTTTTACAAGCAGGCTCTTTCTGGCACTGTCAGTCTTCTTGTAGCACCAGGACATCATTACAAACTTTTTATTTCATCTTCAGGTTATCCAGCACAAGTGGCACAAATGCTGACAGATCATCAGAAATAATTTTGCACAGAAAATCTAGCAGCAGTGATCATGGCACCATGATCTGATTATACAGCAGGAAAGAAGGATAGCAGATTTTCTTTTTTTTTTGGTGGATACAGGGTTCTATAGAAATTTGAAAAAAGAAGACATTATGCAGATTTCTGACATAACAGTACTGTACGACAAAATCATGTAAAGAATCGTTAGAGATAAGTAATCATTTACTCGATTTATATTTACACATGGACATGAAGAATGCAATAGTGTCTGAAACTAAAAATTATTTGTACCTTTTCGTACCAGAAACTTAAACTAGCATTTCCTGTGTGTTTCACTCCATACATCTAGGAATGAAATTTGTCAGCCTTGAATCCAGATTAATATGTTTTATTGTTTCTCTTTTAGAAGTCTTTTAGGAAAATCCTGCTTTAGTTTTAGATGTAAAACTACTAGTAATACTATGAAGACATTTACAGCTTAAGGCTCTTTTCTTTAATTCATTCAATTGGGAATTTTTAAATTTATCTTCATGTAAGAGATTGAGTTGAGAATTTCTTTTTGTCCTCTCTTAGGTCTTGTCCATCATCAGTTTCTATGGAGATTATTATTTTCAAATCATCTTTTGCTTGCAGCCATAAGTAACCTAGCACAGAAGAATGCTGAAACTGAGGTTTTTTTGTTTGTTTTTTTTTTTTAGATAGACATTCAACACTAATACAAAGAATTAATGCAGACCTCGTATGTGTACACCAATAGATTGGCACCTCTGACTGTCACACAATCCAGGCAAATGGGAATTTGCTCTACTTTGACATTCCTAAGGTTGTTGTTAAGGATGAGAAAGGGAGCTTGGAAGTTTGAAAATCTATTGCTTTTTGAAATGTAATGGAAAAGCTTGTGATGTGTAAATTATTGAAGCTGTATACCACAAAAATGTAGGGAAGAATACAAGGACTTTTTCCTTAAAGTTGTTTCCATTATTCTAGGGTTTGAATTTGTGTGAGCTTGAGGCTGCCTTCACCAAGCTCAATGTGTCTGGTTGGCTCCAAATTTTAGTACCTAAATTGCGGTGTGCCTTTCAGTAGTTGTCTCTAGTGATGATCTCTTTCCATTTAAATGCTATGACTGTGACTCTGCATCATCCATTCCATGATAAGGGAATAATAGGGTTAGTCAGAAGACGGTAAGGAAGAAATGCAGCAAGAAGCAACCCCATGACTGAGAAGTGCAGCTTCCTATCTCCGCCAGTTTCAGATGGAAGCTTTTGTGAAGGAAAAAAAGGAGACAAAACATCCACACAAAAATGCACTGACACTTTGTACATTCACCACCCTGCAGAGCTGGAGAGATTTTTTTCAGCTAACATAGGACAACTCAAAAATTTAATTGTTCAGCAGTAACAGGAAAAATCCTAGACAAATATAGGAATAGGAAAACTGCAAAAATATTTTTGTTTTAAAATGCCTAGCTGAAAGAATTTGATGTCACTTCGAATTAATATATTGTAGCATGCCAGGATCTTTAGGGGTATAATGTGTTTTTTAAAATACTGAGGAAGAGAGAAAAGCATGTAATTTAAGTGAGAAACTGAATGGCAGCAATTCCTTGGCTAAGCATCCTCTGTTTTACTTGAAGACCACAAAGAAAGGTTCATGCTTGCTGACCAGGTCAGGGCAACTTTTTATCCTAGCATCATTAGACAAGCTACCAAAAAACAAGGCCAGAGATTAGATTCAAGTGTACCAGGAACCAAATCCTTTCATTTTCTTGGCTTTTTTGGTAGTTTAATTTTTTTTTTTTAATTTGAGTAACTATTTCATCTGCTTGTTTATTATTACCAGACTTAAACTCTGATTCCTACACCCACTGCTATACTGAGTTTCTTCTCTAGTATAAACCATGCCCTGTTTTTCCCCAGTGTTGTACTAGTGTTTCTCTACCACCAACATCAACTGGTATGAGTAGTAGGCAAGCCCTGATGTAAAACTAGCTCAGACCAGATGAAAACCTTGAAGATAAATGACAAAAACAAGACAGTTTTCTTTTTAAAAGCAGCCTTTGCAATCTTTTTTTAATAGCAACCTATTTATTTTTAATAGCAACCTTTGCAGATATACACACACACTCTCATATATATATATATATATAGGTATATATATATATATCTCAGAACCTTTAATTTTCAACATTTTAGCCAAATTTCCATGAGAGTCACAATGTGAATTTTCTGTGCAATGTTTAATGTTCTGGAATATAAGGCCCTCTTTGTGGAAAGGGGCACCTTTCAATAGAGTGTTGAGGAGTTTTTAACATAAACAAAACCGTGCATTTTTCAGCAAGTTTCTTTGCTGAGAAATTAAATTAAGCTGAGGTCTTACTAAAGTAAGAAAAATTTCACATATTTTCCTGTAAGTTAGCACATATATGATAACTTTAAATGTTTCTGAATTCTTAGATTTAACAAATTAATGTGCCTAACACCTTAAAACAAATTGAATATGAACTTTCAGTGGCATAAAATTAAATGCTCATTCATATCAGCTCAATGAAGTGAATTTTTACTGCATTATTCCATACTCTTAAAGCATCGGATAAAAGCAGAAGCTGCACACATTTTTACCTCTGTCACATAATCTCAAATCCGCTCTTATGTAGTAATGATTTACACTGGATTTGTAGAAGTGTTAAAAAAAACTTACAAAGAAGTAAAATGACAGAGCTATTGGCAAAGCACCTTTGCGTGTGTGTATAATATTTGGTATAAATTATTCATATAAAGGATAATCTTTGTTTTCAGAGTAACTTCAAACTTATATTATAATTATGTTGTATGATTAAATCCAGCAACGGAATGATATAATGGAATGATATAGAAAAATAATGTAATTATGGAACAATCCATTTAATTTCATCTATTTTACTGACTATGCCAATTCTATTTTTACTACAGTAGGAGTAGAACACCACCTATTATATGCTGCAGATAAAAATACAGAGTTTAAGTCTCTTGACAATAGTGCCAAACAGGAAAAATTGATCCTCTCTAAGAAATGCTACAGAAGTTAGTAAGTTGTAAATCAGAGGTTAGTTGATATACTCAGTGATCATTGTAAAAAAAAAAAAAAAAAAAAAGAAAAAAAAAGCAGTATTTCTCTTTATTTAGTATGTAAACAAAAGAAACAAGTTATTCAACATATGCATAAAGTATTCTGCTGAGACATCTAGATTGTATTTGGATATGTAATTGGATAAAGATTTCAAAGATAAGCAAAGATTCCCTTTTATTATTTGTTAAATTGAATGAGATATGACCAAATTATTCACTAAAACAATGTACATGGCTCTTTTTTCTATAAGGACACTATATTTTAATTAAATTCTCTGGCAGTTGAAATAGCAAGAATATGGAGAACAAATACCATAATCTCAGTAGCTTATTTCAGATGTTTAATTTTGAATGATTGCATTATTTTCTTTCTCATTTGGAAAGTATTATGTGTTACCTGCCTTACTGAAGATAAAGTCTCCATTAAAAAAAAAAAAAATCATATAATGTAATAATGACTGAGGAGGAGATCTCAATGCATTACTTTTGTTTGGTCATGAGACAGTGTAAAAATGTGTTGTGAGCAGCAGATAACTTAAAATATCAATGTTTCTACTTTAAATGATTAATCTCAAATGAGATTTCATAATCAACTAGGTGGTATTCCAAATGCCACCAAAATTAGCAATATAAGCAAATACATCTGACACTGTATCTGAGATAGGTCAAAAAAGATGCTTCTGGTCAGTTTCTTGCTTTACTGGGAAGGTTCTTTAGATGCAGCAGCACTGACTATTGCAAATGCAGACCATGTAGGCCAAGGTCAATAATTTGCCACAGGGGTGTATTTAACATAATTTTACCTGTCCTGCTCATGATAAAAAAAGGATATTTTATTCATTGGTGTGCATAACTCCTTGATTAGAAAATACCACTTTTCTGTCCTGTCAGACAGAAAGAAAAAATACCAGTTTGGAAATTCAATCCACTTTATCTCAGTTCTTTCAAGAACTGGCATCATTTCACAGAAAAGGTTCAATTAAACTTTTGAAGGCTTACTGAAAGTCCAACAAAGCAATTTTGTCAAAGTATCATACACTTTGCATTCGATTTGTATGCTGAAGCTGCCTGCAAGAAGGTCCCAAATTTAGAAAACTGTCTGATGCACTGCCCTCAGCTGGTAAGTGCAGAGGTGTGGTGGTGCAGTGCCATTGGAAGCTGTACAGGAAAACGAAAGAGAGGCTGATGCTTAGTAATGATCTTTGAGTGATCTTCTATATAGTTGCAATTTTTTTGTTACCTGGAAGTTTAGCTAATATGAACCCAATGGGTTTCGCCATGCACTGGAATTACTGAGTTCTGTTCACATTTCTGGCAGCAACCTGCTCTGCTTGAGGCCACTTAGTCTTGCTGTGTCCTTTGTCTTTGTTCACCTCTTTATGCTATAGACTGTTTGTTTGTACATTTCCTAAGGCAATAGAATCTTGATCTTCAAAGGGCTTCTTATAAACTAAAGAGAATACAGTGACTGAACATTAAAATATTAATCTTGCAGGGAAGTCCTAAGAATTCACTGATCCAGTGCCAAGCATACATTTGTCTGCTTCACACTGAAATGAGAGTTACCTGGGGTATTTATTTTCATGACTAAGTATAAATTTAGAGAGCTGGCATAAAATTCTTCCTCCTGATCATGGTAACTAATATCACAAATGATTTGGTAAGTTAAACAGCTTTTGCCATGCAATATTCAGAGAAAGTGAATATCATAGTTAATTTTAAGAAGACAGTCAAACTATAAATTTCTGGTGCTATTTTTTGCCACTGAGCAAAGAAGGAAAAGAAAAAAACCAACCCCAGTGCTGTAAGTTGCTTGTTAACAACTTTATAGAGAAAACTTTTCCCTTCTTGCAAAATGCTTGATGAAATCTAATTTTTAGGAAATAAAAAAAGTCAGTGCTCACATTTACATCATCTGCTAAGGCATGCATTTGCTATTTTAGGAGAGAACCCTACGTTTATTTTGTCTAAAATCTTGCCAGTTTTTATTTACCCATTAAGTACAAGACAGTGAAGAAACAGCGACATACAGTAATTTTAATCACCAGAATATTCCCTCCCCATCTTAAATTTACCAAAAGTGCCTTTTCTGTTCTAAAACTCCAATTTTAATTTACAAATTTGCTTCAACAATTGCACAGTATGGATTGAAATCTTCTTTCAGTGAACACATCTGTGGCGTCAGGGAAACTGCATGAGCATGGTTTTAAGAGAGTTTGCCTTAGATTTAACCCAGAAACTCACAATAAATCTGTTTCCCAGGATGTTCTCATTCTCTTACCCTTGAATGGATGGTCTTTCAGTTTTCTGTATCAAGGAAACTTTTGTAGCATGGCTATTCCAGAAGTTATTATGTAAGTATTTTTAATGATATATATGCTTTTTTTTGATAGACCCATTAGTCAGGTACATTTGAAATTGTGACTGAAAGTTTGCATACTTAGTGCCATCTTAAAAAATTCTGACTTAAGTTGCATAGACTTTTTGTAAAATGAAGTTACAATAATATGTGACATAGTTATTGGTGCTTAGATGGAAGGTAAAAGCACATTACAGATTACAAGATAAAGGAGGATATTTCTTATCTGTATTTAAAGAAATAGAGGATTCAAAAGAGAGGGAATTAATAAAATCATAAAATATCTAAATTTAGAATGGCACATTTTCATAAATGCTCTGTCACAAAACATCACCCAACCCTCCTGCTTCTTAAATTTGCTATCTTAGACACCTACTTGGTGCCCTAGATCTTGCTCTTACGAGATTAGGAAGTGTGAAGGAGGCCCTTACAAATTTGTGTTTCACCAAGGTTTCTCTTCTTATTATTACTATATTTCATAATCAAGGAATCAAACTGCAGGTGGAAGAGAAAGCAATTATCTTATGCTATGTTTTGTTTGGGTTTTTTTCTTCTGCAAAACAAACACATCAATAAAATTTTAAAAATTTGCACTATTTTCTCATTATAAGATGTGGAGCTAATGTACATCTACATTTCATACAATAGTGTATAATCTTGAGCAGGAATAATAGGGAAACTAATTTGAGAATGATGGTGAATAGTTGATAATATGCAGCCCTTATACTCACAGTATGTTTTAAACAGAGCAGGATAAATATCAATTTGTAAACATCTGTCCGATTGTGTTTAAAGTTAACAAAGTTAAGATGAAGGCATTTTCCCCAAACAATGCATATTAGACATCTACAATGCAGCAAATACTCAGCTTAATGTGGTGTTTGTCCTTTATTTATAGTGGAAAGCATACAAAAAATGGAGTAGAAGGTAGTTTGATGTATAATTTTCTTTCAGTAACTGCCAGGGAATTATTCATAATCATATATATAATAGTTAAGAATAGTTGGTTTTATTCTTATGTTTAGCTTACTTTTTGAGTGCAGTTTAAAGCATTTGTGCTCAGACAGGCTCCCAGCTGAATATTTGATGTCTGTGCTAGCTGATACAGCCAGTAATTCAAAGCGATATATTCTGAATTACTTTATTTGGGGAACAAGAGAAGGGGGAATGTGTTTTGTTTAATTGCATGTTTTGAATTCATAAGACATAACACGTTCTTTCATGAGGAATGTCAAACAGAAATAGTTATTTCCTTAATTATGCTCCAAGGCCCTACATTTGTTCTCTTGGACAGCTTTCTAGAAAACTTCTGCCTTCTGGCTCCTGGAGTTCCCACTATTCAGAGAGAATACAAGCATTGCTGTATCCTTTGCTACCTCAGAGACTGTCGGTTTTGTCTCATTCTTCTGTAAAGCTGTGTGAGACTGGAATTCACAGTGTACACAAAGATCACAGTAGAGACTTTAAACCAATACAGTTTAATCTTAATTTATTTATTTAATATGGGATTTGTTGATTTGGTTTTTTTTTTTTTCCACTTTGGTTGCCAGGCCTGAAAATCTTTTCTCTTTTTTCTGTTGCAATGAGAGAAAGCCCCACATCTAGTCCTAAATCCAGGTTTTATTTTAGAAACTAAAACCACAGAAAATGGTGTATTCATAGATGCATTCACTGCATGTGATTGTGTTTGCAAATACTGAGGGATTTCTGGCCCTGAATTACCAGGCCTATTGAATCCCATCTCATACATCTCATACTCAGTGTGTGAGGATTTGCTGGGGTGTACCCAGTTTCTGAGCAACAAACTTAGCTCTGAATAGTATGTTTGGAATTGCTTGCCCAGAGATAACACTCAAAGCATTAAAAGAGGCTAAGATGCTCAGGACCATGGTTGGAGTCCTTGCAAGGAGTATAAAATACCTTTGTGTTGTTAAAGTGCGTGAAAAAGGAAGGGGGATATTCTGTAAGAACTGCTTATTCAGATAATCCCATGCTTGACTATTACCAAGTATGTTGTATTTCAAGAGCACCTTCAGGTTCTCAGACATATTTGGGCACATCTCAGCTTGATGAGGCACCTTTGCCCTCAGCAGTGTGCCTCTCTTTATGCTGGACCTGGGGGTGGAAAGCTGCACCATTACTGGTCTGCATTGCATGGAGGATCACACACTTCTTGCTGCTGCTCCTGCTGCTTCATGGGACAAAGAAAAGCTTGTGGTGGAGAGGGGAACTGCAGTGAGAAGCTGTGAGATGTGTGACTGCCTCTAATTACATCCTGCTCTCTGCCCTCCTAAGTGCCTCTATTCAGAAACCTGATCAGGGAAATTTTCTGGGTTTGGAGGTATGAGAAGGTTTGTTTCATATGCTCTTCTGCCATCCTCAGCTGGTTTCTGTCATGTACATAAAGGAAGCGTAAACTCCAGAGCTGATAGCATGAATTGATTAGTGTGATTAAGTACAGTCTCTAAAGTGCTCTAGAAACACCCCCTGACAAGTCATCTCCTCGCTCCATCTCCTTTGTTAATGAGTTGCCCCTTATCACCTTGATTGCATGCAAAGTTGAAACTATGTTTTTAAACTGCTACTGACCAAGCCAGTTTTACACGCTCCATCACTGTGGCTTGTTTTGTACCCCACAGGGTTAAGCTCAACGCCTTACTGACGATAGTACAGTGCAATGAACATAATCTTTTTTTAACCATCAGTCGACATTTAGTCAACAACTAAATGCTAAATGAAGCTTTTCATGACAAATGTATTTCTAGATCATTATGACAATAAGAGGCATAATATTCGTAACTTAGCCTATTAAAAATCTACGCTGTGCAGCTCTGTGTGCATGAAATTTTAACTGGTACATTTCATAGCATCAGAACTACTTGCACAAAAAGATACGGATATGAGCTGACAGATGTGTCCATGAATGTTTAGCAATTCATGATAACTGACTGAATCTTACTGTTTAATGACTTAAGGCCCCACTCTGGTGGAATATGCACATCATGTGTGCATAATTCAAACACAGATATGCTAGAACACCACTGTCTATGTTACATAAATACTATTTCAACAGGATTTACTGTTTGAAAACTCCATTAGAATCTGAGGATTCAAGTACAGTGGAGCAAAGGGAGGTTTCAGCATCTGTGTGGAACTTTTCCAATGGCTAAAGTTATAACAGTTTATCAGTACTTAATTTAGAAATATTGCAAAACTTGTCCTATGAGCATGACATTACTCAGTCTTTCACTCTTTTATTTGGAAACATAAGTCAAATTAGTCAACCTTCTGTGCCAGTGTCTAGTGACATTTTTCAAAGGTTATTTTGGAGCACAGATATTTCTCTCATTTCATAGAAGCTAACCTCATCTGCAGCAAGTGAGTGAAGATTTATCTGTGCAGTCTGGATTCCCAAAGGTGTTGGAAGTCTTTGACTCAGTTCATGCCAATGGCATCTACTGGAGATAATGAAAGAATCTGTGGGAATAGGTTGAGCATGAAGATGATGCATACACCACTGCCAAAATTTTATGACAGATTTCTGATTTATATATGTTTGTTCAAATGATAATGCTTATAGTATTCTTTTTTCCTGGAACTCAACTATTGCTTGAAACTGATCACAAATTAAGTTTATTAAGAAAATGAGAGAAATATATTTTCATGGAAAGATAAAAAGAAAACATAAAGCCCTTGCTTAAGTGTCAATGATCTAAACAAAGAATTGATGAAACTTGTTTAGTACTGGTGACTCCAGCCTTATCTTTAGTAACTAATATCCTGGCACTGCTCTGTGGACATCTGATCCTTAATTGCATATTCCCAAAATGACAACTTGAAATATCTTCATGGAGTTGAAAAAACCCATCATGTATGGCTTGAAACAGAGCATCTCAGTGATGCTGTTTTAGCACAGCTGTGTGCAGCTCATTGGCAAGTGATATGAAAGATTTTGGAGTTGGGTTATTTTAAAATTATTATTCTGTTGGGAATCTGTTTTCACACCTTAAGCTCTAGTGGCAGAGTACAGCCTTAAGCAGATGTATCAGACTAAAGAATACTTCTCAAACAGATAAATTTTCTGTGTTGATGGAGTTGCACTCATGGACCTATCTTCTGCAGCTCTGGAATACCAGGATCATGGACTTGTCATTCCAGAAACAAATTAGTGGCTTTTTCTGGCTGCAGAATGCCTTCTCTTGCGGAATTGGAGCAAGCTAAAAGTGAACGAGTAGTGCATACAGGCTCTTTCTTCCAAAACTAAGCAGAAAGGGCTACTGAGACGGTCATAAACCAGTCTCAATCACTCATCCTTTTACCTTGATGGAACATCAGAGACTGCAAAAGATTGACATTTTGGTGTACAGGCATCCAGGGCAGGGACTGTATTTTTCACATTGTTTTCTTCGGTTATTTAATCATCACAGTCAAGTTCAGAATTAGAAAGAGGAAGAAAGTAAAGGCTGAAAACTAAATAACCATTCCTACAGTTTTTATGCTTTTATGTTTGAATCGTCAGCTCTAGACATTTAAACTGAGACACATTAAACTGGTTAATGTGCAGAATGATAACTAAACATCTGACCACCTGGTTGATTAGCATTTAGAAAGAAATTGTACAGTTGAGAAATAGAAACCAATTACAGACCTTAAGAAAGAATATGGAAGTCACATATCTTGCAAATATGAAACCAAGGAACTTAATAAAAATCATTTTTGCCAGCTGTTTCCAGATTTGCTAAATCAAAGTAAATGGGTTTTAAAAGCCATTTAGCAGATGGAAGGAAAATGTTCACATTTCCTAAAGTGTTAATGAAATTTAGTTATGGCAAAATTGGAAGAAATAAAAATAGAAACAATGGTAATGTGAAACCAACAGCTGTCACAGTAAGATACTTAAATGTAAAAAACCCCAAAATCCCCCAAAAACAATAGGTTGCCGTCCTTCTTTTCTTAACTAAAGAGTGGCAAAAGGGGAAAAAAAAAAAAAAAGAGAAAATGTTGGTTTTTCTTTTTCAGGTCTTGCTAATGAGTGCCATTTTTTATTAGACAGTGGTTATATTGCAGCACAACTAGCTCATAAATACACTACTACTGAGACTGATAATGATTCAAATGATAGTCATAAATCCATTCAAATTGATACTTAGGGCATTGATAAAGAAGGCCAACAGCCCGAAACATTTTAAGTGTTCATTTCAAAAGTTTTGGCACAAAGAACTTTATTTCCCTACAGGGATCATCATGCAGTTCTTAGAAGCTTTAGGTACTTACCTGTAACATTCAGACAATGAGGCAAAGAGAAACAACATTTCTGAAGCATAGTAGCAGAATCTAAGGAGTAGTGGATCTGCTTATTAACAGGCTGAAGACCATTCCCATCTTTATCCACAGAAATAATTATCCTGTAGATAAAGTAGTGTTTTCTGTGCTAGGCAGGAGAAAAGTGAAATAATGGAGGGCATCTGTACTGATAAAATAAGCAGTTTCCACTTCGTGCTACCTACCAGCAAAAAAAGTAGATGTGACATTAAATTCCTCTGAAATGAAGCCCGCAAATCCTACAGGATAATAACAGTTTTAAATAGCTATATTTTAACTTTTTTTTTTTTTTNACAGTTTTAAAAACGTTTTTTTTATTTTTTTTTTTTTTTTTTTTTTTTAGTAAATGTAGAAGTAGACATCTTTGATAATTTTATAATTTTGTCTTGCTTGTTTTGTTGGATCAGCAGTCGTGCAATAAATGGCAATGAATTTCTTACCTCTGTTTTCTGGTCACCTGCTTTATGGGTCTTTTACCTTCCTTTCTGATTTTCCACTTCCAAACCACTGACCTACACATTATGCTATGAGCCCTTTTGACTTCCTGTTCACATACTTTTTGTGATGTCACCAAATCTACCCAGCTAAGAGCAATTAGTGTCCCCCAAGAACACTCATCATTATCTGACTTATATTTGTAGTAAAAAGTGCAAGGATGAAGTACAAATAAAGAGATATAAAACAGCTGTTTTACAACACTGGTGAAAAATAAAAAATTGCAGATCTCTAATTTCAATATACAGGCATATAGTAAACCTGCTTTGCAATTTCCTCATTACATCTCCTGCAAAGTACTGACAGTCAATTCTCTGAGTTAGGATATTGCTCCCATATAATTTGTAAGATGCCGTACATTTTTAAATCATGAGTAAAATTTGAAAATTGCTAGAAAAAGTTGTCATAGCTCTCTTTCTTTCTTTTTTTTTAAATTACTTTTTCCCATATAAAAAATATTTCACATAATAAAATTACAATTTACATCTTCAAAGTGCATTTTTTGACTTGTTTCAATATTGCTGAAATTTCCCATTTTAATGAAGAATATTGGAGTTTCACTTTAGTTTTAGTTCTATGGCCTTTCAGCTTAAATAAAATTGAATTGAACTGCTGTGTGTCACACTGTTTTACACATATTGATATAAATGTTTAAAGTTTGACCTTTTCCTTTGAAATCATAATGGAAGCTTGTTTTGAAATAGTAGAATATCCTTTAGAATGAGAACTCTTGTTTCTGATTTCTTTTGTTAATATGTTACCTTCTGATAGTTCAAGGAAAGTTTAACATATTTTGAGAAGCTCGCATTGGGAATTTTCAACAAAATGTCTTACCTGCTGGCAGACAAACTTGATTTTGAGGAAACTGTCTTCAGGATAGTTTTTTAGATGAGAAAATGCATGTCAGTATTCTCAATAGCATACTGGATAGTGTATTAATTTCAAATGTAAGCTTAATTTCTAGAAAATTTGACTTGGTCCTCTGTCCCTTCAAAGATGTGCTGTAAACAGCAGTGTGTAAGCTTCTGGTATATATTTCTCTTTTCTGAAGAAAAAGCTTTGTAAGGTGCTACTTACATCACATAGAGACAAGAAGAATAGCTTTTGAAAGCACGCACACTTCTGACAGATAAATATTAAAAATTTTTGACCAGCTCCAGTTCTAAAGTGAATACCTATGAACTGTTATTACCGCTGCAAATAAACTTGTATCATTAAGGGGCTCCTTGAATTTGTATCATTCTTTTAATGTTGTTTTTGAATTTTGAGATATCATGAGGCTTATTATTTAACTTTTTAAATATCTATTTTAATTCACTAATGCTAAGAAAAAGTAGGAAGGGCTTAGTATGCAAACATAAACTGGCACTTCATTCACCAGAATATTATATGGTTTTCCCATAAGTTTATGGAGTTTGGAAAATTTCCCAGATAGGAATGTCAACAACGATATCCCTGCAACCAGAACAGGCCCTGAGGCATTAATAAAGTGTAGGTTTTCGTGTACATGTTAGTAGCCACAGTATGGAATGACTAAACTATTTAAGGAGAATTTTAAATTTCTGCTCAGCCTGATATCCACACAAGTTTTGAAAAAGAAGGTATTTTTTGGCAGGAGTTGAAACAACTTTAACAGAATCACTGATTCATGTTATCCAGGGAGAGTTTACCTTTATTATCAATTCAGATTTGAATGAAACATTCTATGCTTCTATTCCTATTGACCTTTTTAATTCTGCCTTACTGTCAAAGTGTCCACAATCGTAAGAAATAAATAGTGTAATACCTTGTCCAGGCTTCTTACTGTTCTGCAATTATATTTGGGACACTTTTCTTTCAGCAAACTTTCAGAAATTGTTGGATTTTCTTCAGCCTTAAATAGAATTATGTAAAGATTTTGGCGCATACAACCCTTTAACACCCCCTATCCTGACTTTCTCTCACCTCCCCATCCCTGCTGTCTTGAATAACTTGTTTTTAAAAACATTAATGTTTTCTCTTCATCTATACTAGAATTAGATTAATACAAGTGCTAATTAGTTCTGGAGCAAATTAATAATAAATTAAGAAGCTCCTGAGTCTTGCAGTACACACTGGTACTGTGAAGGTGTAATGTAAACATTAGCTTTCAAGACCATTTCTTTGGTGGTAAAGGCTTCAGAGTATTTTATCCATTCCAATCTAGATCCAGGAAAGTTAATGAAATCAGTTCATTCTGATGCATTTAATGCCATATAATGACAGGTATGTACTGTGAGCATAATGTATGAGGCTCTGGGGCAAGATTACTGCATTTATGACTCTCATGAAGCAATTTCATGTTGAATACTTGTCAGTCAGCCAGGAAAGAGTTTTCCTTCACAGATTTCAGAACTGGACACTGCCTGTGGGAAAGAATTGAGCAACATGTTGATTACAGCATTTTGCAGCTATTTATGTGCTTCAATTTAATCAAACCCAAAAACTATTATGTAAAGATTTAGGTCTCTGTAGGTCAGGGCAGAATGGAACAAACTCACTTATAAATGTGCATGAGGTACTTTACAACAAAATCTGTAATATGTTTCTGTATCAGGAGATGATGAATAAAGTATACATGGATATGGTGTGGGTAGGATGGGAAGTATTGTACCTAATGCTGCAGCCTCAGTTTCAACGGAGCTGGCAGAAAGTAGCTGTGTAGCCGCCATGGTATTATTTTAGCAGTGCCTGTGTTTCTCTCAAAAAGGCAAAATCACAAAAAAATGTCCTGAGAGGCTATTCATTCTGGCCAGACACAAATTATTTGCTGTTTTCTCCTTCCAGTCTTTTAGGTCAGCTGCAATCACATAACTTTTGTTGTTCACATAATCCTGACGGCCACCATATTTAAAGCATTTTCAAGAGAGAGCTCACAAAGCTGTACTTAATCTGTCTTTCAAGTTGAATGACCTCAAAAATTGAATCAATGGAGGCATGCATTGCAGACTAGTACTGCCTCTGTTGATGCAAAATGAAGTGCCTTAAAAGTCTTGTGCTTGCGTTTATACATGTACATGGATTTGTATAATTCTTTTAGAAACTTCTACAAATTTTTCCTACTCTATTACACGGAGCCAGCACAGCTGAGGGCAGTGAATGTGTTTTAGGTAGCATCTCTTAGCAGAGGATTGAGATAAGTTAAAACTGGCTGCTGAGTTCCTCAAAGGGAATAAAAATAAGGAAAGGAAAGGAAAGGAAAGGAAAGGAAAGGAAAGGAAAGGAAAGGAAAGGAAAGGAAAGGAAAGGAAAGGAAAGGAAAAAGCAGGTCTATTCTCTGGGTATATGAAGTCATGAAATATGCTGAATTCAATACTCTACCAAAGTTGAGGTAAAGAAAAATTATGAAATATTTCCAAGATAAAGCTAGTCTAAATCAGCGCGTCTTTTGAAATTAAAGCAAGTGATGGGAAAAAAAAACCCTCATACAAAGTATGCTTCCCAAGAAGAGTCAGCATAACTAACTTATTTTTTCTTTTGTGTTTTGATATTTGAATGGTACTATGAATTACGTTATATTCAGAAAAAAATTGAAAAGTAAAAGGTGAAAACTCTAGATGAACTTTGGAAACAAAAGAGAATAATGCATAGATTTTGCTGCATTTATTGGAATTTTTTGGTGCTTATAGTTTATTCCATTCACACTGCTCCCATCTGCAGCACCAGCTTGCTTTTCTTCCCTTAGGACTGCAGGGTGTTTTAATAATAGGCCTTCAAGACCCCCGTAGCAAGAAGAAGTCTGATAAAATAAAGAGGAAAAGGAGCTGAAGTGATCCCCTGAGAAGGAAAACATATTTTCCGCTTTTCATTTCCATTTCACAACAGAATGATGGGCTGAACTAATAAAAGCCCATTGGCATTCCAACAAACCCAAACAGAGTTTGCCTTTTGGGTAGTAATTATGTGTGCCAAGTATTCACATACATAATTAAGTAGTGTTCTGTTTCTTTAAATAAACAGAATGGCACAGAAGCCGAAATAGTCAAATGGTTTCCTCATTATTTGAACTAGAGAATAGTAAGAAAAGTTTTCCAGTAATTTTTTTTTCTCTGCCTGATATCATTGGTAAGCTTAAATGACACACAGAAATTAATTCAGTTGACATGAGAAATCCTCAGATATTATTAATTTCTGAAACACATTGTTATCATTTGCCCAGAGGTGCAAAGCATGTCAGCCCCTACTGGCGGGCAATATTCTAATCCTAACCAAGTCCTTGAGTTTGGTTCTAATCAGTTTAAGTTTTCCTTTTCAGTACATACATGTCAAATTGACATGAAGCTGATGTGGGTTTACCAGCATGCACAGAAAGTGTTTTCAGGGGCAGCATTAGGAAAACACTGTTGGCTTTGGGAAGTGCCTGCTTAGAACATGACCAGTTAAAAGATGCAGCTTGGATACTGAATGGGTGATGATACATTTTCACACACACATTTATGGCCTTGGTTACATGCTGACAGGGCTAATTTTGTTTGTCAACTCTCCTGTAAAGGACAATACCTTAACTGAGACATGTTATCACCATAACTCTGAAGAACGCCTCCATGGTGGACAGGCAGAAGAGAGATATCAGATCTCTAAAAGTTTCTTGCAGAAAAATTTTCTCAGTTTCTGCACCTCTGCAGTGGTATGACTTCACTCATGTTAATGAGATGGGACTGGCTTGGAATTTAAAGAGCCACTCAGATGAACCCAAGGCAGCATAAGAAAATCCCATTAGTGATATAGAAGAAAAAATAATTTGATATCAGTGTTCCTGAGTGAATCCAGAGAGCTGCATGCTAGCTTTTGGTTTTTGAAGAAATCCTATAATTAAAAACTATTCAAAAGCAGCTCTGGGTCATGTTTTTAGCTAAGGAATTATCATCAGACAAACTTTTTAATAAGCCGTAATTGTTAGTCAGTGTACATTAAAAAGTTTTAATATGACTATATTTCAGAAAAGGTGTTATTTGTGAGCTGTTTCATGATGATATTGTAATTTGAGAATGATTTTAAAGTTTTAATTAACCACCTGAGGTTGGTCACCAAGATAATATAGTACTGTGTCTTCTCTTCCATTAAACAGGGAAGAGTAAAACTAAAAATTCAAGATATTCAATCAGAAAATGTGCTGTGTGTCTTTATGAAGATCTATTGTCCTTACCCCTCAAGGGCTTTGGTTTCTCCTCTGAAATACTTTCAGGACAGCAGAATAAATAAGTTTTTGTTAATACAAACATCTTTTAAAGATTCTTTTGAAAATAAAAGCAGTTTTGTTCTTTCTTTTATTTGATATGAACAAGGGGTTAAATACACTGTTCATGCTTCTCGTGGAATTCTCTTCTAGTAGCCTCTAAATTCACAACATTCGTAAAAATTTGTAATTTTACTGAAAATTTAGAATTAATGTTAAACCAAATATAATAACTTCTCCCTTCTGTTTTCTTCTTTAAAGACACAGACTTAACTAAATCCATTTTGATCAGTAGATATTCTTTCAGAGATCAAAATTTTATTCAGATTTGCTGTTCGGTTTTTTTCTGTCTGTAGTGGTTTGACCCTGGTTAAATACCAGGCACCTACAATGTCCGCTCTCTATGTTCGCTCCTGCCTCAGCTGTGCAGAGGAGAGGGAAAAAACTAACACAAACACACTGGACTCATGAGACTGATGGGAGAGCAGAAAAAAGGCAAAAACAGGTGGCAAACTTAAAGTTGCAGGGTGATTTATTAACCTAAGAGAGTCAGATGATAAATCAGAGGTAAAAATAAGCTCTTAAGACACCGTTTCTTCACTCCCCCGCCTCTTCCCTCTTAAGGCACCATTTCTCTGCTCAGCCCCTCCCTCCTTTCCAACTATCCAACAACTGGGCAGGGGCAGGGTGTGGGGTTTTTCTCATAGTCAGTCCATCACCACAATTCTTCTGCTACAAACACTGTTTCTCTGCTCACCCCTCTCCCATTAAGACACCATTTCTCAGCTCACCCAATCCCTCCTTCCTTCTAACCAACAGCTCCCGGTGGGNATCTCACCAGAAGCAAAATTTGCCCGAATCTGCTGCAACATGAGTTCTTGTCCATAGGGTGCAGACTTCCAAGCCGAGGCCGAGCTGAGGCCAGGCTGTTTCCATCCCGGGAGCAAGGCCTTTCTCTCTCTTGCAAGGCCTTTGCAACTTTCAGTCTCTGGGGCTCCCACTGGATCACAGCTTCCTGCAGGCATCACCTGCTCCTCTGGCGTGGGCACCTCCCCACGGCTGTGGGGGTTCTCTGCATCCCCTGGACTCCATGGGCTGCAGGGGGACCACCTGCTCTCCCATGGTCTTCACCACGGCTGGCAGAGGGTTTTCAGCTCCGGTGCCTGGGGTACCTCCTCCCCCATGTTTTCCACTGACCTTGGTGCCTCCATGTTGTTTTTTCTCACATATTTTCACCTCCTCCTCCTCCTCCTCTGACTAAAAAGAAGCGCGTGTTCACATTGTTTTGGTTTCTTCTTCAGAATGTTTTCACAGAGGCGTAACTATCATCTCTAATTGGCCCAAATTTGGCCAGCAGCATGTCCACCATCTTCAGAGCCATCAGAGATTGACTCTGACGGACATGGTGAAAAACTTCCAGAATGTTCACACAGGACACACAGGAGTCATCTTTGTACCCCACCCTACTCACTGGCAAAAACTGGGCCAAGCAAAACCAACACACTTTCACAGTTGAAAATATATATAACATGAAGAGGGGGGGAAAGAGAGTTGGTTGTTATTTTTAAAGGATTCTTGATCTTTTCTCTGTGTGTGTGTGTGTGTTTGTGTGTGTGTGTGTGTGTGTGTGATTAGGGGTTCGGAAATTAAACTTGCACATTTAGAAAAAGCCCAACCAAACATGTCTGTCAACACTGCATGACAGTCACATTAAACATGACTTACCTGAGAGACTATAAATTCCTACAAGTACCTCAGTTCCCTGTTTTACATCAATTTTATTGCTAGACATTTTTTCCCATGGATCCTTGTAGCTTCAACTTTTTCATTTGCAGTTACTGTTTTTTAAAGCGCCAGGAGCAATTCCAGCCAAGAACTCTGGCAAGAACATTTCTAGGTTCATGAAGAAAGTAGTGACGGAGAATCTCTGTTGCATGGACCAACTTCAAGAATCGGCGATATTAAGTTCATTATTATAATTTAATGGGATCACATGCTTGAAAGGGGACATAGAACTGAAATTCAAAAACACTACTCTTGGTGCCTTTATGAAAGGGGAATGTTAATATTAGACTTTGGACAAATTCCAAGCCAATTGATAACATCTTATGTATCTCGAAATTGTGGGAAATTTTATTAGATGTATTTTACCAGTTCTTAGAGCTCAACTGTTATGCTGTTCCTGGACAGCTTAAACACAGTTATTTGTAGAGCTTTGAAAAACAAAGGATTAAGAAGCAACATTTTTCTGAAGAGGTGAAATTGATTATTATGAATAATTATGTTCCAGTTACAAATTAATGGACAAAGCTGATATTTCAACATTAAGCCTTGGAGAAACGATTAAATTTGGGATTGATTCCATGTGAAACCTTTAAGAATTTCTGCTGCTACACCAGAGACTTAGTCTCTAGACCATAGACTAGCAACTAAGCATAGGTCAAAACAACAGACATTATAAGACAATTAACAGCATTATTTTGATATTTTCCTTTATTAATAAAAGGGACATACATATTGTTATTTTCATATATCTTTTGTTTGTCTTTATTTATTCCAAAGTAGAAATATTAATTATTCTTACTAATTGAAATCCTATTTTTCAGGTCTAGGAGATGCCAAGGGACATCAAATAAAATTATCTAACCTAATGGATGATTACCTGAAGTGTTACTGCATCGCTATTATTCACTATAATTATTTAAAAAAATACATGGTCCCGTCAAGGTGTGTTTAGAGGAGTGCCACAAATTTGGCTTAAAGGGATGGAGCACTTGTGTGAGGAAAGGCTGAGAGAGCTGGAGTTGTTTAGTCTGTGGGAGGAGACTTATTGCCCTTATTGCAACCCTTCAGTACCTAATGGGGGCCTGTAAGAAAGATAGGGATAAATTTTTTATCAGGGTGTGTTGCAACAGGATGAGGGGTTATGGTTTTAAACTCAAAGACGACACAATTTAGACTCAGTATAAAAATGTTTGGAGGTTTTTTTACCTTGAGGGTGGTGGTGAAATGCTGTAACAGGTTGCACAGGGACATCACAGATGCCCCATCCCTGGAAATATTCAAGATCAATTTGGATGGGATTCTGAGCAAGTTGCTTGTGATATCCCTTCTTGTTGCGGGGGAGTTGGACTGAATGACCTTTTAAGGTCCCCTTCAACCCGATCCAATCTATGATTGTTGGACTCAACACATGAATATTCAGACTTTAAGGTGGAACGAGCCTTGCACCTTCTTAGTCTTACACAAATTTAATGAGCAATTTAATAGGAATTCCTAGTTTTAATTTCTTGCTGTACACAAAGCTGCATGTGAATACTGAAGTGGGATAAATGAAATTGAATAAATTAAGGAATAAATGACCCATTCAGTTTCTTGAATAGACCAGTGGTTAGAGGACAAAGCTATAAGTTAAGAGACTTTGCTACTCTTTCCCTTTGTGCCATTTAATTGCTCATGAAAGATGGACTTCTCTGTTTCAGTTTTCTCATTTTCATAGTCAGGCTAGTGAAATTTGCTTTCCTCTCAGACATGCTATGAAACTTAAAAATAATGCTGTGCTCTGTAAATGAACCTCAGTACAACTACAAGGTGTGATTTTAATATTCTTTGTGTTTAGAATTGTGTACCTATATTGCTACTGTTTTATCATTCCTCTGATTATTCTTTCAGTGCTTTTGAGAATATAAAAAGATGCTAACAATCTGCTGAGCTGTTATAACATTGCTTGTTGCTTCATGCTAAAGATCATCCTACTCAGCTCAGTAATGTGTAGAGGGGACAAACACCTCATGCTGGCTGAGCTGGAGAATTTAAACTGATATCCAGGAGGAGTATACAAAACCAGACAGCTGTTGCTAAAATATCTATCTGCTGTTGCAGTTGGCGCTTCTTTTGCTCTCGCTGCTCCCAATCTGTGGCCCCAAAGGTCTGAGCAATACGGGGTTTGCCTAAGCCAGGAAAATGGAGCCAATTTTTGTAATGAGAAAATTGAAGTGCTGTTGCAGAGGATTAGTACCCTCCTGCTGCCTACTGCAGAATGATGGGACCTTGGTGAAGGAAAGATTGGTACAATGGCACAGTATCACTAAATGCAGCAGCTTATGACTGCAAACAAAAACAATATTTTGGTATTTTGGCTAAGCGGCACCAGAATACTTTCAACATCTAATTAGATTACAGTTCAAATGCACCCACAGTGAATGTGTGATTATATTAATCCAGCATCAGAAAATATAAGCAAAAGTCACCAGATGTTGCACTTTGACAAATTAAACTTTTTTTTCTCTTTCCTAATAAAATGTCCTGCTGTTTTTGTGATTTTGCTGGCTGAAATGTGACATGCTCCAATAACTCTTTATGTAAGAGCAGGGACCATAATCTGCAGTTCCACTGTCTCAAGGGAGATGTGTGTCCATCAGGCTAAAGAATCACATTATTTCTTGTTGTAGCTTTGTCACTCTTTGCTCCCAAATGTCCAAATAATCCAGAGAATATGGATCAGCTTCAGTAGCAAAAGTTAAATTACTTCTTGTGATCTTTTTTCCCAAACAGCACAGACTACACTTGATTCAGGAACTTTCTTGAAAGGACAGAGATTGAGATTTAAATCCTCATTCCAGGAAAAGGAAAATGCGACTTCTAGCACTTCCTATGTCGGTAAAGTATTATAATTGCAAAGTTACTGAACAGATGGGGACAGCTACTCATACTGTATTCTGTTTTAGATATATTTCAAAATAAAAAGATGGGTCTTCCACACTTTTTTAGGGGAAGACCTAGTTTAATTTTCCAGGAGGATCAAAAATATTTCCAGTACAAGTAGGAGGCACTCCTCTGCAGCCCTGGTAAGTGTGCTTGAGATAAGGATGGGATAGGATTAATTTCTTTCAGATCACATCCCTCTCTAAGATGTTTCCTGTCTCCTGCTTTATCTACCTTCTTTTTCCAGCATTTGGGATGTTGTGCTTCCCCACTCTGAAGTCACTAATTCTTTTTTGACTCTCTGACAGAACCTCTGCTGCATTCCACTGGAAACTCTATTTGATCAAAAAAACAGTGAGGTGCCTCAGTTTTAAGGCACAAATACATCTTCATCTATGTTAAGTGCTGGTTTTGGCTGAGGTACAGTTAACCAGGACATGTGATGGGGCCCTGCTCTCCTGGAGATGGCTGAACGATGCGCTCCTGGAGATGCCTTCCCATGGGGAGCAGTGAAATGATTCCTTGTTTTGCTTTGCTTGTGTGTGTGGCTTTTGCTTCCGTATTAAACTCTCTTTATCTCAACCCTACAAGTTTTCTAGCATTTGCCCTTCTGATTCTCTCCCTGATCCTGCTGGTGTGGGAGTGTGTATGCAGCTGTGTGGGGCTTGGCTGCTGGCTGGGGTTAAACCACGACAGAACACAACTGCCGTAATCTCAGTCTTTAGCTGGTGGTTTAAAAAGTGCTCTTGGAGCTCCTGTTTCTTTTTGCTGACAATAGCAGAAGCCCTCAGTTACAGAACCCCACAGTCAGCAATGCAAAATTAAGTGGGGTTGAACATGGACCTTCACTGCTGTACAAGCACTCTTAGGAAGTTTGTGGCTCAGCTGGGATGCAGACTCCTGTGTCACAGCTGTTTTCTGTTCTCTGGCAACTGGTTCTGTGTACGAACCGTTCACAGCTCCTGAAGAGGAGTAGGAAGGTACATCAAACTGTAGAAATATGTTGCAGGATAACAGTATTGTAGTCAAGGGTTTTGAAATACCCTCATACTTTTGAGTGTCAGGCTTCACCTGTACCTGCAGCATGCACATGTGATTTTTTGGTACTAAACTGTGTGTGGGAAACACATGCTGTTTTAGCAAGATTTATTTAATGTGTAAATCCTTTGTAGCTGCCTTTCCCCTTATTCCCTTTCCACCCTGTTTAAGCTCTGAAAATAACACTCTGGCTTCTTCCAATGTTACTCAATCTGTCAAAATCCTATTTTCCCCTGTGTTTGAGATAGTTAAATGCAGAAAAAAAGAATATCAGATAGGCAAAGATGAGGTGTTAGTAGAAAAGAGGAGCTGTGCTAAATCCTTTCTAGTGATTGTCTGAGTTCTGGTGACATAAAGTGGTCCATTTCACATTACCGAGGTCTGTATACCCTTTGTCAGGTTAAAAAAAAATTATAAAAACTCTAGCAAGCATATGCACTCAAAGACTTCCATGTCTGTCACATGGGTGGAAAGTGCTTCAATATTTTAAAGGATATTAGAGCAAAATTTGATAGAAAACCTATATAATTTGAAATATCAACTGGTGAGCACAGATTCTTTATCAGTAGAAAATTATCAAAGCCCAAGTTTTACAGGCATTAACTTTCAGTTTCATCTTGCAATCACATTTTCAGCAGTAAAGTCAATCCTTTTGTAAATCATCTCTGGAATGATACTAAGCCAGATGTCTAAGGTGTGTACAATACTTCCAAAATGGACAAAACAATGAAATCCCACTCAGCTTCCTGCATTTTGCACATTTGGAGATTTGAGTGTCCAATGAATGCTTGTCTAGATGATGAAATACTTTTAACTTGGAATTGAGTAGGTGAAAAAATTTTCTCACAGTGCAGATTCATTTAACATGAAAAATAAGTCAAACAACTGCCCACATTTGATATACTTACAAATATATTTCACACTCTCTCAAAGCTGGGATTGGGGAAAAGAAAACAATAAATGAACAGAAATAAAAAAAAAGAAAAAGGTCTCCGGTAGTGCATGAAGATAGCATTCTTTCTCTTTTTCTTATTTCACACATTTCTAATATTATATTAATTTAACGAAGAGACAGAGATTTTCCATCATTCTGCCTGCTTACTCAGTGCATGTGTTATATTTCCCCTTTAACCTTTTCCTTCAGTAAGAACATTAGTAGTCTGTCATTTTCCATTTTAAGTAAGTACCACAGTGATTTGTCATTTTTAATGTGTTTATTATATCCTTTGCACTTTATTTCCTTTCTAACAGTAAAATTCTTGACCCAATTAAAGACAGGGGACCAAACTTTGCCCTGCTATTTTGTAACATTTTGAGAAACACAAATGGTCTTTTTTCAATGCAGCACATATACATGTTGGCTCAACACATGTTCATGTTTTGTTTAAAACAGTGAACAAAACAAAGGGGTTAAACATTTTTATTCTAAAACTAAATGAAGAAAAGTCCAAATTATCATCACAATTCAAAAATAATTTCTTTATATAAGCAGATTTCAGAATCATTACATTATTAAAGCAAGCTTGTTTCTGATGAGTATAAACAGATTATATCCTCAGAGGGTAACACTGCATCTAGCTGTTTTTGGAAGGCACTTTTTTTTGCATTTAGCATTTTGTCAGTATCACATATGACACAACTTTTTGGCTATGTGCAGAAGCCTAAAAAGTCTTTATGTGGAAATTTTCAGGTTTGCAGCCTCTATTTTTGGGGGTGGGGTGTGCAAAGCATTCCATCTGCTCAAGTTATGCAATACTTTTGCTTTAACACCAATATTATTGCTTTTGCACTGTGAACTGACCAGCTTTGCCTTCTTTAGCTATGCTTTTTTTTTTTTCTCTCCTACTGTCAAAACCAGAGCATTAACATCTGCAAAGCAGAGATTAGAGTCATGCATCATATTGATTTTTTTTTTTAAATGTTGGTATTTCTTAAAAAATCTCTCCCTTGTGATACATTGCATGGGGAAACTGACAAATCTGCAGGCAGCAAACAACCTTGAAGCACTTTCACTGCTGTTCAGAAGTAATTAATGATAATGTCTCTACTCTCACTCTACATGTCCCACAGATACACATTTTTGCTCTTGCACTGTGGAGACATGGAGTACTTGTTCTACAGAGATAATCATCCAAAAGGACATGAAGAATGTCAGTTTGGGTCGGCCTCTTAAAACAGTATAGTACTGAACATTTTATGGTTACTTCATTATTATGATTGAGATTTATATTCCCATGGGTTCAGTCCTAAACCAGAAAGACAAGTACCTCTTGTGATGTATTAAGATAGTGGTTATATAACTCTGACTTTTTCAGAAATTAGAAGGCCTCAAACTGTCATTAAATTGAAGAATAAGAGTCACATGTAGTATGGATCTGATAAAATGTTATGATTTCTTTTCAAAGGGCTTGTGGACAAGAGCTTTGAGGAGTTTTTCAGTTATTGAATGTTGACACCGAGTGAGGTAATCAGCCTACTCATCTATAGGCCAGCTCCAAAGTGAGTATAGCCACATTAAACACCATTGATTTGATAATAACATTTTTTAGATGAGTCGAAACTGGAAACATGCCATACAAAAGGCTATAATAGAGAGGGATGTTAGGATGTGTGGCCATAAGGAGGGCTGGGAAGGGGAAGAGACTAGGATCACTAGCAGTACTAATTAAAATGAAAGGGTTTCTGGACCATGGGAGAAAGAATAGACATGACTGTCTGCTATAAGTATTTGTTTTTATCCTGTAGAGCTATTAGACACAATGTATGCTATATCTCTAAGTAAAGTGTGTGAAACCAATATTGCTTTGGAAGAATTGTTTATTAGCTTTTTAGCTGTCAAAAAATCCCCAGTGTACCAAAAAAATTGACTGTATCCATAAATTCAGACACATTCCCAAAGGACTTGTGAAAGATAGGAGGCAACAAATAGCTAATTTGAGACTCAAGGGGGGAAACCAAACAACAAGGCCTAATACTTGGCAGGCTGTCCTACCTGAGGTCTGGGTCTCAAAGGCCAGGGCCTGAGACTATAGGAAAATACAAATTCTAGTCATAGAAATTCATAAGAATCTAAGGTTGAAGCCAGGGAGAGATTTATAATGCATCTTCAGAAAATGAGTCTTCAGGAAAATGGAAAATTGGTAACATTTTTCCCATAGCAAAGTTCTAGTAAGAAAACAGACCCCTGACATTACAATAACGAATAATAATAAATTGCTAGTATTACTTATTTGTTGCGCTGGTCTGTCCAGGGAACAGTGTATTATATAAATCAAATAATGATTGCAATTATAAAAAGGGAAAGAATTTTTTCTCAAGTCTTGATTCTGTCTTAGAAATTAGGTTGAATACTACCATTTAATTGGGGATTTGAGCCTATACATCCCTAAAATAAGAGAGAGAAGCACTTGTTTTCTTCTAAACTACCCAGTGAGACAAACTGTAGTGAACATGGATGCCTGAACAAGGATGCCATCCATGAACAAGGATGTATTCATTCCTCACTAACCATCTACCTATTGCCAACTGCTTTGAATGAATTTCATAGCTTATATACATGCACAAGCTCCCTAGGTCTTATACTATAAGAAATTCTAAAAAATATGTGAAGAAACAAATAGCTTTCACCAGTAGAACCTAACTGCCTCTCCAGTTTCTATGTACAGTATCGCCCGAGTGTAAACTCACCTTTCCCTCTATGGAGAGAGGAATCTCTGCATAGTACTTTGTGGAACTCTTTGGAAAGATAAAGCAAAATGTAAGGGCAAAGAATCATTATCAAGGAAAAGTGGATTAGGTACTTAATGAGATAGTCATATGTTTTTGGTGATGATCCAGACCATGTGAATTCACAAGAGTAAATCACATTGTATACTTTACTAATTTAGAATGAGTGGCAGCTAAAAATGTCTAACGGATATTTGGAGCTGAAGGTGAAGTCATATATTATTGTAAAGACATTTTCCTTGAGATTTGCAATGAAGTTTGATGTATGGCCTTGATTCTGTTTTAATATACCTGTTT
The DNA here is from genome assembly GCA_013397895.1 of Origma solitaria. NCBI lineage: Eukaryota > Metazoa > Chordata > Aves > Passeriformes > Acanthizidae > Origma > Origma solitaria. Next base: position 203,786 of record VZRL01007146.1, read on the forward strand.
CCATAATGACTACCTGCATTAATTTGCTTTATGAATGGAAGAAATGTACTCCAAGCAGTTTTGACGTGCTAATACTCAATCCTGCTAAACTACCTTCATCCTTGATCTATATTAAATGTGTGAGGTTTTTGCTCAGTGATGCCAAGAAATTCTTGGTTGTAAAACTGGCAAGATCTGATGCAGAGAAAGGTGAAAGAGTACTTATCAGCGGATGATGTTATAAAAACCATACTTTTGTTGCCAGGCCTCTAATTAAATTACCATTTATTGCCTTTTTTTTGGGATTTATTTCTCTTCTTCAGAGCTTTATCTTGCCTCATAAGCAAGATTTAAGATGTAAGCGTAGCTGTCCTTCAACTGTTCTCCAGCTAAACATTTCCTACAATCATGAGCCTATTAAAGTCTGGAAAAATAAAATGGTGCTTAAATAGATCACTGAGTTGCCATGAAATAAAATGAATGACACAATAGAGTAGAATTTTCAAATTAACCATTCCTAGAAGCTCAAATCCCCTCAAAAATCAGATTTTGGGACAGATACAGACTCTTAGTACCTAAAATATTACTTACATGCATGTGCCCAAGTGACACAAAAGACTAGCTCAAAATCTGCCTCACAGCTTAGTCTTCAGGGCATCCATACACATCAACACTATAATCTTTTTAATTCCCTAGGTATTTATAATTCTTATGGAGTGCATATCCAGGTTGCTTGATCCGAGAAACAGAGTGTCTGACACAGCAGCTTGTATGTAATATACTCGTTACGTCTCTCTCCCAGCTGCAATATCTGTAAAGCTCAATCTGTTTTATGTTCACACCCCATTTCATACAACCCGTCAACAATCAGATTAATAGAGGACAGAGTTGCCAGTGCCACTTTAATTTAAAAATATGGGGCTGTATCAATAATGCTTTTTATCAGAAGCCACTAAACAATTACAGCAGTTTTCAACTGAGCAGCAAACTTTTATTCGAAAGCATTTATCATTGTAAGAAGCTTCCGTTCCCTACATCCAACCTGCTGGGTCCTGCTGCATGAGTGAAGTAGAATACATATTCAGTGAAAATATGGAAAACCAGCAATATTCATTGATCTGGAGAGAAATAAGTAAGTTAGACAACATTTGCCAAAATACGAGGGAGATTTTTTCTATTAAAACGTTGAAATCTTTCACGTAGAACCAATGTACACTAGCTGGAAATGTCTGATTGTCAGCATTATTATCAGAGGATGGTTTTAAATACTGCATAACGCAATAAGGAAAGCATTTTAAATTCTGTCAAAGAACTGAGCAATAGCTGAGAAGCAACAGGAAAATACTGAAACTTAGTATATTTTCTATTGGTTTGACAGAGAACATTTTACTTCATTTACTTCAGCAGAATCCTGCACACCACAAGGGTTCCACCAAGACTGATGTTTCAATAATGTGAAGGTGTCACCTAGTGTAGGCCATCCAGTGAGGGACACTAATATCTGTTTGGATCTGTTCTAATCACCGGCTGCCATGTGGGGGAGGACGGCAGCATGGACAGCATTGTCAGTCTTGTGTAGTGTCAAGCCAAGAAGAAATTCAGAAATATATCACATTCCTGGAAAGAAAATTACTGAGGACAAAAACAATGACAGGAAACATTTTGTCGACTCAGGTTGCCCAGTCGCAGGAAGAACGAAAATGTTTTGGATTCAAACATCAGAAGCAGAAACATTTACCATAAAAATGTGGATATTTCAAGACGATGAGTTTAATATTTTTCTCCATTTTCTATAAACTAGTGGACAGATTTAGGGTTTGAACTGAACACTGAGTATCTGGTTTCTACACGCAATGTTACCATACTATCTAGTGATCAGAAAGAGTGGTGTTTGCAACTTATCACAGGTGTGTTATTGAGATATTTACTAAGATATTCCCATGTTGACTTAATTGCTGCACTGTGACAGCTTTTGGGTGTCATTAAATCATAAGACTGCTGAAGTGAAAATCAGTGCAGGAAATACTAATGCCTTAAATTAATTTTAAAAAATATTACTTAATTTGGATCATTAGAGTCGTAAGCAGTATTTTGTGCGATGCAAGCATGAGCTACATGTGGACTAATTAATACTTTTGGGGATAGTCGGACTCATTTTAGAAGATTGATCATTATGGTAAAGAAGTAAAATGCCTCTAAAAATTAAAGTAATTTCTTCTTTTGATATAAAATACACAGAGACTCAGCGAGCATGACCCTTCACAATAAAATACCATAATGCAGCAAAGAATAGTCAAGTACCATGACACCTGGCTTATTAGGTTTAAAACATAAATTAATCTGTTGGAAAATTAGGAATGTGTTATGGGACATATGAGGGATTGCAAAAACCCAGAAGTTCCAAACACAAATCTAAAACCATTCAGTCTGGTGTGTTCCTTGCCTCACTAAATCAGGGAAAATGAGTTTTATGAACAATCCACCAGATGGGAAAATGTTCAAATACCACAAAATGTTGATCAGATTTATTTGAAAAGCAAGCTGTAACCGTATGCATATGAGAGGAAGCAAAATGGATTTTCAAATATGCAGTCACTGCTGTCAAGCTGGCAGCTGTATGAATTTAATATTGTATTTCTGTTTCTACAGTAGACTTTCTTGATTTCACTTACCTATTTGCCAGCTAGTATGATTAATATTGATTCAGTATTACAAGCAATTAAATTGGAAAACATAAACAATCTTTCTACTGGCTTTTCACCAGACGGTACCACATATCTGATCTTTTTGACAAGAGGGGTCTCTGAGACATATTGCTATTGCAGCACCCAAAATATTTGTGAAAAAAAAGACCACACAGATATCATGGCATTTTTACAAATCTGGGATTTCTCATTTATAAATCATCTTGGATTACAATAATTTATATTTATTCTGCTGCACTGACATCAGTTAATCTGCTGGAGTCAGAAGAGAGTATGTAAATAGTTATGTCTGCTTGATAATGAGTACATCTTTCTATTTTAGTTTTTTAATGTTTTATTTGTTCATTAGAAATGAACTCTAAACTAGAGATAAAAAGGATTTAAATATGCAGTTCACTCCTACAGAAAACAATCAAGTGATACCTTAAATTTTTGTTTCACAAATACTTTTTTTTTAATATCAAGTAATGAGATGCAATGTAATTTTTATTTGTTTAATTTATTTATTCAATTTTTATTTTTATTTGTAATTTATCTTTTTAATTTTAAATTTTCAGAAGTCGGTGTTGATTTTAGGTTAAGCAATTTAAGCAGTCCTTTTCATAATGTATTTTTAAACAGTAGAAGTTTTGGCTAATAAAAAAATTAAGTGATTTAAAAATATGTCCAAACAGGACCAAAATTGCCAGGAATTGAGGAAAACCTGGATAAAAAATACCATTTGTGCTCATGCAAGAAGTGCCATTTGAATGCTCTTACGGCTTTGTCTGCTCTCTTTGACTGAGGGAAGAAAGTTTGTATCAGGTCGAGTGAGTACAGAGTACAAAATCATTCTTCTGAACTGTTAGAATATTAGATTTGTATGTTTTGCAAGGTACTTATCAAGTTGCTGCTATTTTATTAACAGTCATTGCCAATGCTTGGGTTCTTTTAATTTTTAATTATCGGGAAGTTTATTACACTTCTCGAAGTTTCTTACATCCCTGCCTTAGTTGAGTCAAGTTTGTATTGTTGCACTACATTGAACTGGGTTTTTAAACACCAGCAAGCGCTATCTAGTGGCTTGGAAATAACACAATTCCTTCTAGTATGGGCCTTCCATGTTGGATCTGCCTTGGTTCTGTCCCAGATTGCAATGCTGACCTCATGCAGGATGGATGACTGGATCTTGACTCCTTCAGCAACAAGCTCAGTCGTCAGGCATGTGGTGGCTGTTGGCAGCTCCTTTGTCTTATGGGAGGTGGGTCCTGATCATGGCTCATGTTGAGCTGTTGTAACTTGATCATGGTACATGTTGAGTTCTCCTCCACCATCTATCAGCTGTCCAAGATATAGCCCAACAACTAAATTCCTCTTCCAGCCTACTAGTAGGAAAGTGGTTTTGATTAGTGATTAGAAACAAACAGAAAGAAAAAAGAAACATAAAAAAGACCAAGTAGAATTGTATAGGTTACCTTTTTTTTTCTCTTTCTCCCTCTCTCTTTCTCTCTTTACTATTAAGTTTTTCATTTTTTTATATGTTTTTTTTCTTTTACTTCTATCATTCTCTCCAGATATAAGTTCACTGGAAAATGATTGCTGTTGATTACTGTGGATCATTTGCAGAGGGTGACATTTCAGTTAGTTGGAATATTTTGGAACTGTCAAAATAAATTTTAAATACCACCAGGCTAGGTGGAAGAGATCCTGGTGTCTTATCCACTGGGCTTTGAACTGAAATTTCCTAATAGTGATTGGATGTTGGCTTTATTCCTTTTTAAGATGAAAAATGCATGGAATTTAATCAATACCAGAACCAAAAGAACAAATTGAAGAAAAATGTGTCAGGTATGTCATAGGTACTTCTATGATGTGAAAAAAAAAAATAAATCAGGTAATCTAGTAAAATGTGGGATATGATAAATTTTGTTTTGTCTTCAAAAGGATCAGGTGTGAACTAGAGATTTTGAAATGAATGGCTGTACTATGTGCCAAGATAACATTAAGCTAAATTTCTTATTTTCAGTCAGAAGACCTAATTATTCAAATTTATCCCTCCCATGTCTGAGAAACCTCTACTCATCTCTCTCTCCCCTTCTTGATATCCTCACTTTCTCACAGGAGGTTTGCTGGGACAGGTTTTCCCCCTCTCCCAGTTACAGGAAGGAGGGCTGATCCCAGTCCGCTGCCCTCTCTCTATTCACCAGTGATCCACACCCGTGTGCAGAAAAACGCCCCTGAAATCTAAAGCAAGAAGATGCCTCTGTCTTTCTTGGCCCATGCTGGCCATCTTGCCAAACAGCTGAACAGCGAGAATTGACCAGTTCTGCACATTATCACTGATTCACAGCACTCTCAGTGCACTCTTTCTGCAATTACCATTCTGTTGAATATAACCCAACCCACCATTCACTTTTAAGGAGAATTTACTTTACAGAACATCGAAAACTGTGCTGTAAAACTAAAAGAGGTTGAATGTGATTAACTTCTTTGTGTAGTCCCAGCTGGTTTCAGATTTATTCTCCTGAGTTATTACAGAGTACCTGAGGTTCTTGGGAAAGCTTTGCTTTATTTGGTGACAGTTTCTCACTGAGTGCTCATAAGTAAGAGGCATTGCTGCTCTGTTTTGTTCAGATTCTTCTAAGAGACTTGACTTCTAAAGGTACAATTCATTTAACAAGAATCAGGAAATTGGGTGCAATAACACACCCTTTGGATTTTCAGAGCAGAGATAGATTATTTACTCTGTCATGAACAACTCTTAGAATTTTACTCAAGGATTTGCATGTAAAATCACAGAATGGTTAATGTTGGAAAAGACCTCCAAGATCATTGAGTCCAACCTTTGACCAAACACCACCATGTTAACTAAACCATAGCACTAAGCGGCATGTCCAGTTGTTTCTTGAATACTTCCAGGGATATTCATGTTTTTCTATGAATTTCAAAACTCCTAAATAATATTTGCAAAAGGAGTAGTTTTTAGAAACAACTTTAAGCTTAAATTCTTAATTTTAACTTTTAGAATATATTGATCAGAAAGGAATGGTTGAAAAGTCTACCTTGAACTTTCAGATTGTGAGAGGGGAAAATGCATTTCCCTCTCCACATTTTTGATGTATTTCCTTTAAAATGTTTTTTAAATATCTTGGAATATCAACCCTATTCTCTCCAAAAAAATAAAACAAAAAGAAAAGAAAAGAAAAAGAAAGGAATGTTTCTAACCTTGGAGACATAAATCAGAATGCATCTTTTTCTGTGGAGTTCATTTAATGTTTCAATGTTGTGATATGTGCACTAATTTATCAAACAAAAACAACCGTGCTGTTAATTTATGCCCATGGACACCATGCAGAGGGATGATAGTGAAAGCTTTAAAGACAAATTGTTACAAAGAGGGAAGATCATTGGGAGCAAGTGTTTGTTTAAGATTATGGTGGCTAGGAGAAATTTTAATGTGTCTCTGATATGTTTTCATTCCCCGGCAGATTAAAGCCAGATTTCCATACTGTTACCTACTTGACTCTTATAGTTTGTACAAGAACCTCTTCTGTTTTAAGGAGGTCACAAATACTAAGATAATTGCAAAATACGAACCTCTGAGTATGACATCAGTGTATCCTATTCAGTTTCTTCAGTTTGATTCTATATTGCATTAGGCACTTGGGGCATAGCACAGAAAGCCAATTTGTTACAGCATATGTGAAACAGAAGACGGGAGAAGTGTGAGAAGCCAGAACTCCAGATTATGCTCTGACTGCTTTTTCTGTCACCATTAAATAAAGAAGAGTGACATGCTGTCATTCTCCAGGTAGAAATGAATAGAGCCTGTGATAGGGGCTTATTGCTATTGAAGTGTATGTGAAACACTGATGGGATTTTTTGGAAGGACACTGGCTCATGATGTTCTGGTCATGCTGCCAGAAGCCAGGGATATTGAGACACTTTTCTTCTTCTTTTTTTATTTTTTTCATTTTTCCTGTAAGGTCAATCCCCTTGAGATTACTCTTCCATCTGGTCGTACGTCTGCCTCATTCTCTGGCTCTGCACTAAGTCAGCAGTTGGCAACTCTAATGTGACAAAAACCCCCTGAAGTCATCAAAGTCCCAAACTTGCCTTCTGGAGCACATAAAAAAGCAGAGATTAGTGGCAACACCAGCTTCTGTTTTCCAAAGAGGAAAGTAGGTTGACAACAAAGCTCATTCATATCTGCCTTTAATGGTTTGGATATTCCTTGCCTTATTAAGTAATCACCATTTCAAGCCTCTGAAGTCCAGAGCTGAAAGACTGAGTAGATATTAACCTGACTGCACTGTTTGCTCTAATTTAGATTTATGACTATGTCAGTTTAAGGAATGAATCTCTCATATCAGACACAGAAGTATTGGTTTCGTTGTTCCTATGGAATACAATGTTTCATTCACTGGCAAAATTCCCAGACCTTCAATATGATGGGAATAAATTATGTACATTTACATGGCACATTTCTGAATTCTTAATTAGGGAATGGTAATCATGCTCTGAAAAGATGCATTTTATGCAGGGAGAAAAAGAATAAATCTATTAGTGCCTATAAACGCAACATTTAACAGGACTGATAGATTTATGCCTGCTTTTAATTTTCTTCCATTGTGTTAAAAAGCCCTTTAACCTTTGAGCATTGATTAGGACCAAAGAGTGAATAAGCTCTGGTTGCTTTAGAAGTAAACTTTTCATTTTGAGAATGTTACTGCAGCACATCTCAACTTCTTAAAGCAAAAAACCAAAACCATAAAGAAATAAATGAAACCAACAAAACAAAAAAAACCACTCAATAAAATTGTAACATTGTTCCAGTCAAAGCTAAGGCTAAATATTTTGTGCCCTCTTACAATTCATGTTATACTACACACACAATTAATTTACTGAACTCTTCTTATAGCTCTCATGAGTGTTATTTCTGATGTTTCAGAGAGAGAAGAAAAATATTTCACCCTGCTCTGCTACAGAGTGCTACAGAGTACCACTTCATTATCCTAAAATTTCTGCTATATTTACCATCATCAATTGAAAAATGTTCTTCATAGTTGTAAATCAATGAAAAGATCTGAATTTCAGTATTGGAGAATTTAAATACCTATTGACAGTTGTAATTTTAACACATTTTAACTGGTACATATCTTGGCAGATATCTTGGCCGTAGATGTTTGTGCATTCATTGTGCATATATGCTCTTATAAAGAAGATATAAAAGAATATAAAAAGAAGGCTAAAACATAAAAGAAAAATAGATGCTGTTTATTATCAGGATACTGCTAACAAAATAAATTTATCCTGTCATTATATGCTGAAAAAACAGGAAAAAAAGGCCACTACATTTTAAGGGGCCTTATCACTGTCACCATCTTGCCCCTTTTCATGGTCAGCCCAAGCTGGAACACAACGAAATCTAAGAAGCTGAGCACCTGAAGCAAAATCTGGGTTGAGAGTTGCCATGCAGGTCCATGATCAGATGAGATTTTCGCTATGCCTCCAAGTGTGAGTAAAAAATACGTAAATAGAAAGTTGTACTCAGTGTGCCAAGCTGTGCCCTGCACCTCCTTATAACAGTTACTGCCATTTGATTGTGCAGCTGCTGCATGTCACCTCTGGGGAGAGTCACAAGGGAAGATACGGATGAAGTGATGAAATTTCTGGTGGAGATCAATCCCTTGATCCCCAAGGCAAGAGCCAAACCTGGAATAGATATCCTTCTGCCTAGACACGAGCACCAAGCCTTAGATTATTTTAGAAGACTCTTCCCAGCCCCTTCCCACCACAACTCCGCACTCAGCCCTGGCCATAAAGCCTGGCTGGGCCACAGAACAGGGTACCCACACTCTCCAGAGATAAATTATTCCTTGGAATATCACGATGAATCTCGTGAT
>VZRL01007147.1:1634-16459 GCA_013397895.1 Origma solitaria
GCCACATGCCTTGCCCTAGCCCAGATCTGTTGGTTGGATGGAGGGAGAGGGCGAATAGAGAAGCAGTGCCTGCAGTAGAAGAATTGCGATGGACTGACCTAAGAAAAACCCCACACCCTGCCCCTGCCTGGGAGTTGTTGGATAGTTGGAAAGGAGGGGGAGGGGGTGAGCTGGGAACTGGTGCCTTAAGAGGGAAAGGGGGGTCAGTGAAGAAACGGTGTCTTAAGAGCTTATTTTTGCCTCTGATGTATCCTCCGACTCTGTTAGATTAATAAATCACTTTTTTTGCAACTTTAAGTTTCCCGCCTGCTCTTGCCCTGAATCTTGTGCGTCCCTTATCAGTGATCTTATCTCAACTCATAAGTCCAGTGTTTTGTGTTAGTTTTTCCTCTCCTCTGCATAGCTGCAGCAGGAGAGAGCAGAGAGAGCAAACGTCGTAGGTGCCTGGCATTTAGCCAGGGTCAAACCCACGACACACAGGTAAAGCAAATTGCTTTCAAGTGGGTCTGTCCAACACATTCCTCATTTGCTGTTTTTCCCTGGAGCACCCAGGCAGGCATGAGCAGCTGGGCTCCCAACCCGGTGCTGTTCCACGTTCATGAGCAGTTTTCCCTTGCACTGAGGTCTGCAGCATCAGGAAACGTCACTGGCTGTGTCTGGGGCTGCTGGGACTGTGAGACTCCTGTCATAGCTCCCATTCCCCCAGCTAATTACACTGTGTGAGCCACCAGGAGCAACGGGAGCTCTTTGCAAACCATCTGCTGATCAGCTCCTGCCTGGAGCAGAGAAATTGGGTGCCCTGGTAATTACACTCCTCACTCCTGTCATTGCACATGCTCTGCCTGAGTGCTGGAAATGCCTCATCCTTTCGGAGGCTGCACAGATCTGTTCCTTGTTTGCTTCTCCTTCACCCCAAGGCAAAGAATTTGATGCTGCCTCTTGAGGTTTCCCAGGATTTCCTGGCTGTTGAATCAGGGTCAGGCTCAGATCACAGGGTTGCCATTTCTGTTTGTGGTTAACAGGACGTTTGTCTTTCCCCAGGCAAACACAGCCTGAAAGGGCTAGGGAGGCTCTGAACTCCTTCAATAAATTCCATTTCTCTGTATGAAAAGCTGCAGGGCTGCATGTTCCCCTCTCCACTCCTCCTCCTCCCACTGGCAGTGCCAGGTGTGGGTCAGACATTGAGGTGGTGACATGTTCTGTGTCTTCCTCCTTTCACCTGGATCAGGAGAGGATTTGTACACAGAGCACCCTGTGGTTCCCATCAGCATCGAGGGATCTGAAAGCATCACTAAGAACAGTGCCAGGACACAGGGAATGGCTTCCCACTGCCACAGGGCAGGGACAGATGGGATTTGGGAAGGAATTGTTCCCTGGGAGGGTGGGCAGGCCCTGGCACAAGTGCCCAGAGCAGCTGTGGCTGCCCCTGGATCCCTGGCAGTGTCCCAGGCCAGGCTGGACAGGGTTGGGAGCAGCCTGGGACAGTGGGAGGTGTCCCTGCCCATGGCAGAGGTGGCACTGGATGGGTTTAAGGTCTCTCCAGCCCAAACCATTCCAAGTTTCTCTGATCCTATGTCACTATGATTCTATGAACACCTTGCCCAGGCCATGTCAAGGACACCTCCCACTGTTCCAGGCTGCTCCCAGCCCTGTCCAGCCTGGCCTGGGACACTGCCAGAGATCCAGGGGCAGCCACAGCTTCTCACCTCAGTCCCCCAAGCCCAAACTTCCTCATTTTGGGACCAAGCAGGACAGCCCTGGCCCCTGAGGTGCTGAATTCATTCACTGCCTTTGCTGTCCTCACTGCCCACCTTGGCTGAGCTCCTCAGGCATTTCTGGTGGATTTGGGGGCTGCTCCCTATGGGGCTTTCACAATGGATGGGGACTCCAGGGTTATTTGAAAGATGCATTTTGCCTCCACAAGCCACAAACCTGCAAAGTTGTTCAAAACACTTGTACAAAACCCAAGAATTATTCCTAAGAGAGAGCAAAACCGAAGGCTGCCGTAGGAATCAGCATGTCTGATGAGCTGGAATCTCCAAGGATGGCTTTGGTTATCTTTGAGATGTGCAGTGCTTGGCTTATGCACAGGACCACGTCATCACAGGAAAGTTCAGGAAAGGATTTTCTTTGGGAAGTAAAATCCTTGGTTTCATCCACTTTCATGCAGTTTCCTTCCTAATTCTGAGCTGAAACAAGCAGCAATTCTGATCCTCACAAAGAGAACACAAGGAAGGGCTGTTCTTACAAGTGCAGGCCCCACCAAGGCAAGTGAAAAATTAAATGGGATTAATTTAACCAGATTATATCCTTGTAACAAATACTCCTGGCCCAGAATCAGAATCACATTACCTCTGCCTCAAATTAATTGCCTGTCAGCTGAGCTGGGTGGCTGTGGGCAGCTCTCACCTGCTGCACAGATGAGGTCGTACAATGCAATTTAATCCCTTTTCATTGCAAATGAAGCTAAATTGCTCCATCTTGCCTTCCTTGAGCTGGAGAGGAGGCTCAGGACTGCCACAGGAGCAGATTAACATCTCAGCTTTCCCTAAAGGGCTGAAGTGGCCTTGATTTGCTTTATCTTAATTTGCTTTAGATAAACTCAGTCACTTCAAGAAGTTCATTGCAAGGGATTGTCAGGAGGGTTTTGGTGAAGACAGGCCCACGTGGATTCAATTTCCTTTTCTTTTCTCTCTACAAACATTTTTTTTTCTGCTCTGGACCCACAAAGAGCTGCCTCTGCAGAAGGTGGGAGCAGAACCAACACAAGCTCAGTTCAAAGCCTCTCCTAATTTGTTTCCCCAGCTTCATTCCTGACACCAGTCGAGCTCCAGGAGCTGTTTACATTTAGCTCCAATAACTTCAGATAATGTGCTATTAACTGCTGAACTAATGATCCCAGACTTAGCATTTCCATCAGGACCTTGCCCCATTGAGCTGACACTCCTCAGATCATTTTCTCTCTCATTAAAGTAATTAAAGTCAATGTTGTTGGAAAGACCTTCAGGCAATCAAAGACAGAGCTGATAATAAGCAAAGCACATCCACAGTTATGGGACTTTTGATCTGCAGTTTAATTGCTGGAGTTGGGCACGGATCTGTGTTTTCTGAGAGTGAGGGTGCCCTGCTCCAAGGGACACTGAGGGCACCTGGGCCTGTTCCCTCCTGGTGGCACTTGTGGCTGATGGGGCAGTGAACATTCCCAGGTGTCTCATTTCCCCAGACCTTCTGCTCCCTGCACTGCCCTGCCCAGGAGTGTCTGAGTGGTTTTCCTTCACTGTAGGATTTCATGGAGAAGAAGCAGAAACATAAGAGGGGATGGAGATTCTCCTGTGTGTTTGTGCCACAGGGGAATTCAGGGAGTGGATTTCCCCTGGGGATCCAGGGCTGTGCAGTGATGAGAGGAAGAGCTCTGGGAAATGTAAACCAAACCGAAATTGGACCTTGCCCACATGTCCCTGTTTGTAAAGAGCATTTCAGAGGAGTTTGCCCGTTCCATTCCCCACAGATAATGACACCATGTCATTGTCAAACATGCCCTGGAGCTGCTTCATTTTTTCTCAGGAGAAATTTCTTCAGGGAAAGGGTGGTCAGGCCTGGCAGGGGCTGCCCAGGGAGGTTTGGAATGCCCATCCCTGGAGGTGTCCAGGGAATGCCTGGAGGTGGCACTCCGTGCTCTGGGCTGGGGACAAGGAGGGGATTTGGCACAGGGTGGGCTCGATGGCCTTGGAGGGCTTTTACACCCTCAATAGTTCTTGGATTCTATGATTAAGTCTCCCATTCTCCATAAAAAACAAAATAATTTTTGAGGGCTACACCTGCAGCTGTGGGGCAGTGGCCTCATGGCTTCCATGGCTGATGTGGCTCCTGCTGTCCTTCCAGGGCCCTGTTCCCCCTGTCCCTGCAGCCCCCGGCCCAGGGGGAGCCATTTCAGGGGCACCTGGGCTGAGATCAGGGCACTCCTGTGGAATGGGAGGTTCATCCTTCCCTGGGGCCACTTGTGGGTGCTGTGGGTCAGTTCAGCCAGGCCAGGCCTGGGGGTGACCTGCAGGGGGACCTGCTCAGGGCTGGGGCTGCTTTGGGCAAGGAAGGGACGAACAGTCTGGGGAGCAGGGGAAGCAGAGGCTGCTCTGGGAGCTGTTGGATCAGCTCATCCCATCTGCTGGAGAGCTTTCAGAGCCCTTCAGGGCTGCAGTGCTCCAATGTCCCCGCTGGGCTGAGAAACTGGGCTTGTCCTGCTGCTTGTGGAGCTCTTCCCTCTGCTCCTTCCTTGCTGCCTTCCCTGGGCAATGGGCAGCACAGCCTCACCTCTCATTGCCAGCACCTCAGCCCTGACTCGGGGAATTGATTGCAGGCTGTGCTGGGGAGATTTAAAATCAGCTGATGGCTCTGTGCAGGTCTGAGCGACTTTACCATGGGTTGGAGAAGTGGGGAAAGGGCTGAGCCCCAGGAGCAGCTGAGGGAGCTGGGAAAGGGCTCAGCCTGGGGAAAAGGAGGCTCAGGGGGTGACCTTGTGGCTCTGCACAGCTCCTGCCAGGAGGGGACAGCCGGGGGGGTCGGGCTGTGCTCGCAGGGAACAGCGACAGGAGGAGAGGGAACGGCCTCAGGCTGGGCCAGGGGAGGCTCAGGGTGGATATTGGGGAAAATTTCTTCATGGAAAATGTTGCAAAGCATTGGAATGGGCTGCCCTGGAAGGGTTCAGAAAAGCTGTGGTTGTGGCACTTGGGGACAGGGGTCAGTGGTGATGGTTGGACTCCAGGACCTTAAAGATCTTTTCCAAACAACAATCCCAGGATTCTGTGACTCTGAGTAAGCGCCAGGACAAAGCCAGAGGGAGCAGCAGCATGAAGGACACTTGGAAATCACATCTAAACCTTGCCAGAGTTTCTGTGTGGGTTCTTAACTGGCACGGACAGGGATTATGAAAGTTGGTGGTTTCCATGGCTCAGACCTTGGGAACTGTCCAGGCTTTGACAGGAGCAGTGTCCTTCGGTCTGTCTTCAGTTGATTACCTTTCTACTGACCCCAAAGCCCAGGAGAAGCTCAGGTCATTATTTTCAATTGTTTTTTGGGAAGAGCTGATTAAAAGTGACTGAGGCCCTAATGAAAGCTGACCAGCTTTCCAAACTCAAGATGAAAACTCTTTGGCTTCATTCCCCTGGGCTGGAGAGGGAACACTGGAATTAAAGGTAGGGGAAGAGAGAGGAACAATTAAAAGAATTCCTCCAGAGGTGCAATTATGAAAATAAAACAGCTTTATAGTAGAAATTCAGTTTTGTGGAGCAGTTCCCTAAGCAAAGTGTGGTGCAGTTCATTCTCTTGAACTGTAAATCAGTACTGTTTTAGGATTTTGAGGAACAGATCATCTCCTTTTGCTGTTACTCTAAAAGCAGCTACTGCAGTCAAAGCACTGTTCCAAAGCTGTTCTCAGTGGATTCTGCCAATTTATCTGGAAAGAATACAAGTGACAGCTCTGCAGCTTCATGACAAAGGTTTAATTCAGCTTTACGCAGCCCTGATTTCAATTTACACAGAGAAATCCTGCTCCAGTCACACGGTGTTTCTTAGCAGGGCAGATTCCACGTTTGCTGAATAACTCCTGAATCTCCTGCAGCTGCCTCAAGTCGTGGCTCAGGGAGGAGCTGCTCCCTCCCATCAATCCACAACCAACTTTGTGACCTTTCTGATCAACACCTCCCCATGTTCTCAGCTCGGTACCACTCCTGTGTGCTTGGCTTTTTCTGCAGCCATGTGGAAGCTCTGGATCCTGCATGGAAGGGGATACAGAGAAAATGGGTTGTGTCCCACCTGGCTTCAGGGAGTTGAGGAAAAAGAAAAGAAAAACATTAGGGCTTGAGTGTTTGGTCAGATGTGAATCAGGGAATTCTGGAATGGTTTGGGTGGGAAGGGACCTTAAAGGGACCCTCCAGTGCCATCCATGCCATGGGCAGGGACACTTTCCACTGTCCCAGGCTGCTCCAAGCCCTGCCCAGCCTGGCTTTGGGCACTGCCAGGGATCCAGGGGCAGCCACAGCTGCTCTGGGCACCTGTGCCAGGGCCTCCCCTGTGACTCTCTCCTTTGCTGCTGTCGCTGTGTTGGTCCTTTCCCCTGCCCTGCAAGCAGCCCTTGGCTGACAGCCCCTGGGGCACAGCAGCAGCCCTGGGAAGTGGAGCCCATGGCTGGGCAATTCCCATAACTGCAGTGTCCCTCCCCTTTCTCGTTGTGGTTGCTCCACAGAACCCCTTCCCAGGCCAGGCTGGATGGGGTCTGGAGCACCCTGGGGCAGTGGGAGCTGTCCCTGCCGTGGCTCTGGATGGGCTTTGAGGTCCCTCAAAACCCAAACTGTTCCACGATTCAGTGACTCAGAATTGGATCCCTGCGCTCCCCTGGGCCAGAATGCGACAATTGCTGACATTCTGTGCTCGGTGACCCCTGGGGGAGTTCCCTGCTGCAGGAGGAACTGGGGACAGTTGAGACACTTTGTGCCACGCGGTGACACTCGATTTGCACTCACTGGAGTTTCAGTCATCGCTCTCCAAACCCTCCTGGGCTGAAATTATGTTTGTGCCTCTTCCCATCCGAACTCCTCTGAGCAGCTCCTGTCAGTTGTGAGAGGAGACCTGGAGCAAATACATCATTAAATAGCTGGAGAGGAAAGGGCGGCCACAGTGACCTCAGTGCTGGCATTTATCAACTTCCAGCCTGCTCCTTTGGAATATTAATGGTTCCTTAATGTACAGTTTAGAGTGGAATTACCTCTGCACACTGAATGCTTTGCAGAACACACCATAAATATTCCATAGAACAGAATGGATTCATACAGTGCAATATTTATCTCTGAAGGGGCCAATCTTACTCCAGTATCGCTAAGTGGTCACAGACTCCAGGGTTTTTCACAATCTCTCACTCTTATCCTTTATGTGATGGTTTTATTTTGGGAGGAAGGGTATTTTTCACTTTCTGTATTCAGAAAGAAAATGATGAAGATCTCAGCCCCTGTGGGAATGGAGGGAGGATGTAAGTGGTGGATTACAGGTTGTAAGGGAGCTGTGGGTGACTGCAAACAGTTTTTCACTGAGCAAAGTCAGGCTCTCCTTAAAGGAAGGATAAATCTTGTTCATTGGAACAGAACCCAATTGTTCCATCAAACTGGTGCTGCAGTGCTTTAAACAGCGCGGGGGGAAGGAGAGGGAGAGGTTTCTATCCAGCCACACATTCCCACCAGCATCTGGCAGGGGAGGGGAAAAACCAGGAGAGAGGGAGATTTGTGAGGGAGGGGAACTGCTGAGCTTCCTGTAGCTTGTGGTACAAATTTTTAAAAAAAAAAAAAAAAAAAAAAGGCTTTTGAAAGGTTTGTGGTGTCCAGAGTGTTCTGCTTTGATGAGCAGCAAGGAAAAATAAGGAGAGGCTGTCCCAGGGCTGCCTGAGGAAGATGTGCTGCTGCTGTTGCTGCCTGGGGAAGGCTTGGCCAGCACTCGGTGCAGTGTCTGGGTAAGAGCACGAGGCCAGAGTTATGATGTGCAGGCACTGCAGAGGTGCCATTTGTCACCTCAGGGGCTCTCTGGGACAGGCATTGCTCTGTTCAAGGCTTGCTGTACTTCCTCCAGCCCCTCATAAAGCAGCCGCTCTCCTGTGATGATGTTAGCAGCGCTGAGCTCTCAACATGGATGCTAAGCTCAATTAATTTGTTAAGTACTTTGCTCTTTGGATGAAAACTGAATTTTAAGTATTGCTCTGTTAAATTCCATCTTTTCGGTCCTGCAGCTGAGGGTATCCAGATGAATTTCAGGCTGATGGATTCCCAGCATGTCTCTCTGCTCTGTTCTGTTCTGTGTGGATTAGTTTTACAGCCTCTTAATTCCAGCACTCCATGTGCTCCTTAAGCAGAATAACTGCAAAGCTGTGCAGACTGAGAGGGGATTCCTTGGGTAAATGCTGGCCTTAATTAAAGTGCCAGAGTTTCCTTTGGTTTATGAAGGAATTTGAAAGTCGCAGAGGATCAGAGTGGGAGGGGAAGAGCTCAAGGGGATGTGGTGCGAGGGGCTGGGCTCGGGTCCTTCCTGTGGCACTGTTTGGCCCCAGCAATCACTGCCTGGGCCTGAAATGCTGCTCATGCTGAGGGGAACATCCCCGTGCTGGTTCAGGTGGTGGGAAGCTTTGAATAAACCCCAGGTGTTCACCATTACCGTGGAATTAGCTCTTTCTGGCGTCACTTTACAAACAGCAATCATTCTGTTGGCTCTGTTGAGGACCTGGGGCTGGGGTTTCTCCAAGGCTCACAGACATGAATCGCCTGTGTCAGGGCCTCCTGTGTCAGCTCCTGCTGTTTCACCTGCTTCTGGTGATCTTATTATGGGATGTCGGACACTGATGCCTCTTCTAATGGCAATGAAGAGAAATAGAATCATGGAATTGTGGAATGGTTTGGGTTGGAAAGGACCTTAAAGCCCATCCAGTGCCACCCCTGCCATGGGCAGGGACACCTCCCACTGTCCCAGGCTGCTCCAAGCCCTGTCCAGCCTGGCCTTGGGCACTGCCAGGGATCCAGGGGCAGCCACAGCTGCTCTGGGCACCTGTGCCAGGGAGCGGGCCTCCCTCATGGGGAACAATTCCTTCCGAAATCACATCTCTCCCTGCCCTCCTGCAGCTGCAGCCACCAGGATGCTGAGCATTGTCACAGTTCTCAAAAGACTCTTTCCTTGTCGTGGCACCTTCCTCCCCCACTGGCAGAAGAAACGTCCAGGAAAGTCTGCCCAGAGACTGAGCTGTTCCAGGGGAGCCCTGGTGGGGAATGCAGAGCAATCCGTGGTCTCTGATGGCTTCTAAAGGAGCGGTGATGTCTGTCAGCCTGAGGTGACAGCTCCCACCAGCCACACCGCCTGTCCCTGCAGGTGCTGGCTGTGTCCCACAGACACCACACGGTCCATGCACAGCTCCTGCTGGGATCAGCACACAGCCTTAGGGTGTTGGCATTGCCATGGGAGGAACGGGGATCACTCTGCAGCTCCCCTGAGCCGAGCTGCACCTTGGGCACTTTCCCTTCCCTGACTCAGGATCTCTGTGGGTGCAGAAAATCGGGATCAGCCCTGCCCTGAGGGCAGCAAGGAACCATTCCCTGACATCTTCCACATCCTCTCCCCTCCCCAGCAGCAATTTATAACCACAGCTCTAATTTGCTCACTGCTAAACGTCTGCACTGATACCAGAAACTGTGTGAAAATCTCCTTTGGGACCCTGCTGCTTTGTGCCTTTGAAGAGATGCAAACAATGGAAATCAAGAGTAAGAGATGGAGATATCAGAATGACAATGCAGTTATTAAAGACCTGAATCCTGCCAGGGGTCTGTTCTCAGGATAGAAATTAAGATGATCACAGAAACACTGAGTTAAATAGAACAGTCATGAATGAAACCTCACAAAAGGCAGACATCTATTCCTGCACCTCCACAGAGAAGGGAAGAATTCTGAGAGCGGATAATCAGCCATCCTTATTTCTCTATTGCTTCCTTCACGCCACTCCCCTGCATCAGCTGAGTCTGCCTGGGGAAAACAGGATTAATATTGTTTGTGGGACAGCAAACACTGCCAGAGCAGTGCTGAGGTGTGGAACAGGTGCCCTGGGTGACCCAGGGAGAGCCTGTGTGAAAGGTGCAAAGGGAGGCAGCAAAGGCATTTCTGGGCACAGCGAGTCCTGTCCTGCAAACAGGCTCCAAGGGCCCTTTGGGCTGCAGGGAAGGAAGGGGCACTTTGGGCATGTTGGGTACTTTGGGCACATTGGGCTCTTTGGGCATTTTGGGCATTTTGGGCTCTTTGGGCATTTTGGGCACTTTGGGCTCTTTGGGCACGTTGGGCTCTTTGGGCACTTTGGGCACTTTGGGCCCTTTAGGCATGTTGGGCACATTGAATACTTTGGGCTCTTTAGGCACTTTGGGCACATTGGGCTTTTTGGGCTCTTTGGGCATTTTGGGCACATTGGGCACGTTGGGCACTTTGAGCACTTTGGGCTCTTTGAGCACGTTGGGCTCTTTGGGCTCTTTGGGCACTTTGGGCTCTTTGGGCATTTTGTGCACATTGGGCACATTGAGCATTTTCGGCACTTTTGGCATTTTGGGCCCTTTAGGCACTTTGGGCTCTTTGGGCACTTTGGGTTCTTGAGCTCTTTGGGCACTTTGCTTCAGAATTCTCCCTTTTCCCTGGACAGCAGAGTTGGGTTTGCTTTTCATCTCCAGTTTGTCCTTTTTCTCCGCCAAGGCTGAGTGTTGCCAGCTCCAGGGAGCTGTAGTTACAAGGAAGATGTCTGCAATGAGTGTGAGGCCAGAGCTGGCAGCAGGGGGTGTGGAAGTGCTGAAAGGAGATTTAAAGCTGACACGGAGCCTGTGCTGAATCTGTGTGCGATGCCCAAGGGTCGCTGTGTACAGACAAGGCTCCCCTGTGCTGGACAGAAAGGGGAGAGGAAATCACCATCCTTGGCTGTCAATTTGACATCTCCAGCTTCATTTGAAGACTCTGAAGCTCAGGGCCCATCTGTTGTGAGGCTCCAGGATGCTGGCAGGCCCAGAGGAGGCTGCTCAGACACCTGCTCAGCTGTTTGCAGCAGTGACAAAACCATCTGGAAACCTTTCCCAGGAAAGTGTCTCTCCCATTCCCACTGGAAAGAGATGTGACACAGCTCCAGCAGCTCAGGATCCATGCTCTGTGTTATTCATTTGACATCTCCTTTTGCCTAACAAGCTGCACATGTAGGACTTTGTAGTTCCCTGTACCCACAGGACCTGGATCAGCAGCTTCCTCTGGGATGGCCCCCCTTGTACTGGATTTACTGATTTGTGTGTGCTGTGAAAATGTCAAAAGGAGCAGAAAATATTTATTAGTAAGTGTCAAAAAATTTACTTGGCTTTAGGAGAAATTAAGGCAGAGCCTGAACAGAACAGGTCAGTAGGTGACGATGGAAGAGGAGAGAGCAGATCCTAGGAATTCAGAACAGTGGAGCTGTGTCAGGGAGGGTCAGACTGGAGATCAGGGAAAGGCTCTTTCCCAGAGGGTGCTGGGCACTGCCCAGGCTCCCTAGGGAATTATCTCTCCTGGCCACAGCCCCGAGGCTGCCAGAGCTCCCAGGGATGTACAGGGTGGGATTGTTGTGGTGTCTGTGCAGGGGCAAGGACTGGACTAGATAATCCTGGGGGAGCCTTCTCAGGTCAGGATATTCTGTGATTCCATGAGTGGAGATGTAACAATTCACAGAATTGTTTAGGTTCATAATTATACTGTAAAGGGACAGAAAAATATCTGTTCTTCATGTCTCTATGTTCAAGAGCAGAAGATGAGTAGGAAAATAACTCCTTGGGTAATTCCACTTTCCAGGAGCCCATTAGTGACACAGCCAGATCCCGCTCTGCACTCACTTCAGTGGATCACAAATCCAGGGAATTCATTTCCCATCCTCTGTGGAGGGAGACAGCGCAGGTCAATAGGAGCAGGTGGGAACGGGACACAAAGGACATTTTCCATTGTGTGAAACTGGGATCAAACAGCTCTGGGAACTGCTCAGGCACTGAACCACTGTCGGGTGAGTCTGTTCAAAGGAGTGGAGCAGGGGCTGGATCTTCCCTGGCATTGATGGGTTTCTCCAGCAGGGCTGTCTGCTGCCTTTGAAAGGAAGGGTTGGGGTGGCTGCTGTGGCTGTTGGTGCCTGCAGAGCATTCCCAGCAAACGAGGGCTCCTGAACAGCGTCAGGAGCGCTGCTCCCTGTGACAGGACCTGCCTGGAGCAGGGACACGCAGGGACGGGGGAGAGCAGAGCAGCTCCTGGGTGCTGTTAGCTGCACTTGGGGCCTGGCAGAGACTCCCAGGATGGAGGATGAGCCTCAGGAGCACAAAAAAAAGGGGGAAAATGTTCAGGGAAGCTTTTGTAATGTCAGATATGGTGAGGCTGATTTCTGAATGAAATCACAACCAGCTCTGATCTTTAAACTTTGTAACTGTGGCCCTGTTTCTTCCTTTTTACCTTTGTCACATCGAGCAGCTCTTTTGACAGCACCATCTCCACATTAACTTTGTTATCTGGTGTTTGCCTTTGTGATCTGATATTTGAAGTGAATATCCCATTATACTATTTGGGAACAGTTCTCAGGAGTTCAGACTATTTAAAGCTACAAAGCTTCTGAAAGAACTGATTTTTTCAGCTTAAGTCAGTCACTGAGTTCTTATTGCAAATATCCTGTCCTGCAGTGTTGTGTAGTGAGAAATTAAACCCCTTAAACTCATGGCACTGAGAGTTTATTCTTCATCCTAAATTGGCCTTGGCATATTGAGAAGATGGGGGATGTGCAGTTCTGAACGTGAGGTTGTCATCTTAATTATTGTTTTCAAGTACAAAGAAAAAAAAAAGCAGAGATTGCAGTTGTTTACTTTGGTTCAATGGAGCAAAAGCAACAAATGCTTCATTCTGATTTCCATCGATGGAAATGAATTCTGAAGGTCAGAAGATGAGTAAATAGTGGAGCTGAAAAGATTCTTCTCTAGTTAAAAATCTTTGTATTATAAATAGTAATTCACTGGCAAGGAAACAGCAGAGGAGGAGGTTAAAGGATAAAGGGAAAAACCAGATCCTGAAAACTTCTTCAGTGATAAGCTCATGAACATTTGCCGTGTTCTAATCCTGGTCTTTTACTTCCTACTCTTTTTTTTAGACTTTTCCTTTTGCTAGAGGAAATGACAGATGGGCAGAAAATATAAAAACATACAAAATGTAAATTCCGTATTTTATGGAAATGGTAGGAGGAAACAAAGCTTTCTATTTATAAACCAGAGCTGCTTGTTGAAGACCCTTCAAGCTGTTTTCAGATGCGCTGCTTTCTGGCAGTGAGAATTCCCCGAAATCTGCATGATGGGAGGATAGGAAGGGCTGGGAAACCTCTGCTGTTCCCCCTGCTCTCACCTGAGGCTCTCACCATGCCTTCCCTGCCCCAAGGGAGGCTTTGGCTCCACACCCCAGACCTGCCGTGAGTCCCACCGTGTTGCTTTCTGGGGGGCACTGGGGTGTCCTGGTGTGCTGCAGCCTCCTTGGAGGAAGCGTCCCCTCAAAGAACAGCTTTTCCAGAGGCCTCAGCAACCCCCTAAGCAACAGGGTGATTCCAACAAGTGATTTCAGCCCCTCGTGATTTCAGCTCTTGCAGAATCACCCAAGGGCAACTCGGGGACAGAGAGAGGAGGGGAGTTGTATGGCAGTTCCATAAGATAACTGTAGGATCGCCATCTGTGGGATTTGGTGGTTTGTTTCAGACGGTCGGGACAGAAATGAGAGATCTCTGAAGTTAGGTCTTAGAGCATGAGATTTATTGTGAAAGGGCATGGGTGTAGGGGAGCTGCTGGGAGCTGCCAGATACAGCTCAGAGCAGGGCAGAGAGGGGAGAGAGAGAGAGAAGAAAGAAGACAGAATACAGAATCTCCTGGTTGCCGTTTACAATACAATAAATCATCTTCTGTGCTGAATATTCTAATTTCCATTAACCAGTCTAGAACAAGCTACAAATTCTACATTTACATACAGCCTATGAGAGTCATTGCATTACCATACAGCGTTATATTTTAAACCCTAAAAACTGCTTTTTGGACCCTCTGCCAAGTTGGCAGGGTCTGCTTTGATTCTTGGGCCTGTCTGCAAGCAGAGGGGATTGTTTAATCCAAAGGGGATTACCTTCAGTGGCCATACCATTGTTTTCCAGTTGTTCAGTACCTGGGGTTTGGTATCTCAAAGTTTGTCTTCATTTCAATCTCGCTTATAGTTTCCATATTCTCAGCATCTTTTGCCAGGTAATAATATTTATAAGGCTTTCCTATTTCATCTTCCACAAGATAACCTTTATTGTCAGCAGCTCTCGTGAAGGGAAGCCAGGCACGGCACTTGGACACTGCCCAAAGGCTGAGGCAGGAGGTGTTTTATGGGGGAGGCAGGGGGTGGGACAGGAGTCGATTGCCAATTGGGCACAGGACATTACCGTAGAGAAGCAGAGTACACTGGATAGTCACCATGGGTAGTCACCATGACCTAGAGTTGGGTTTCTGATCTCTGAGTCCTTTTGCCCTCAGGGTTTTCTCCAAGGCAGTGCAGAGGGCTGAGTCCAGGGCTCACAGCTCTCCACACCACCTGGCGCTGCCCACCTGACATGGCGTGCGCCACGATCCCAGGGGGACATCGGGGGCTTCCCTGAGGCTCCAGAGCTCTGCTGCTTTGGTGTTGCAGTGTCACTGCAGAATTAGGGGGAATGGCTGGGGAAATGTCCCGGAATTGGCCTTTCCCCTCTGCAGGCCCAGCAGTCCCGAGCAGAACACGGACCTGCCTCGGAATTGCTGCTGGAATTCTGCGCCCCTTCCCCGGCTCCTGGCCTAAGCTTTGTCAAAAGGCACAACTTGGAATAAACAAAGAACACAGATTGTCCAGACAGGGTGTGGAGTGTCCCTCACTGGGGATGTTCCAGGACCATCTAGACGCAATCCTGGGCCGTGTGCTTTGGGATGGCCCTGCTGGAGCTGGGACCAGATGAGCCACCGTGGTCCCTTCCAGCCTGACCCATCCTGGGATTAAGTGACACCCCATGATAAACCTTTCCCATTGCTTCAAGGGCAAATGCTCCATCTCCTCTCCCAGGGAAGGACATTCACAGGAGTTTTGGGGGTATGAACCTCTCCCCTGGTGCAGGAACTCAGTCCTGACATTC
This sequence comes from Origma solitaria, assembly GCA_013397895.1. Taxonomy (NCBI): domain Eukaryota; kingdom Metazoa; phylum Chordata; class Aves; order Passeriformes; family Acanthizidae; genus Origma; species Origma solitaria. Next base: position 16,351 of record VZRL01007147.1, read on the forward strand.
CCTCCTACTAGATGTTGGCTATTGGGAAGGAATTGTTCCCTGTGAGGGTGGGCAGGCCCTGGCACAGGTGCCCAGAGAAGCTGTGGCTGCCCCTGGATCCCTGGCAGTG
>VZRL01007147.1:23270-103189 GCA_013397895.1 Origma solitaria
TTTCCACTGACCTTGGTGCCTCCATGTTGTTCTCCCTCACATATTTTTACGTCCTCCTCCTCCTTCCCTGGCTAAAAAGAAGTGTGTGCTTACATTGTTTTGATTTCTTCTTAAATATGTTTTCCCAGAGGCGTAACTAACATCTCTAATTGGCCCAGGTTTGGCCAGAAGCATGTCCATCATCTTCAGAGCCATCAGAGATTGGCTCTGCTGGACAAGGTGGAGAAATTTCCAGAATCTTTACTCAGGACATGCAGGAGCCATCTTTGTACCCCACCCTATTCACTGGCAAAAACTGGGTCAAGCAAAAACCACCACACCTTTCCATCCCAAACCCTCTGAGGCAATGGACCCATGGAATGGGTAAATGACCTCAAAAAATCAGGTTACTCCCTCCAGAAGGACACAATCCCTCCATGCCCTGAGCCCTGTGCTGCCTTGGACCTTGGACCCAGCGTTCCCTGGAATCAACATTCCTTGGAACCAACATTCCTTGGAACCAGCGTTCCTGCTTCATGTTCCTATTGATCCTATGAATAAATGATTGGCTTCCTGTGATGGGGAAGTGGTAACTGGAGTTTCCTTAAGGGCACAAGTGCCAAGCTAAATATTTCAAGCCCCCATAAATAATTGAAGCACCGGCAGAAGGAGATTGGGGTTGCAATTCCCTTTCTCCGTGAGTGATCTCCTGCCTTCTCGGTGGAGGGAACTCACCTGGGAAGCACAAATAATTCAGCAGTTGTGCTGCTGGGTTTATTTCTGTACCCAAAGCCGCTTGTGTTACTTCTGCAGGTGCGGCAGCGGAGCAGTTTCGTATTTCCCTGACACAGGGCTGGGCTCCAAGCAGGGAGCTCGTTGCTGAGGTTCAGGCAAATCCTTCAGGCTCTGTCACCTGGGATTTGTGTTCCTTTGTGGATTTCATGAAAGATGGGAGAACTGGGGGCCTTTAAGAGTCACATCTTCATGGTAGCAAAAGGTTTCTGTAAATATGCATTAATAATCCTTGTCAAAATTAAAGGGTATCAAGAGGGGAGATGACATCACTGCATGGTTTAGGGATCTTGGGAAGACTTGGGGGAAGGTGGAGGCTGGGAAGACACAGGAGGGAGTAAACTCATTTTTTCCACCAGCAAAGGCTGATTTTGGCTGTGAGGAAGGGCTGAACACAAGGGCAGAGTTCAGGAGAAGGCAGGAGGTGCAGGAGGATAAGCTGGGCCCTGGGTTCAGAGGTGCAGCCCACACAGGCCTGGCTCCCGTCAGCCAGCAGTGGGCAGGGGGCTCGGGCAGGGGTGTTCCCTCCCTCCTGCTGCTCTTACCCCACTCAGGAGCAGCATTTTAGTGAGGAGACCAACACTGAAGAGTGTCCCCAGCCCAGGGAATGCAGCACTTCCTCGGAGCCACGAATCCCCTGGTTCCAAATACCAGGCTCTGGCTAAGTGCTGTTCTTTTAATTTTGCTCATCAGGTGAGTTCATTAGAGCAGGTGGGGTTGCTTTGGGCTCCTCAGCCCTTTCTGACCATTCACTGAGTTCTCAGTAGTTCACAGAAAGCTCTGGAAACTTTTTGCTGCATGAACTGCTGGATTTCCTCGGAGGTCTCGTGAGGAGAGTTTTCCTCAGGTGGTTTTCCCAGGAGCCTTCCATAGGTACAGTCCCAGTAGAGGAGAACCACCCTCACCCTCATTCTGCTGCCACTTGGCAGCACTTTGCTAAAGACAGTGAAATATTTTATGCTGTGCTGTAACAGAGGGAGAAACCTGTGACCCTGCTGAGCTCCTTGCCTTGAACTTGTACAGATCCTGCAAGGGGAACAGGAGAATTCAGCACTGGGGTGAATCAGGGTAGGAAAGCTGTGGGAGCTGCTGTGGCAGAGCTCGAGGTGGTGGCGGGGAGGTCTGGCTCACAAAGCTCTGCACTGTGTCAGACACTCCTGCCCGAGGCTGATGTGTTTGGAATGCAGGAGACAGGAGCAGTTTGGGGTCTGGGAGTGCCCTTGGAAGTGTTAAGGAAATCGGAGTGTATTCCAAATTCCTGAAGTCAATATTTCCAGTGAATTCCTCTGGGGCAGGCTTTGGCTAATCCAGAGAAATGCAGCCCTCTGGCCCAGATATTCCAGCTCCAAGTCTGGGATTTGGTGCTGCTGGAGCCACCACGAGCCCAGCATGGCTCTGAGAGGTGCAGCCCCTTCAGAACTGGTCACCCCTGGATTCACTGGGCTGGTCGCCCCTGGACTCACTGAACTTGTCACCCTGGACTCACTGAGTTTGTCACCCCTGGACTCACTGGGCTGGTCACTCCTGGACTCACTGAGTTTGTCACCCCTGGACTCAGTGAGTTTGTCACCCCCAGACTCACTGAACCCTTTCCAGCTGTTCTGCTGAGCTGAGAGGGATTTGTTTCCCAGCCAGACGCTCCCCATCCCACGCTGGAATCATCAGGTGCCGCTCCCCTGGATTTGGGTGTCTGCCGTGCTCCCTTTGCTGAGCTCTGATTTGGTTCCAGCCCCGCGGAGCTGAGGTTTTTATTGCTCTGATTGCATGATGGGCTGTTTGCTCGGTTTTAATAAGAGGCTCCACGATTTGTTTTTCATGAATCATCTCGGGATGCCTTGAGGCCTTTTATTTTTGATGAGGATTTCAGAGCTTGTGTTTGCCCAATGTTTGAGATGAATGCTCATTAAGCTTCTCACGATCCTCAGTGAGACACCTCCAGCACGTGCCTGCTTTGCAGCATGTGAGTAATTCCAGTGGTTCCAAGGGAATTTCCTGCTCAAATCTTTAAAGACAGACACAACCTCGTGTAATGTGCAGAACTGGGCGCTTTGTTCTTTGTAGAGCAGCTCTAAAATCTGCATTGCAGCATTGGTATTGTCTGGGGAGTGGTTTGTTCGTATGTTGTTGGGGATTGGGCAGGTTCAAGCCCTCAGAAATCACATTTCCCCACCACTCATGGCACATCCAGGGCTATTTTAAAAGATAAACTGCTGGAATGTTTCTGGCTGTTTGCTTAAGGGTTATGTTTCCTTCAAAACGCTGAAGTTTATAAACGAAGCATTTAAAGTGAATGCAGGAAGACTTCATTTAACTTCATTTAACTTCTCCTCTCTGGCAGCCAGAGTATTAAAAAACCCAAACTGGGATTCTCAGTAGAGAAATGGTCCAGGTCCCATCTCCAGAGGGGTTTTGGAATTGTCAGGGAAACCTTGCATTGTCAAAAAATTAACTTTTCCCCAAAGCATCCCAATTTTAGTGAAAGGATTTCCATTCAGAGAAGTGTTTTAAATCAGGGGGAATGTTTGACTACATCCAAGCTGCTTTTTAGACAAAGGTATTGAGACCAAACTCACCAAACATTCAGGTTGCTGAATCTCAGAATCATGGGTTTAAATGGAATTTGGGAAGGAATTCCTGGCTGGGAGGATGGGGAGGCCCTGGCACAGGTGCCCAGAGCAGCTGTGGCTGCCCCTGGATCCCTGGCAGTGTCCAAGGCCAGTCTGGACAGGGCTTGGAGCAGCCTGGGACAGTGGAAAGTGTCCCAGGGGTGGCACTGGATGGGCTTTGGGGTCCCTTCCAACCCAAACTCATTTATTTTAATGGTGAAAGACACTCACTGAGCCCAAAATAGAGACATGGAAAACGAACACCAGAAGTGCAGGATTTGAACAACTCCTTTGCTGGTGCCTTTCCGACGATTTCCATTCTCTGCTCCAGTCAGAGGCAGATTTGCCCGGGGCTCTCTCCTGGAGCAGTCAGTGCCCCATCAGGGACTGTGGGATGGCTCTGGCTTTGTGCTCTGGGTGATCACTCACCCAAATGCTTTAGAGGAGAACTGAACCCTGGGTTGGGGGGCTTGGTGTCTTTTTATTTCTTTTCTTTTCACTTCCATAGGTAGATACTGATTTTTTTATCTTCTCGTGTGATTTCTAAAGGCTGTTGGTTTTATATTTGCTGTAGAGGAAAAAGAGGGAAAAACAAGTGAATGGCAACCACAAAGTGATTTCTCTCACTGAGCTGTAAAGACAAACAAAGGGAAAGCTGCGGGTAAGGAACTGTCAGTTTACTGACACCAATTGGTTATCAAGCGAAACACCCTTATCAGGGCCTTGTTCAATACAAATCCTCTTGTCTCGGCCTTTGTAGGGATGGAGGATTTAGAACAACCACACGGGAACAGCACGAATTAAAAAAGCTCAAACCACCTGCTCCAGAAACAAAGGGCTGCGGACTCAGCACGGCTGAGATGTTTCCACTGATGGCACACACAAATCCTGGGCTGGGGAAGGCCCCAAACTGTCCCTGGGGCTGATGCCATGACATCTGTGGGGTCTGGGGATGTCTGTGGGGTCCTGGCATCTGGGCACTGCCAGGGATCCTCCCAGCACAATGCATCTGTCCCACTGCACCCATTCCAAAATGAAACAAAGCCTCCTGGGAAGGGATCAGAAGGCTCTGTAGTAAGAATTGTGCTTGGAGCTAATGAGACAGTGATTGTGGTTAATTAAGCACCAGCTGATTGCAATCCCTGCGCATTCACTGCAGGCAGTGGCAGCTACTGAGCTGCAGCCTGGAATCACCAACTGGACCCAGGACCAGCTTCACAGTTCTGATGATTTATTTGATTTAATTTTCTTGTATTTAGACTTAAGCTAATCAGAACTTGGTGCTTTTCCTCTGGCATCGTATTTTTCCTGGGATCACAGAATCAGGGAATATCCAGACTTGGAAGGGACCCCCAGGATCATCAGTCCCACCCCTGGCCGTGCACAGACACCCCAACAATGCCACCCTGGGCATCCCTGGGAGTGCTGTCCAAACTCTCCTGGAGCTCTGGCAGCCTTGGGACCATTCTCAGCAACACGGAAATGCTGGGGTTTGGGAAGGCAGAGATCAGTGAGAATTTCCCAACAGAATCCTCTCCAGGCCTGCTGGCATTCCTGTGAAACTGCAATTCGGCTGTGGGACTGTTGCAGAGCTGGGGAGCTGTGGCTGTTCCTGGGGCTCTGTCCCTGGGGCTCTGTTCCTGTGGGCTCTGTCCCTGTGGCTCTGTCCCTGTGGGCTCTGTCCCTGGGGCTCTGTTCCTGGGGCTCTGTCCCTCTGGCTCTGTCCCTGTGGGCTCTGTTCCTNTTCCTGGGGCTCTGTCCCTGTGGGCTCTGTCCCTGGGGCTCTGTCCCTGGGGCTCTGTCCCTGTGGGCTCTGTCCCTGGGGCTCTGTCCCTGGGGCTCTGTTCCTGGGGCTCTGTCCCTGTTTCCTGCTGCTTCCCCCAGAAGTCTTTCCCAGACTGCAGCAAGGAGGAGTCTCAAAGGCCTCACTGGAAGCTGCTGGGATAAAGCAGTGGGAGGAATCCTGAGCCTGTTCCCGGGGAGGACAGGGACTCAGTGCTTGGGTGCTGTGTTTCCTGTGCAGAGGGATCCTCCAGGATTTGCAGTCCCTGCACCAGGGGTTTTGGTGTCCTCATCCTTGTTATGCTGTGGGGTTTCTGTGCCTCTCGGTGTTCTCCCCACCCCTGGAATGCTCCATCAGGAGCTCTGCAGTGCTTTGTATCCCTGCACCCCTCGGGGCTGGGGCTGGAACAGGGAGAAGCAGCCTCCAGGGAGAGGATGAGCGAGGGGGGAGCTGGGAATTGTGGCTGTGGCTGAAGCTGAGGCTGTTTCTCCAGCCTTGCTCTCAAGCCCCACCATGCAGATGCTTTGAGAAAGGTGACCAGTCATTTTTTTATTAAAAACATCTTTCCCAGAAGAAAGACAGAGCCTGAGTCCCCTCAGCTGCTGCAGTCTCAGGATTTTCCCAGTCCCAGCCCCAGGGCAGATCCACCTTCCCTCCAAAGGTTAAATGTGAAATATCCCCTATGGAATGAGGACTTTGCATTCTCTCTGCTGCTTTTCTGCCTTATTAAACCCAGACCATCGATCGAGCAACAGTGGCAGGTCAGAGAAGGCAAAATGACTTGGAAGTAATTGGCCTCTCTGGAATCTGGGACGAAGGAGCCACAATCCTGCCTGGCAGGGAGACATTCAGGGTCTGTCTGGGCATCTCTGAGTCAGGAACACCCAACTGCTCCCAGCTCAGGGCCTTTTCATCGCAGAAAATATTCCAGAACAGCTCCTTGGCTGACGAAAAGTGTTGCTAAGTTACAGAGGGGAAATTTTGGAGCAACAAAGTCCTTTTCTGAGGGAATATTGTCCTTGTTTCTCCAGGCAGAGCTGATTTTCCAAGGATAACCATGGGAAGAGTGTCCTGTGCATAGGTGGGATCTGGGCTGTCCTTTCCCCATTTCTGAGCTGTGCTGGTGCTCACAAACAACAAAACACCCCCTTGGAAGAGCTGGATTCTTCCTAAAAGGTCATGGAATGAGACAGAGAGGTAGGGCCAGGCTAGGGCCAGGGAAGTGGGAAAATGGCCTGGAAATGTCATGAGAAGGAGGACAGGGAAAAATGTAAAACCTCAGATGTTTCAGGGAGAAAAGGAAAAATGAAAAGAAAAATAATTATGGGAATTCAATGGATCCTACATCTCATCAAACTGCCTAGGAAGCCCAGCCCCACATGGGGCTGTGCAGAGACTCAGGCCTGAGATGGATTTGAGAGACCTTGGGTCATGGAATAGTTTGAGAGACCTTGGATCACAGAATGGTTTCAGTTTGGCAGGACCTTAAAGACCCTCCAGTGCTATGGCAGGGACACCTCCCACTGTCCCAGGCTGCTCCAAGCCCCGTCCAGCCTGGCCTTGGACACTCTGAGGGATCCAGGGGCAGCCAGAGCTGCTCTGGGCACCCTCCCCCTGAGATGTGAGAGCTGAGGGGTCACTGACTGGACTCGGGGCACTGGAATCCATCAGGGAACGTGTCCCTGTGGGAATGGCCCCTCTGGGGGCCCTGACCCCAAGGAGATCCAGGTCCAAATCCCCAGTGTGAGTGGATACCACTGGGAGAGGTGAAAAGGGGTCCTGGTCCTGCTGGAGCAGGTGATGCTGCCAAGAGCAGAGCAATGAACAGTCCCAAAGCCAAGAACACAGAAAGTGATAGATTTTCTGGATCAGAGAGGGAAGGCAGGCAGGAAGAGGCTGAAGAAACAGAGCAGTGATGTGGAGAGAAGTGTAAGGAGTGCCTGAGCTGTGGGCACTGACAGCACAAATAAAAACATGGCAGAGAAGGAGCTGCTCTGTGTGCAGAGCTCTGGAAGCAATCCCAGTAGGAGGGGAGCAAGGATGCTCAGAGCCACTCCCTGCGCTGCCTTTTGGACAGGGCTGGGCTCAGGCTGAGCAGATGCCTTGGAGGAAAAGTGGCTGCATTCCACAAAAAAAGAAAAATCTTTTCTTTTTCTGTCTAAAAACCAAACATTTCACAAAAGTTTTTTAACACTGGAGATTGTGCCAAGAAAAGTTGCAGCTACTTTTCCTGGTGACTGAAGGCAAAACATCTTTTGCTGTTTTTTATTCTTTTCTAAATTCTTTTCCATGAGAATTGTGAGCAACACTGAGTCTCAGTGAACAGGATGAGCAAGGGGCAGCTCTGCACAGGGATGGCCTTCGTTGTGATAATGGACAGGGAGAGGAGGAGAGGAACAGGGTATTTGTGGAATTAAAGCTTCAGCCATCCCCGAGGCCCAGCTCAGCTGTTCCTTGTCAAACTGAGACTCGGGTATGAGGAGCAGAAGGGTTCCTGAGTGCTTGGACAGGGTAACTCCTCCTGAATCAGACCAGGAGAAAATAAAGGGAATCTGTCCTGGTTTGAAAGACAGGTGTCTGCTAAGGAAGGTGGGAGCCTCCCTTAGAATGGATAATGTGACCCCCTTCCCTCCAGATTATTATAACTTTGGAACCAAGGGCTGTCAGGCAAAGATATGGGAAAAGGAATAACAGTTCTACACTAATAGTTAGAGCAAGGCAATAATACATAAACAATGGTTTAGATAGACAAAGTCAGAATCCAACCTGCACCCTGTTAGGGCAGCGCTAGCAGTGCAGTTCAATGGTGGCTGCAGTCCCGTTGGAGTGATGGATGTGCTCTTGTTGAAGTGCTGATCTTGTGGAAAGGTCTCGTTGGTCTCTGGAGGTCCAGTGGTGGCTCTTGAGCTCTTCTCCTCTGGGAATCAGTGGGAAAGGTACCCTGGTGTTCCAGGGTCTCAGTTTATGTGCAGGAAGGAATGTTCAGTTGCTCCCCTCTGGGCAGGGCATCTCACAATGGCTGATGGAATCTGTGAGTCACTGCCGGAGCCCTCGATGGCCATGAGCAGAGATAGCCCCGATGGTGTTAGCAGGGCTGGGTCACTGCTGGGGGGGGACATTGATGGCCATGAGCAGAGATAGCCCCGATGGTGTTAGCAGGGCTGGGTCATGCTGAACATAAAGAACACTGCCCCACCTGTTTGAACAGCTTATGGAGATGCTAATAGAATACATACTCTTGGTTACACCTTCCATGTAACCTAGGACAGAATCCAAATCAAACCCTGTGTGGGTTTACCGGCATCGCCTGGCATGTGAAACCTGGCGAGTGGCACAGGGGAAGGGAAGGTGGCAGGGACCCCAGGGGCACATCTGCTCCCTCCTCCTGATGGCTCAGAAGTGCATTCCCCCCAGGCTGCTTGGGGCTGGCTCCAGCTGCAGCCTGGATCCTCCAGAGCGCACAGTTCCAAAGCAAGGCAGGATGGAATCAGTGCAGGGTCAGGGCTGCTCCCTTCCCGCCGTGAGATCCTGCCAAGGAACAGGAGGTTCACATGTTGGGGGCTCTCTGGGGGCTCTCAGAGTGTCCCTAGAAAACATCCCCTGGCAATTTTAATGAGGCAAATAATAATAAAAATACTGGGAGTCAAAGCCAAGTCCTTTTAAAAATATAAATTTAAGAGGAACTTGGGTGTGATACAGACCAGGCTGAATGGGCAGGACAAACCAGCAGAAACAGGAGCTATAAAAAGGGAAAATCTCAGCCTATTGGGTGATCCTCTGGAGCACAATAAAGCTGGAGAAGATTCCCTCATCCAACCGAGGGAGATTCCTGCCAAGATTCACAAAAGCTCGTTCAGCTTTGGCTGCCAAAGATGGAGTTTGTTGCAGGGGAAGGCAGATGAGGAGCAGCTCTGGGAGAGCTGCAAGCTCCCAGCTCTGCCTGGGCACCTTCCCGGGGCAGCAGAGGTTAAAGCCAGGCCGTGCGCCGAGCCCGGGCCCTGCTCCAGTCAGTCATGGGCTCACAGGACATTATGGACAATCAGAAGCAGGTCTGGGAACACATCGCCTTCGGAGCAGCTCTGCAATTCCCACTCGGATCAGTTCCACTTACACGGCAAAACGTTTCCCAAGCAGCAGCAAGGAGAGCTCATCCTGAGATCAGAAAAATCAAAACAGCAACTCTGAGTCCTTAGACAGCACTTTGGAGCCTGCCCAAGCCTCAGTTAATGAACCCAGCTGTGCTGCTGCTCCAGCCCCGTTCCCAGCAGGAAATGCTCCAGGATTGGAAATCTGCTGACACATTGGTGCTCAGGGTGCCTGAGGCACAGGGATGAAGCTCTGCTGCTTTTATGGTGCTGACAGGGGTAAAAAAGGATCCCATGGCAGCAGAGATGATCAGGCCATGAGCAGGGCTCACCCTCCCCTCCCCTCCCCTCCCTACCCCTCCCCTTGAGGAATTCAGGGGGAATCTGCTGGGGTGTTACTTTTCCATGCATAGGAAGCAAAAGTCCTGGATGAAGTTCCAGCCTCGCAGGCCTGGGGCCAAAATCTGTTCCCTCAGCTAGTATGGGGTAAGCAGGGAAAAGTTCTGTGGGATTGAAGCTCAATTCCAACAGGAATTAGCAGAGTTTGGCCCATTTCCCCATTATCCTGGAGGGTCTCCTGTGGGAATCGTAGGCACATAGTGAGAGCTACTTTACTGTGAGAGCAACTAGTTGTTCCAAATTCTCCCAGTGGCTCTCTGGTTCAAAACAAGCAGGAATTCATAAACAGAGATAGCCGACTTCATGCAGGTGGTGCTTTTCCAAGATGTTGCTCTGGCTGTAAGTAGCCAACGACATTGTGGGGTGGTGAATTGGGAGCCAATGGATGTGTGACATGAAAGTTAGAAAATAGCATAAAAAGGCTCTGGAAAATAAAGAGTTACTTCCTTTTCTCTGACCAAGAAGCTGTTGTGGTGAACATTTTTCGTGTCATGACCGTCTCAACAGCGATTGTCTCCTGCTTTTGGGGCTGTTTTCCCATTGCTGTGACAGGACACAGCAAGTGCTGGCAGCAATTCCAGAAATCCTCCCTGGCTTTTGGGATGCTGTGGGTGTTGGCCCCTTACTTCAGAGGCTCTGCCTTGCCTTGAGCCTCTCTTCCCATCCTTTTCCCATGCTCTTCCCAGCCCATCCCACAGAACTACCCAGCTGCAATGCAAAATGCCAAGCACTGAACATCCTTATTGCTGGCTCAGTCCCAGGACTTTGGGTGGGCAGGGTGCTGCTTCCAGAGCTTCCCCCACACCAGAGGCTGACATTCTCTCCAAAATCCTGGGGCACAGCCCAAGGGAGAGAACAAAAAGGCAGAGCTGACCTGTAAATCCCTCTTTAATCCCATTAACGGGAGCGGTTTGAGGCTGGAGCGGCTGGCGGGATTCCCTCCCGATGACAAGCCAGGAAAGGGCACGGGCTGGATGCTGCTGAAGGGGACAACCCTTGCATTTGCCTCCATCCCTTTGCTCTGTCTTTTCACTCCCACCATTGCCGGGACAGAGAAACAGCAGTGCCAGGGCAGTGCCCTGCACCTCTCACAGCTCTGGGCTGCTACTGGGATGGATAAGGGGCAAAAATACCCCAAAAGGGGCAGAAATAGCCCTAGAAACCCTCCAGTCCTGATCACAGGCTCTTTCTAGGAGCTGCAGCTCCCTGGACTGCGCTGCAGGGTTTCCCTGTGTGGAAAGGACCTCACCTGTCTAGGCAGGTGTCCCCTGTGGGCTCCTCCTGCTTGGCTGAAATGCTCCCCCAGGATGTCCTTTCATAGCAAGGGATGATGGAAAGGAAGAGAATTCCTGCTCAGGTGCATTCCTGGAAAGTGGGATCTGACTGGGGCTGTAGCCACGTGCTCTTGGAACTTTAATTGGGGCAGGAAAGGGGTGAAGGGAAAGAAGGAATTCCATTTTATTGGGGAGTTTTCCAACTGCTGTGGTTGGGTGGCTGTGAACAAAACCTCAGATTTGTGGGGTCAGGGGCAGAGGGCACAGAAATTCCTGTCTGAGCGCTCCTTGGGTAGCAGCTCAAGGGAACTGCATCTGCATTTGTGCAGTCATGGATTGTGTGGAGACATTCCCAGGGAGCTGCACCTTCACCTGCAGCCCACTGACCACTGACTGCTGACCCCACTGACCACTGACCCTCTGACCCCACTGACCCTCTGACCCCACTGACCACTGACCCTCTGACCCCACTGACCCTCTGACCCCACTGACCACTGACCCTNCTGACCCCACTGACCCACTGACCCTCTGACCCCACTGACAAATGACCGGTCACCACTGACCCCACTGACCACAGATCCCGTGACCCCACTGACCCCTCACAGTACTGACCACTTACCACTGACCCCTCACCTTACTTACCACTGACCACTGACCATTGACCCCACTGACCCCTCATCCTACTGACCACTGACCCCACTGACCCAATGACCACTGACCCTACTGACTCACTGACACCTCACCCCACTGACCACTGACCCACTGACCCCTCAACCTACTGACCCACTGACCAGTGACCCCACTGACCACTGACCCTGTCTGGGCTCGGATGCCGCTCCCAAAGCAGAGAGCTGAGGTTTCAGGTTCCTGTTTTAGGGCAGGTAGAATGATGCAGTTGAAGCCATTTGTGCAGAACACAAACATCAGATCTTTAGAGGTCCTTGCAGTGCCCCTCGGGGCCAGGGGACAGTGACCAAGCGATTGACTCCAAAATGTCCAATAAAAATGAGACTGAGCCATTCTCAAAGCCAAGAATTGAGATATTCATGAACTGGGGTATCTTATTATTTCAGTTCAAAAGAGCTTTTCTCTCTAAAATTTATTCCATTTTAATTAGGCAATAATAAGCTTAAAAAATTAACAAAACCACATTTTCAAGGGAATTCAGGTTTTGTTGAGACTGAAAAGGATTCCTTTTTATTTCCAGTTAAAAAAAAAAATCCCAAAACACAGAAATAATTATTTTCAGGTTGCACAGAAAAAGCACACCAGGTTTCTCTCCTCTCTCTGTGTCTCCATTTCTGATCCAGTTAATGAACTGGAATTCCCCATTCACACAGCTCCATCCTCTCACCTGCACAAGGCGCAGACAGAGTTTGGATGGAGAGGAGCCTTTGGAGAGCACGGAGAGCACAGGCGGCCAAGGAGACAGGGCTGGGACGGGGGAGCAGCTCCCAGGGTCTGTCACTGGGGTTCCTCTGCTCCCCGAACCCACACTGCCCACAGCAGGGCCGATTCCAGCCCTGGGAATCTCCAGACCCCACAGATGTGGCCCTGAGGGCATGGCTGGGCGGTGACCATGGGCTGGCGCTGGGCTGGGGTTGGATTTGCTGATCCTGCCCCAGCCCTGGAAGTGTCCCAGGCTGGTCTGGACAGGGCTGGACCCCCTGGGATAGTCTCTCTGCATGGGCTGTGAGGGCCCTTCCAACCCAAACCATTCTGCGATTTCAAAGCTCTTTTCCCCCTGAACAATCCCTGACTCTTGATTCCCCTCTCTGGTGAGTTCCAGTTCAGTGAGTTGCCAGCCACTGCAGCTTCCTCTGCCCAGTGCCCCAGACAGAGGCAGCCCCAGGCAGTGCCCGATGTTTTCCACGGTCTGGCGCTCCCTAAGCTCCCGGCGGTGGCAATGTGCCACAGAACTGCCTGGCACAGCTGGTGCCCAGGGCTGGGCATTGAGACAGAGGTGCCGCAGAATCCCGGGGTGCAGGATCTCTGCAGCACAATCGCGGGGTGTAGGATCTCTGCAGCACAATCCAGTCCCGGGGTGCAGGGGCTGCAGCACAATCCAATCCTGGGGTGCAGGGGCTGCAGCACAGTCCAATCCCGGGGTGCAGGGGCTGCAGCACAATCCAATCCCGGGGTGCAGGGGCTGCAGCAGCGGCACACTGCGGGCAGGGCACGGACCCTGCTGCGATAGAGACCCCGAAGCCCGGCTGGGTCCAGAGCAGAGGGAGGGGGGATTTCTTCGGGGGATCCAGGGCAAAATGCAGGATCTCTGCAAAGCTCCTGCGCTGTGGGGACAGCTGGCAGCAGCTGGGGCTGTCTGGCTGTGGGGCTGTGTCACCCCTGGCGGATCCAGCTGCAAATGCAGGGTGCCTTTTGGAGGTCTGGGCTCTGCTCCTTTGGGGTGTGTCCATGCAGGGACAGCTGAGCTTGAGTTCAGCCCCATCCCAACCCAAAACTGAGAATTTTGGTTTGCTGGAGCCCTGAGCTCAGCCCAGGAGGATGCCTGAGCTTGGATTTTGTCCCTGCTGATGGCAGCTGGATTTATTTGTATTAAGGCTTTGATCAGGACACTCCACTTGCAGCACTTGCTGTGCCACGAGTCCCAATCGCTGCAAGAACTGCACGAGCTGCCAGACTTCTGAACTCCTTTTCCACTGCAAGGATTCGTTCCTCTGTTTGCTTTAACGTTTGAAACTAAAGTTTCTCTGACTGAATGCACTCAGCTGCACCCATCAGTCTTGGTGCTGGGCATTTCTTGGGAAATTTCCTCCCAAGATTTGGGATTTGAGACTTGGGAGCTCAAACATCACAACTCAAGAGTTTTGAAACAACTGCAGATGAAGCAATTTGTTGCTCCTGCAGCCCTCTGAGTACAGAGGTTTGGGAAAGAAAACTGAGCAAAAAACCTCTTCTAGCAAAATTCAGGGTTCAGTCCTTCCTTGCTGAGCTGCAAAGGTGACACCAGAACTGTGACACCAGAGGTGTGAATTCTGTGTGGGACTGACCTGTCCCTGCCAGGGCCTGTCCAGGGCTCCTCTCACCCTTCAGGGAGGAATTCCCCTCTTTCCCTGTGGAGCAGCAGCTCTTCCTGACTCAGCTTTGCTCCTGGCCACTCCACTCCCCTGCAGAGCCTTTAAATGCTGTAAATATTCCAAGTGCTCCTGTAGGACACCTTCCCTCCCTCCACACTGCTCCAGGACCATTCATTGCATGGCTGCATTGCAAAGCACATCAATTACATTTCATTTGCCTGGAAATTAGTCACATCCATTCAAAAAATATCCTTCAGTGTGAGGATCTCCCTCTTAGATTTATCCTTCTCCTTTGGAAGTAAATTGAAGCAGCTTTACGAATCCATCCCAGAGGATGGAAATTTTATTGGTTTTATAAGACCTTGTAAATCAGCAGCTGAAGGTGTCTGATGGCACAAAAGCTGTGTCCCAGGGCTTTCCACAAGTGCCTGACTTTGCTTGTTTGCATCGTAAGTTTTCAGTTGGGGAACTCAATAAATCAGTTTTAATATTTTGTTCTTCCACCAAAGTGAAAACACTGGATTTTATCATGGAATCAGCTGATATTTGCCTGTTTGGGGAAGTTCTTTCTATGGAACATCTAAACCCGGATTGTTGTTTTTTACTGGAAACTAATTTATTCTAAAGGTCAGCGTTTCGCAAGGAATATAAACTAAATAATCCAGTGGGCTCAGGTCTTTTTGTTTCTCCTGAAAGGAAGAGAAATCTGATAGGAAACATTTGACCCACAATACTGAAAATGCTCTCTTGATAACCTAAACAAATTTCAATTCCCAGTTAAAAAGTTGACATTTATCTTTGCTTTTCTTCAACGCCCAGTGCTGGCAAAGTGTTCTTTCCTTCCATGCAAACCCTCCAATGTCCTCCTTACCCATTAAATCTAAATATTCCTTCAGAAAAGAGAACAAGAAGTGCCTGTTTCAGTTCTGGCTTTGAGCTGGTTTTAAGCTCCAGAACAGAGCTGGGCCTGGATAAATCATTATCTAATCCTGATGTCAGAGTTGGAAATGGGAATAAATCCATGCCTGGGATGAAAAAACTTCACAAGGAGCAAATTCCTCAGTGGCTGAGGTTTCAGGTTGCAGTGATGGATTGGAGAGCACTTTGGGAGAACATTGCCAGGTGTGGATTCCCCACCCCTGGCAGTGCCCAGGCCAGGCTGGACAGGGCTTGGGGCAGCCTGGGACAGTGGGAGGTGTCTCTGGGGACTGGAGGGGCTTTAAGGTCCCTTGCAGCCCAAACCATTCCAGGGTTCTGTGATCCTTGACCATATTTAAACTCATTCATGGGCACTGCACATAAAACCCCAAAGCCAGCTCGGGGACAGAAAGGAGGAGTCCCTTCCCAAGGCCTCCCTGTCCCCTTTCAGTGCTGGAGAGGAGCTCAGGGGGGAAAAGGCCAAGGGTGTGCCAGGCAGGGAATTGGTTTGGAGGCCTGGGCAGGGCAGGGATTCCATCGGCAGGTGGGGACACCTGCAAAACAAACCCTGGGATGCTCCTGCAGCTTCCCCAGCTGGGGGAGGTCAGTGCAGCCGTGCCCTTCCCAGGAACCTCCCGAGCAGCCCTGGGCACTGTCCCCACCCGTCCCCAATCCCTGCCCCATCCGGCTGACCCAGCTGGACCCGTCTCCTCCCATCACCCGGATCCTGCTGCCCCTGCTGCTGCCCAGACTTTCCTTTTCCTCCTCAGAAATGTTTACTGGAAGCACAGAAGGGAAGCCCTGAACAGAGAGTGGAAGCAGCGTTGATTTGAAATATTTGGGTTAGCTTGAAGAATGAATGTGCAGTGACCTTTCCATGACCAGAGCCGCAGTGTGGAGCTGCTGCAGGGCCGGGCAGCATTCGGGGAAGTGGCAGCACCTCCAGTCCTCAGCGTGGGAGCAAAATCCTCAATTAACGCTCCTGCCCTCGGGCTCCAGAGCCATCCTCGCCCTCTTCCTCCTGATTTTCCTCCTGATTCCCTCCTGCTCTCCCCCACCCCTGAGAGATTGCACAGCACGGTGAGGAGGAGAGGAATGGGATTTTTAGCTGCATCCACAGGGAACAGAAAGAGGAGAAATCTGAAGAAAGAATGAGTCCCCAGAAACGGGAACACAGGAGGAAGATGGATTCTCTCCCACAGAACTGGTGGAGATGGAACTGGAGGACACAGGGGTGGGAGTGAGCATGGCTGGGAGAGGGAGAGGAGGAAAAACAGTGGGAAAATCATCACTTCCAACCACCTCAGAAGCAGGAGATGAGGTCTCATGGGAAGCAGATCCAGGGAGGAAGAAACACAGAGAAGGGCTCAGCATTTTTCCTTTGGTAATGAACACAAACCCTCCCAATTTGCAGGGAGAATGGAAGGTTCCAGAACAGGCACCTCGACAAAATAGAACCTTCCCATTGATTCCTTGTTCCTTGACTGTTTACAGAAAATAGGAAGTGGCTTAGAGGGGAAAAGCTGAACTTCAGGAACAGTCCAGGGACCTGCTCAGGACAGGCAGCACCGAATAACTCCCAAGAGAGGAGAGAGTTCCTGGGATCAGTGGAATCAGTGGGCACCAGGAAAAACCCTCCCCAGGTGCTGTCTGGGAGAAGAGTTGGTGTCACTGCCACAGCAGCACAGCCCAGCCCAAGGAGGAGGCAGAGAGAAGCGATTTGGGTCAAACCAGCAAATCCATGCAGGGAGGAGGAGGAGGGAGTTCATTCCTGCAGGATGGGGACAGCTGGACAGCTCAACGGGATCCATCCACCCGATGGATTTCCAGCTTTCCTACATGGACCAAGTGAGCTGCAGAGCTCCCACCCCGGCCCAGCAGGACTGGGAGCAGCTGGAAATGGCAGCAGGATGGGAACCCCTGCAGTGCCAGGAGCACGGGAACATTGGGGGATGCCCGGGAAGCCCTGGCAGTGCCAGGAGCACGGGAATATCTGGGGATGCCCAGAAACTCCTGGCAGTGCCAGGAGCATGGGAACATCAGGGGATGCCCAGGAACCCCTGGCAGTGCCAGCAGCAAAGGCAATTGTTGGGTTATACCTTAACCCAGCCTTAGGTCAGAGCATATCAGAGCCTTCCAACACCTCGGGACAGAGATTCCCCACCCCAGGAGAAGCTGCAGCAGAGGAACAGCAGCGCTGGGCAGGGGTTAATGCCTGGGGAATGCTGATGGCAGCTCCAGAAGTGCCAGATTAGGCAGAAATCCTCCAGCCTCCGGCACAGCTTCCCAGCCTTCTGACCCTGGATCCTGGAGTTCATGGGAACCAACCTGGTCTGTGTGGAAAATTCAGTTTCCAGCACTTCCTTGCAAAAATCCTTCCAGATTCTACTTTCCTTGGAGGCATTTCCTGGTGTGTATCAGGGCCTAATGAATCGAAAGAGATTTTTATGGAATTGGAGAATCCCAGAATGGTTTGGGTGGGAAGGGACCTTAAAGCCCATCCAGTCAAGGACAGGGACACCCTGCACCATCCCAGGTTGCTCCAAACCCTGTCCGAGCTGGCCTTGGACACGTCCAGGGATGGGGCAGCCTCTCCAGTCTTTTTGTGTTCTTCAAATGAAAAATTCCCTTTTCCTGCCTCTGCTCCCCAGGACACTCTGCAGTTGCAGCAGGATTCACCTTGGGCACCAGTGAGACCTTTCCAAGCTCTGAGCTGTGGTCCCTGGGATGCTCCTGACGAGTTTTCTTCTCATTAGCACAGCAAATTGCTTTGCCCTGGTGCCTTTTGCAGACACAGCAGCTGCTCCGGGGGCAGCTCGGGGCTGGCAGGAGCTGGGAACTCACTGTGCTCTGGAGACACCCAGATCCTCTGCAAACTGCTCCTGGGCCTTGTTTCCATCTATTTCTGCACAAGTTAAGAGAGTCTATTGTTTGCATAGTGGAGCAATTATGTTAATAATACTGCAGAGCTGGGCTTTATTTTCCTATTGATTTTAGTGACTTGGATCCGGCAGGAATTTCAGCATCTGGATGACTAAAAAAGGCAAAATGTTTATAGGAGAACATAAACCTCATTTCATGCACTCCATTTCACAAGTAGTTTGAAATGGGTTTTTAATAAGCATTTAAAGTGATGTATTCCCATCAATAGAAGTTGTCATGTCTCATCTGAGGAAAACTGATTTTAAATGGCTCTTGTAATTAACTATTTATTTATTATGAGTCAATTATTTATGGTGGTCTGTTATGGGGAGGTTTGGTGAGTGAGAGCCTCCCCAGTGCTCCTGAGGGGGCTGGAAGGTGCTGGGAGCTGCTGCAGAAGGACCCTGAGTTCAGCTCGTGCTCTTCCTTCCACGGAATCAGTGAGGCTGGAAAAGACCTCCAAGGTCATCAAGTCCAACCTTTGGCCAAACCCCACCATTCCCACTAAACCATTTCACGAAGTGCCACATCCACATGGTTTTTGAGCAGCTCCAGGGATGGGCACTCCAAACCTCCCTGAGCAGCCTCTTCCAATGCCTGACCGCCCTTTCCAGGAGGAAATTTCCACAATGTCCACCCTGAGCCTCCACTGGCCCAGCCTGAGGCCGTTCCCTCTCCTCCTGTCCCTGTCCCCTGCGAGCACAGCCCGACCCCCCCGGCTGTCCCCTCCTGTCAGGAGTTGTGCAGAGCCACAAGGTCCCCCCTGATCCCCTTTTCCCCAGGCTGAGCTCCCCCAGCTCCCTCAGAATTCTTCAGCCCTTCCCAGCTCCATTCCCTGCCCTGGACATGCTCCAGCCCCTCCAGGTCCTTCTTCAGTCCTCCCAGCCCTGACCCCAGGGTTCAAGGTGGGGCCTCATCTTCTTGGCAAAGGCAAACCAGGCTTTGGTTGGGGTGAAATCCATGGACTGTGGGCCTGGCTGTGCTGCTGTGGGGTTTTCTTGTTTCAGAAAGACCTAAAAACAATGACATTTCCCAAACCTTGCATCAGGTTCTTTCCCTGCTCGGCCCAGAGCAGGTTTGGTTCCATGGATTTAATTCAGACCATCAGGTGGCTGCTGCCATCAATTTAAACCCAGGACTGGAAGGGATCTCCTGAGGTCCTTTAATCTCATCACGTTTGTTTCCAATTCAGATTTATGGCAGCAGTTAAGCATATTAATTGATATTTAGTCTTTAAAAAGATCTTAAAATCGAGGCTTAATGGTGAGCTGCATTCTCAGGCAGGGAATGGTTTTAGCAGCAGTTCTCTCCTGACCTGCTGGGAACGAATCCCTGAGGAATCCAAATGGGAGGAGCTGGAGCAGGGCTTGACTTTCCAGCCCTGTCTCCACCGGGAAGGGGAATTAGTTCATTTCCTTGCCATTTCTCTGTGTTCTGTAGTCACAAAAGAAGCACAGTAAACGTGAGGGAGCCACTGGGGAGGATGGAAAGCTCCTTGGGCAGGGAATTTTGGCTGCTTCCAATGCTCCCATACTCAGGGCTCTGCTGTGCTTCGAGCATTTGCTCTGATGGGCTCGACTGATTTATTGCAATGTTGCAGAAACGCCTAACGAGGAATATCGTCGGGAGCCTGAGGGCTGGGGCATTCCCTGAGTTCAGCCCTTGGCGGGGATGGGGAATTCCATCGCACTGCGAATCGGGGGAAGGCAGGAGGTGCACATCGCTGGGATCAGGGCTCCAGCAGCAGGATCCCAGCAGCAGATCCCAGCAGCAGATCCCAGCAGCAGGATCCCAGCAGCAGATCCCAGCAGCAGGATCCCAGCAGCAGATCCCAGCAGCAGATCCCAGCAGTAGATCCCAGCAGCAGATCCCAGCAGGATCCCAGCAGCAGATCCCAGCAGGATCCCAGCTCCGCAGTCCCACAGCCCACGCTGCGGCACGGGTGGGCAGGGCAGGCACACAGGGAATAACAGAGTTCCTGAACCTGGAGTGCGTTGGCTGAGGTGTCCTTGCCATCAGCTCCTCTCCCACCTCCCTGACTTGGCAGGAATCCTTGAAATTCCCGTCTTGGAGTTGTGCTGAGGCTCTCTGAGCGAATTGCACCCTCTAGGGTTAGAGAGGAGCTGCAGGAAGGGATCTCTGCGGGGACAGAAGGGAGGCAGAGCAAAGGAACCTCTCCGGGAACGAAAATGCTGGAAACGGAAGAATTGGGGTTTAGGGCAGTTCTTTGGAGTTTCAAAGCAAAGAAAGCTGTGAGTGCTGGGGCAAACTGGGAATCAGTGCCGTGGGTAACTGGGCACAGCCTGGGCCCTGCAATACCTGAACTGAGGAAGTGTTTGTGTGCAGCATTCCATGTCCTGCCCCTGCAGCCTCTCTTAGGGATTTCCACCCCTCAGCATTCCCTGTCCTGTCCCCACAGCCTCTCTTAGGGATTTCCACCCCTCAGCATTCCCTGGGAAGCACCCACCCACCCCAGCCTTGGGTTCCACTGCATTTGATGCAAACCTGAGCCTCTCCTGTTGAGATCAGAGTCCCTTTTAGCCCTAATCCCTCATTCCCTTTCCCTCAGACACAGCAGAGGAGCAGGGAATGGATCTGCAGGTGCTGGGCGGGAGCTCAGTGCTGTGCTGGAGTGAGGGTTTGGGGTTAATCAGAGAATTCCCCACTGGAGCTGCTCCTGTCTCTCTGGCAGGAGGCTCCGAGCCCCAGGCAAGGTTGATGGGAACTGATCTAAGCGGAGCTGGCAGGGACCAACTCCCACTGGGACACATCCCAGCCGTCCCCTGCGGCAGTCAGAGGGAAATGGGAGCCAAAGACACCAGGGTGACAGGGCGGAACTGCCTGGGAGAGGGGTCAGACAGACAGAGATCATGGAATCCTGGAATATCCTGTGCTGGGAGGGACCCCAGGGATCATCTAGTCCCACCCCAGCCCTGCACAGACACCCCAACAATCCCACCCTGCACATCCCTGGCAGTGCTGTCCAAACACTCCTGGAGCTGTGGCAGCCTCGGGGCTGTGCCCATTCCCTGGGGAGCCTGGGCAGTGCCCAGCACCCTCTGGGGGAGAACCTTACCCTGATCTCCATCCCAAATCCCCCTGGCACAGCTCCAGCCCTTCCCTGAGGACCTTCTGCCATTGGGAATTCCCAGGCAAATCTCTGCAGAGGGCACTGGATCACAAGGTCCCCAAAATAATCCCCAGAGCTGGGGAGCAACTGGAAAAGGGAACAGAGCCAGATAAAAGGCCATGTTTGTGCTTGGGTGTGCCAGGAGGATCATTCCTTCAAATCCATGAGATCTCACTCCTGCAGTTCCTTATCAAAATTCCACAGAAAGTGAGGAAGGGGCTGCTCCTTGCAGAACTCTCCAAGGCAGTTTTAAAGCATCCCTGAGATGTTCCCAGCTTGGAGATGTCCCTTCAGAGGATGGATGGATGGATGGACAGGGATGGATGGATGGATGGATGAAGGCATGGATGGATGGAGAAGGGGAGAGGAATGGAAAACACGCTCAGATCCCTTTGCTCTGCTCAGTCCCTGAACACACAGGAGCAATGATTCATTAAAGAATTCCACACGCAGTTCCTGGGAAAACTGAAGAGCAGTTCAGGGCTTGATTCTTTCCTTCCAACTTGGGCTAAATTATTCCCTGGATTGAAAGAAGATCCTCCCAGCTGATCTGTGAGCTCTGCATTTAATGAGGGCACAGGCCTCCCTCCTGCTGTGCAGAACTGCAGAGAGCTGATTAACATCCAGCACTAATCACAGGAGGCTGCAGGGAACTGGCTGGAACTGGAAACTGATCCTCTGGGAGGGCTCCCAAAACAAGCAGACGTGGGACCTTGTGCTGAGGTTTGGTGCCAGTGCTGGGAGGTGGTCACAGGTTGGCCTTGCTGGTCCTGGAGGTCTTTCCCAGCCTCGATGATGCTGTGATTCCATGGCCCCGGAGCTGGGTGGCAGTGCCCCCTGCCACAGCCCTGGGCTGCTCAGCAGCAGCAGGACAGGCACTGCCAGGGCTGCCTTTTAAGGATATTTATCTTTTTTGCCCCTTTTTCCCTGTGCTGCCTCCTCTGTGCCACCTGTGCAGCCAATGGGCAATTCCCAGCACCTGCGGGAGGGAGGCTGCGGCTGATGGAATTCCTGCAGCTGCAGGAGCCAGCGCTGGGGCAGGGGCTGCAGACCTGGAACGTGCTGCAGGTCGGGGAAGAGCTCTGTGCCTGTTCCCTGTGGCAGAGCAGAGGCTGAGCCCTCCCAGCTCCACAAACTGGGGGAGAAAACTCCGATCCCGCTCCCTCTGGCTGGAGCAGAATCAGAGGAGCAGGCAGCAGTGGAAACCAGGCCTGGCAGTTTTCCAACCAAATATTCCCCTCTGAAAAGCAGATCTTTCCACACAATGAAGAGAGGCCATTCTGTTGTAAATTTGGTGTTTTGGGAGGAGAAATGGAAAATATCATTTCTGTGAGCTTGGAGTTCAAAGTCAGCATTGTCCAGAGGGAAGGAACATGGAAAAGCGAATGAACCCTTTCTGATCATCTGGAGGTGTCTCCTGGAGATCATGGAATTATGGAATGGTTTGGGCGGGAAGGGACCTTAAATCCCCTCCAGTGCCACCCCTGCCATGGCAGGGACACCTCCCACTATCCCAGGCTGCTCCAAGCCCTGTCCAGCCTGGCCTTGGGCACTGCCAGGGATCCAGGGGCAGCCACAGCTGCTCTGGGCACCTGTGCCAGGAGCCATCCAGAGGTTCCTGTACCCAAATCGTCAGTGCTGTCAGCTGTGCCTGTGCCAAGCCCCACTCACTGCTCTGTTCAATTCACCATTCATTACTCTCTGTCACCAATTTTACACTAAAGCTGGGTAAATATTCTCCCTCCTCAGCTGCTTTTGACATGAAATGGAGATGTGATTAAATTTCTGAGTGTCTGTTTGCCAAAGAATTTAAAAATATGCATTTTTCATGTGAACACGGCACAACTTCCAATTGTCCCTGGCTCAGTGCCTGCGTTTGTGTCACTCGTCTGTCCCATGGCCTGGACCCTGTTCCACCGATAAGTGGGACCAAGGACAATGCCAGGAACCCGGCAGGGAAACAGTCTGAGCAGAAGTGCAGCCTGTGGGTGGGGATTCACCCACTCCCCGTTTCCTGCTGCGGATGAGAATTCCCCTCCGGATCCACGGAGCAAGAACACCTTCGCTTCCAATACATTGAATTTTTCTGGTGAAGGAACAGAGCAAACAAACAAAAACCCAAAGCAAACCCCACGTCCTGCCCCAGGTGCGAAGGGCAGCAGAGAAATGCAGGTGAGGTGAGTCAGGACTGACTCACCCTGGGCTTACTCAGCCCAAAACTCAGCTGGAGTGTAGTGCTGCACACAGAAACAGAGATGCCGAGCAGACCTTTGAATATGCCACTGAATCTCCCGTGGAAAGGCTTCCATTAACTCTGTCACATCCTGGATCGGTGAACAATAACTCTGATGGATCTGGAGACTGCAGCTCCTGAGCTGCTACCCAAATAAGCAATTACTCACTTAATTAAGATTCAAGTCAGGAAATTAAAAGCAAAACTTAGAAAATTAGAAGTGTGTGTGTGTGTGTGTGTGTGTGTGTGTGTGTGTGTGTGTGTGTGAAGGTTGGAAATTCTGTTTAGAACTGCTTTTTGAATCACAGAGAGGAAAGAAGATAAAATAGGAGTAAAGTCACGGGGCGGGGTGGGGCTCTGCTTCCATGGAACAGGGACAGGATGAGAGAAAACAGCCTCAAGCTGTGCTGGGGAGGTTTGGGTTGGATTTAAGGAAAATTTCTCCACAGAAAGAATTGTCAGGCACTGGAAGAGGCTGCCCAGGGCCTCTGACGGAAAATTCCATTATTTTAGCCTTCATTTCTGTCTGCAAGTTGGATCAGCCCCCAAAATACCAACATTGCTGTGGCATTCAGGAAAGTGTTGATTTGGAAACAGCAACCTGAAAATCCCTGTCTGTTTTGAGCAAAACACAAACCTACTTTCAAAGCAATGTCAGCTTTTGACAGATTGAAATTTCAAAATGTTGATTCAGAAGCTTCAGTTTGGAGTCTCCTCGAAGGAAATGCCCGTTTTGACAAGATCTGTGTTTTGTCATGTACACTTGTCAGCACGTTCCCATGGGACCTCCTGCTTTCCCTGGGGTGTTCCCAGCTCTGCAGCTCTCCATGGACAGCATCACTCACAGAACAAGCTCACAAAAGGATTTGGAAAGGCTCTGGCTCCCTGTTTGTCCTGCCCAGAGCCAGGATTTGGGATGTAGCCAGGGAAAATCTGCATTTGATGGGTTTGCGAGCCATTCCAAGAGCAGGAAATCAAAGGGCAGTGTGATTGGGAGGTAAAAGCAGAAGTTCCCTGTTCTGGAAGTTCCCTGTCCTGCCCTTGGGTGGCAGCTCATTCTTGGGAGGTTTTCCTTCTGCCTCAGCTCCCAACTCTGCCCCAGTCCAGACTGGTTTTGTTCTCCCCCATCTGCCTGCGATAGTGGAAGGTTCCCTGCCCCTGCTAGGGGTTGGAACTGGATGGTTTTAAGGTCCCTTCCAACCCAAAGCATTCCAGGATTCCGGGATTAGATGATTTGCTGAGCTCTGGTGAAGTTTTCTGGAGATCTGGATCCTCCCTCGTGGGGCACTTACACAGTTCCAAGGTTCCAGACTGCTCAGGGAGGGAAGTGAGACTCAGTTTAGGGCTAGGAACTGCTTTGGGACTGGGGTTTTCCACAGGATTTCCTGATGAAATCAATCACAGAGTCCTGGGATGGTTTGAGCTGGAAGGGAAATTAAACCCATCAGTGCCACCCCTGCCATGGGCAGGGACACCTTCCACCATCCCAGGCTGCTCCAAGCCCTGTCCAGCCTGGCCTTGGGCACTGCCAGGGATCCAGGGACAGCCACAGCTGCTCTGGGAATTCCATCCCAGCCCCTCCCACCCTCCCAGGGAACAATTCCTTCCCAAATCCCATCTATCCCTGCCCTCCTTCAGCTCAGGGTCCTTCCCCCTTGTCCTTTCCCTCCATCCTTTGTCCAAATTCCTTCTCCAGCTCCTTCTAGGTCCCCAAATGCACCCACTCACTTCCAAAAATTTTTTTCTCCCTTATATTTTGCTTCCAATCTTTATTTCCTTTTATTTTTTTCACAGGTTTCTACTTTTCTCCCTGCAAATCCACAATAAACCCTGGACATTTTCCTTTTCCCCTCGGTTTCCACCCCCAGCCCAAGACAATTTTCTGTTTCCACAACCTGAGGGTATTTTTCTCTTCACCTTCCTCACCTGTGTTTAATGAGAGGAGCAGAACTGTCGATATCAGCACCACCTGCTATTTTCTCAGCAATCATCTCATGCTGGTGTGTTTTACCCAAATCTCCCACTAGATGGTAGGAGGGGATTGGAAAGGGAATTCACTCCGAAATGGAAATTGGATTCAGTCGAAAAACCCCCACCAACCCCCAGCCCCTGAAATATTGGAGTAACAGCCAAGGATGGCAGAACAATAGGCGGTGCTGGCCCAGGGAAGGTCAGGACAGTGACTGCTCCTGTGTCATGGGCACCAAAAGTGTCACAGGGAGGGTGTTGGATGCACTCCAGGAATTCCCAGCTCCAGAGATTGTTTCAGTGTAAACAGGAGGTTTTCCCTCAGTTTTAATTCTCTTGGGA
This sequence comes from Origma solitaria, assembly GCA_013397895.1. Classification (NCBI taxonomy): domain Eukaryota; kingdom Metazoa; phylum Chordata; class Aves; order Passeriformes; family Acanthizidae; genus Origma; species Origma solitaria. Next base: position 48,740 of record VZRL01007147.1, read on the forward strand.
AGTCAAACATCTGCTCTATAAATTCTCCTGCGAAGTCAGGCTGGGAGAGCTGGGGGTGCTCCCCTGGAGAGGAGAAGGCTCCAGGGAGACCTCGGAGCCCTTTCAGGGCCGGAAGGGCTCCAGGAGAGCTGGAGAGGGACTGGGGACAAGGCACGGAGGGACAGGACAAGGGGTTAATCCCACTGGGGACAGATCCAGAAAAGAAGAAAAGAAGAAAAGTGATCTGAGAAAAGAGGAAGAACAAATTCTCCCTGTGAGTCGCCATGGAAAGGAGTGGGAGCAGCAATCAGCCCCAGCTCCTCTCCCCCATTCCTTTCCCCTCCAGAAAGGAAAGGGAACACGAGGTGGGGGCAGGGACAGTTCAAAGGAAAGCAAATGAAGGAAGGAAAAGGAGTGGGATTTTAAAATGAGGTGTTTGACTGTGAAATACTCGAAGAGCAGAGAGAAACCTGAAGTGAGAGAATTCAATTTCTTCCCACTGAGCGCATTCCCAGCACTGGTGTCCAGGGCAGGGAGAATTCCTTGTGCCACATCCACAGCACAGCCCCAGCACATCCTGTGCCACATCCAATGTCACATCCCGTGTCACATCCACAGTACATCCACAGCAAATCCCATGTCACATCCAATGTCACATCCCGTGTCACATCCACAGTACATCCACAGCAAATCCCATGTCACATCCAGTGTCACATCCTGTGTCACATCCAGTGTCACATCCACAGCAAATCCACAGCAAATCCCGTGTCACATCCAGTGTCACATCCACAGCACATCCCATGTCACATCCAGTGTCACATCCAGTGTCACATCCGCAGCAAATCCACAGCACATCCAGTGTCACATCCACAGCACATCCTATGTCATATCTGCAGTAAATCCCATGTCACATCCACAGCAGATCCAGTGTCACATCCACAGCACATCCCCAGCATGTCCTGTGCCACATCCTGTGTCACATCCACAGCAAATCCACAGCACATCCTGTGTCACATCCAGTGCCACAACCCCAGCACATCCAATGTCACATCCACAGCACATCCAGTGTCATATCCTGCGTCACATCTGCAGCAAATCCACAGCACATCCTGTGTCACATCTGCAGCAAATCCCATGTCACATCCAGTGTCACATCCCCAGCACATCCACAGCAAATCCTGTGTCACATCCCCAGCACATCCAGTGCCACGTCCCCAGCACATCCTGTGTCACATCCGCAGCACATCCACAGCAAATCCTGTGTCACATCCCCAGCACATCCACAGCAAATCCTGTGTCACATCCCCAGCACATCCCAGAGCCACACTCAGTACAAATCGTTTGTGAAGTCAGGAATTTGTCACATCCCCGCAGGGCCTCGGGGCCATCTGGTGACAGAGCTGCTCCAAGCCTGCTGCTCACCCCGACTCCTGCCGGATCCCTCGCTGGCTGTGGCACTGGAGAGGCCCCAGCTGTGTTTGTCCCACTGGCAGGGCTGTGCTGGTCCCCTCCACAGCTGGAGGAAGGCCATGGATCATGTCCCACCTCCCCTGCTCCTCTGCACAGCCCCTGGGTGCTCCAGTGCCAGGCTGGGCTCCCACAGGACACCAGGAGGTGCTGTGCTCTTCCCTCCTGGCACAGAGATTTCAGTGGCACTGACAGAGCCTTTCATTCCCTCATACCCTCCTCATCCTCCCTGAAGGCCTCCTCTGGAGGAGGGAAAGCACCTGTTCACAGGAAATACAGGAAACTGCCGTGGGAAGCTGGACTCTGTCATAGAGAGAGCGGCTGGAGCTGTGCCAGGGGGATTTGGGATGGAGATCAGGGTAAGGTTCTCCCCCAGAGGGTGCTGGGCACTGCCCAGGCTCCCCAGGGAATGGGCACAGCCCCGAGGCTGCCACAGCTCCAGGAGTGTTTGGACAGCACTGCCAGGGATGTGCAGGGTGGGATTGTTGGGGGGTCTGTGCAGGGCTGGGGTTGGGATGGTCCTTGGGATCTTTTCCAATTCAGGATATTCTGTGATCCTGGGCTGATGGGTGGTGTTACCAAAAATCAGCAAAAATAAAACTCCTCCACACCAATGCAGCATTAAGAAGCAGAAATCCTTTATTCAGAGGGGATACTCCTCCAAAATACCCTGAGTGTTGAGAGCAGAGCGAGCTCCTGCTTCGTATTGTATTTTATATACATATCCATTGATTTTCCTGGAATAAACATCCATATGATAATCATTTCCCCTAAATAATTTACATATTTTCCCTCTACACATGCGCTCTGCAGTCCTAGGGTCTCTTCGTGCTCCCTGGGGATTGATGACCCCAAAATCACACCTGGCCTCCTGCTGAACTGGTTAAACTGGGCACAGCTGGGCTGGGTTTTGCTCTTCAGCTCTTTTCCTACAGAACGGGTGTTGTGTGTCCCATGGGCCAGCGGGTTTGACGAATGAGCATTGTATGAACCCACTGGGGGCACACAATTCCTCATCGGGCACCAGTGGGGCCGCGAGTCCCTTCCCCCGCGGGGTCAGAGCCCTCCACAGCTGCTGAGTCCAGAGCCTTTGGGAATTTTCTCCAGGCCAATGCCCACTGTGCTGGGCAGTCAGCTCCCCTCTGCCGGAGCCCTCTCTTGCCAGGCAAATGAAGCCAGCGATTCTTTTCTGTCTCGCAGAGAGGTCTCGCTCCAAAACCCCGGAGAAAACCTCCCCTCGTTGTGGCTGCGGGAGGGGAGAGAGCTCTGCTCCCCAGGGCTGCAGCAGCATCAATCACCAAAGGTGCCTGGGGGAAAACCCAATAAAGAGAATTTGTTCAGTGCTTCAGAGCAGGCCAGAGCCGCACGGTGCCAATTCTGTCTGCCTGGTGGCTTTGCTGCCTGGCTGGGGGTGTCTCCCTTTGATCCTTTGTGGGAGTTATTATGATCAAGAGTTTGGGAGAGAGAGCTGCCGCTGCTTCCCTCGGAACCTGCCCAGGGAGGTCACGGAGCCAGGATTAGACACGTTCCCTGCGGGAGCAGGCACGGCTTAAATAAAGGCTTTTCCTGGCCCTTGACACTCCTGCAGCTTTGAGGCACTGCTGTCGTTCTCTCACAAGAAAAAGGAAAGGGAATGAGAAGGGAACGAAAAATCCATCTCTGCCAGAGACACTCAGTGCCTGCCTCTGTGTGAAAATTAATTCCAATTAAGTTGATTTAAATAATAAATAAAATGATCCAGGACCATATTTCCAGGCTTGGATGATTGACATCCAACTCAAGACTCTGTTTGGACAATTAATAACGCATCCACTTAAATTTGGCCTTTGATCCCTAATTCCATCTCTTCTCTCTCCCTTTTTTCCACAAAATCAATGGAAAATTGTAACAATTTTTGTTATTTTTGTGCATTTTGTTGACACATTTCCTCGCTGGTGGCAGCAGGACTCAGCTTGAGGCTGCTTGTACTCAGGACAGGTGAAACACCTCACCAGAGTGCCCAAACCTGCAAGGCCCAAATTCAGCTCTCAAAGTGTCCTTGATTCCTGTAGGGAAGCAATCAATGCACACATTTTTTAGATTTATTTTCTCCAGATAAAAGGTGTTATTTACACTCTGCTTTTATGAGACTTCCCTGAGCTTAAAATTCATGGAAAAAGTTTCGATCAGTCCTTCACAGTTACAAGTTACAATTTTATTGTTGTTATCAATCTTTTAGCATGGAAAGGGTGCTTGGTTTGTTGGTTTTCCACTCCGTATTTTTCATTCCAGGATTCAGAGAGACTCTCCTATTGCCCACATTTCCAAATGCCAGTGGAGAAAACATTGACAATGGGAAATATAAACCCTCCTAGGGCTAGGAATCAGACTGGAGCCTAAAATGTGTTTCTAAAAATCCCTTGAGCCCTCGGGATTTTCAGGAGGTGTCTTATTGCTGGGCAGGCTGGGATTCGGTGTGTTTGTGTTTGGTTCTTAAACCCAATCCCAACAACTCCCAGACATCATTTAGTGTCTGTCTCCAGGTACTTATCTCGTTTTCCTCGGAACTCTCCAGGTCTGTGTTTGCTCCTGGGGTCGGTAATTGCCCTTTGGAGCTCAGGATCAGCTTTTGCAGCTCTCTCCCCGCGGCTGGCGGTGCCCAGCTGGGCAAGGCGCTGGAATCGATGGATCCATTTGCGGCTCCTGCCGGGAGCTCGGGCAGGGCTGAGCAGGGCCGTGCCCTCTGCCAGCCCCCAGAACTCCGTGTCTGTCCCTGTCCCCACTGCCAGGAGCAGACACCAAACACAGCACCGTCAGGTGCATCGTTCTGCGAGCAGACAACAGGGAGATAAAGGGGATCCCAGAGCAGCAGAGCCAATGCTATCCATCATTCCCGATGATTAACATCCCTTATCTCTGGGTGGGAGCCCTGCCAGCAGCTCTGGGGCCTGGAGCAGCACCTGAGGATTGATGGGAACTGGGGGGGAAATGGTATCTGAGCAGAGAGCACTGTGCCGGCCCGGAAAAAGGTCTGGGAAGGAGAGCAGCGGGATCTGTGTGCCAGCCTGGCAAAGGGTCTGGGGAGGAGAGAAGCGGTATCTGTGTGCCAGGGCTGTGCTGGCCTGGCAAAGGGCCTGGGAATGAGAGCAGCGGATCCGTGCGGGGCTGTGCTGGCCTGGCAAAGGGCCTGGGGAGGAGAGCAGTGGGATCTGTGCAGGGGGCTTTGCCAGCCTGGAAAAGGGCTTGGGAATGAGAGCAGCGGGATCTATGCCTGGGGCTGTGCCGGCCTGGCAAAGGGTCTGGGAAGGAGAGCAGCGGGATCTCTGCTTTGCTCAGACACTGCGGGCTCTGAGCTGCTCTGAGCCTGGAGCTCCTGGGCAGGACAGAGCCACAGGCGAGGATCCACACTGTGCTCATCCCGACCCCTCGGGATGCCCCAGGCACCCAACCCTGGAACAGTGAGCACAGCCCGGACAGGGCATGGCCGGGGGGGACAGGGGGCCCTGGTGGCTCTGTAAGGCACAGAGGGCACGGAGGGGCTCGGGTTTATCCCCACGCCGGTGCTGTCTGTCTGTGCCAGGCTCTGCACCAGCCCTGGAGGCACAGCAGGCTCAGCCCCAAGCACGGCGCGATTTGAGGCTGCTCTGGGAGAGGAGGGGACCGGCGGTGTTTGAATCCTGCAGCTGCTCAGGTGTCTGAGAACTGTCTGAGAGTTGTCTGGGCAGGGCCTGGAGGGTTTGTGCGAGTGGAAAAAAGGGAATTTTCCTCTTCCCTGGCACCTGCAGGGCTGTGTGACCATCCTGAGGGAGGGGAGCACTGAATCCAAGGGGAGCTGACCGGGTGGGGGATTCAGCCAGCACTGATTGTCTGGATTTGTCTGAAAGCTGAAGAAAACAGGCACGATTTTGTTCTTCTCCTGGGATCGGGATTGAAATGTGGGAAGCAAATCAGGCTTCGGAGCTGCCTGTCTGTGGCAGACACTGCAGATAATGAGCTCAGAAGGGAACATTGCCAGTTCTGGACCACCACACTGATGAGTGAAGGATCCCACTTGAACCAGCTCTGAGGACACTCCTTCAGCTTGATTTTGTCATGAGTACTTTGACATTTTTTCCTAAGTAGAGGAATAAATACATCAAATATTTCAGACATTTTTAACACAGATCATAGAATCAGAGAATCCCAGACTGGTTTGGGTTGGGAGGGACCTTGAAGCCCATCCAGTGCCAGCCCTGCCATGGACAGGGACCCCTCCCCACAGCCCAGGTGAGTCCATCTGTTGTTTAAACCTGGCCATGTAACCACAGGCCTGCATTAAATTAAATGTAAGCAACCATGAGGAAGGGTCATTTATCAGCATGAAAAATGGAACTGAAACTTTTCAGACCAGCAGGCCAAAGCTGCATTTCACAAATGAACTCAAACCATTCTGCACTGGAGTGATGGATCTGCCTGGGCTGTGAACAGCAGAGCTCCCAGCTCTGATGGCAAAGGGGTCTCTTTTCTCTTCCCAGTCTGACCTGGAACTTGTGGAACATCTGGAACATGAGCCTGAAGAAGGCTCCAGGGAGGCCTGAGAGCCCTTCCAGTGCCCTGAGGGGCTTCAGGAGAGGGACTGGGGACAAGGGATGGAGGGACAGGACACAGGGAATGGCTTCCCAGTGCCGGAGGGCAGGGTTAGATGGGATATTGGGAAGGAATTGTTCCCTGGGAGGGTGGGGCAGGCCCTGGCACAGGTGCCCAGAGCAGCTGTGGCTGCCCCTGGATCCCTGGCAGTGTCCAAGGCCAGGCTGGACAGGGCTTGGAGCAGCCTGGGACAGTGGGAGTTGTCCCTGCCATGGCAGGGGTGGCACTGGAGGGGCTTAAGGTCCCTCCAAGCCAAACCATCCTGGGATTCCATAATTCTGTCTCTGTCACTATTTTACCTACTTCCTGTTCCCACTGTAGATGCAATGAAACCTCAGCCCCAGATCCCATCAGAGTCTGGTGTAAACATTCCCCGGCTTTGCATTTGCCCAAAGGCTCTGAGGAGAACGGCCCCAGGACTTTCCCTGCCAGCCCTCGAGGGCAGGAGCTGCCCCAGCAGTGCCCACAGGCTGGGGAGGAGGGAGGGAACCCTCAGGCTGGAACCTCTCCCCATCTCCATGCCAATAACTCGGAGTGTTCAGCAGCCTTGTTCTTCCTGTCAGTTCTGCTCTCTCGCTCATCACTCCTGGACCACGGAGAGGCCAAAATATTAACGAGGACATTGATGAATCTGAGGCTGAATTCCTTTAATTCGTTCCTGGCTGAGTTCCCGCTTGCATCCACAACTCCACTCCAGTTAATTCAGAGAATTGATGGCTTCAGCCCTGTCAGGTGCTTTGTAAAATCACTATTGGTGGCTCATTAATGGGAGATTTTCCCCTTTTGGATTTCTATCTGCTAAGGAGGATTTTTTTAATAGGGAAATATAAATATCTATGAATAGAGGAAAGAACAGGAGCCTTCAGCGCCTCCCTCCAGCCTCTGTCAGTGCTGGCTCAGCACAGAAAGTTCCTGCCAGCCCAGGGGACTGAGGCAGTGTGACAATGTCCTGCCAGCCCTCGGCACGTGGCTCTGTGTCACTCAGGGCGAGAAGGGGAAAATTTGAGAGTCGCCTCCAGTCCTTCAGAGAGCTTGATCTGAACAAGCCTTGTTCCTTTAATCTGCCCTTCCTCCAGTGCTCAGGGATCAGGGATTTGGGCTCCTGGCTCTGTCAGGGATCACTGTCACTGCCTTGGGAAGGACCTGCCCTTGCCTCTTTATCTGTGTCGAATATGACCCCACATCTTTATTTCAGCACTTAGCATTTCTCTCCCTTTATCCATTCCTCTTTATCTGCCTACTTCTTTCTTTCTTTCTGGTCTGGAGCCCCAGGAGCAGCTGAGGGAGCTGGGAAAGGGCTCAGCCTGGGGAAAAAGGGACCAGGGGGACCTTGTGGCTCTGCACAGCTCCTGACAGGAGGGGACAGCCGGGGGGGTCGGGCTGTGCTCGCAGGGAACAGGGACAGGAGGAGAGGGAACGGCCTCAGGCTGGGCCAGGGGAGGCCCAGGGTGGATATTGGGAAATTTCCTCCTGGAAAGAGCAGTCAGGCCCTGGCACAGCTGCCCAGGGCAGAGGGGGAGTCCCCATCCCTGGAAGTGCTCAAAACCAAGCAGAGGTGGCACTTCGTGCTGTTGTCTATTGGGAATGGGGGAATTCGGTCAAGAGTTGGATTTGACGATCCCAGAGGTCTTTTCCAACCTATGCTGCTGGGATTGTCCAGGCTCAGTCTCTGGTGTCCCTGGGACCCAGGGGAGGTGGCTGTGGCCAGGCAGGGCTGGGCGGCTCTGCTCAAACAGCTCCAGCTCCTTCCACTCCGACTCTGCCCAAAGGAATCCCCCAAGGAAAAGGAGCTGGGATGGGGCCAGAACTGCTGGGAGCAGCAGCTGCCTCCTGTCAGAGCGGGAAGGTGGAGAGACAGGAGAAAGGTCCCCACGTCCTGGAGCTGAGGACAGAAAATTGGCCAGAGTCACCAGCCAGGAAAAAAAAGGAACCTCACATCCAAGTCCTTCCTTGTGGCACCACCTCGCCTTGTCACTGGAAATGCTCCATTTTACTCCTTTTTTTTTTTTTTTTTTTAATAGCAGATATGTCTGTGCTGAGGATTGGGATTTTGAAAGGAAAGGAGAGGAGAAAGAAAACTATAAAAAATGTATGTGGGAAGCAGACTCTGTTTGTGAAGGTTTTCTTTAAACACTTCCAAACAAATATTTCCAGGCACACTGAAAAAGAAGTTGGGAAAAAATAGAACTGCTTGAAAAACAAAAGAGAGAATTTCCTGCATTATTTGAATCCAAAGCAATCGGGAATCTCTCCTGCCACTGAACAGCTCTGGGGAGGCTTATTTTCATTTTCATTTTCATTTTTATTTCCATTTTCAGGTGCAAACCCCCCCAGATTCTGTATCAGTGTTTTCCAGCTGCCTCTGTGGAAAATCAGGGAATTGATCCCCCCCGTGTGGGCTCTGCTGGGGCCCCTCAGTCCTGGGGTCCGCTTTGGGCCCCTCATGACAAGAAGGCACGGAGGGCTGGAGCATGTCCAGGGCAGGGAACAGAGCTGGGAAGGGCTGGAGAATCCTGAGGGAGCTGGGGGAGCTCAGCCTGGGGAAAAGGGGATCAGGGGAACCTTGTGGCTCTGCACAGCTCCTGACAGGAGGGGACAGCCGGGGGGGTCAGGCTGTGCTCGCAGGGAACAGGGACAGGAGGAGAGGGAACGGCCTCAGGCTGGGCCAGGGGAGGCTCAGGGTGGACATTGGGGAAAATTTCTTCACCAGCCCAAGCTGCCCAGGGCAGAGGGGGAGTCCCCATCCCTGGAAGGGCTCATAAAAGTGTGCATGTGGCACAGCGGTCAGCGGTGGCTGTGGTGGTGCTGGTTCAGGGTTGGACTCGATGATCTTAAAGGCCTTTTCCATCCTGAGCAATCACATGATTCTGTGATTCTTTGTACAACCCCCCCAATTCCGTGTTTTCCAGCCCCCTCCACGGTCAGACCCCACTTCTCCAAAGGGAACGTGTCCTGCCAGCCCTGGCTGCTGTCACCCCCGGGTCTGGGGACTCGTCCCCCCTGCACTGGTACCAACTGACCTCAGCCGGGAATTGGCTCTGGCCTGTCCTGGACGTTCCATTCCCTCGGTGGGAACCTGCCAGCCCAGCAATCCCTGCAGCATTCCAGGGGACTGGAGCTGCAGCAGTGAGTCAGCTCTGCCAAACCTGATGGAGACAAAGGAATCGACAGCAAGGAGAGAAACACAAACCCAAATCCCAAAATCCCAGCCTCCCTTCCCTCCTAGGAATGTGCCTTCCCCAGGAGCAGGGGGAAGGGAGCTGGGCAAGGCCTGGCTGGCAGCAGAAGTGTCTTTAGAGAGATTTTTCCTTGCTCCTGATGATTGGCTGGGTCACCAAAATGAGAAATTCTGGTTTGATTCCTGTCAAAACAAAAAGTTCCTCCTTGATTTGGCTTTGTTTGTTTGATTGTTTGTTTACACCCCTCCTTCCCTGCTCTTCAGAAATCCCATGAATCACACAGGGATAGGGAGTGTAATGGACAGACAAGGGACCAATTTCTTCATTACGAAGATTGAAATTGAAATCCCTGTGATTGGGAGGGGAAAGGGAGGCAAAATTTCACTTTGTTCAAAATGTAGTATGAGAAAAAATCCCACTTTTCCTCCCAGCTGATTCTCACTCTGGAAATTGATGGGGAAAATCCCTTTGGGCTCTAAGTGGGGCTTTTGTCAGGGCAGAAATCCCCCAGAGCTGGCGCTGTCCCCAGACCTGCTCAGTCCCAGCAGCCCCTGGCTCTCGGTGGGACGAGGGTGGGGCACACACAGAGACCTGCAAGCAGAGCTTTTATTTCCTTTTATTTAAGCATTTCCAGCTATGCAGAAATTCAGTAATTCCCCCTCCCAGTTCCTTAATAGGCCTGAATTCCATGCTGGAAAACTCCAAGGGCAGTAGCAGTTCTGGACCATGACACCCCCAGTTTAATGTTCATTAAACAGTGCGAGTTCCTATTTGAAATCCATCTCCCCACGGCCAGGCCCTGCTGCTCCACCCCAGCTGAAATCCACCCTGAGGAGAACCAGGCCAAAGCAGCATTTCAGCTCCACTGAACCCTCGGAGAAACAACTCCCCCACTTGTGAGCACATCAGCTTTATTTCCATGGAAGATAAAAGCCCAACAAATGGGAACAGGGCTCCCAGCAGCAGCAATCCCCTCCCGTGTGAAAGGCTGCTTTGTGCAGCTCTGCTCATGGCAGCCTGGAAATGGATTGGGAATGGGACAGAGACAGGAAAGCAAATAAATGCTGAAGGATTAATATAGGGAGAACACTGAAGTCTTGATTTCATGGAATCTCAGAGTGGTTTGGGTTTGGGGAGATCTTAAAGCCCATCCAAATCCACCCCCTGCCTCGGGCAGGGACAACTTCAGTTGTCCCAGGGTACTCAGAGGTGGCAGACACAGCTTTGGAGGTGACAGGAACTCTGGGTTTGTGGGGGACAGGAGCTCTGGGTTTGGAGGGCACAGAAACTCTGGGTTTGTAGGGGACAGGAGCTCTGGGTTTGTAGGGGACAGGAGCTCAGGGTTTGGATGGGACAGGAGCTCAGGGTTTGTAGGGGACAGGAGCTCTGGGTTTGGATGGGACAGGAGCTCTGGGTTTGGAGGGGACAGGAGCTCAGGGTTTGGATGGGACAGGAGCTCTGGGTTTGGAGGGGACAGGAGCTCTGGGTTTGGATAGGACAGGAGCTCTGGGTTTGGAGGGGACAGGAACTCTGAGAGGAAATCAGTGAAATTGTCCCTGTGTTATTGGAGACATGGGGAACAGGAAAGCACCGTGAGTTCCACCATGAGTTCCCCAAAGCCACGTGGGAATGCAGTGACTCGGATCCACATCACCACTGCAGTCCCTGGAGGGTCAGGACACAGGGAATGGCTTCCACAGCCAGAGGGCAGGGACAGATGGGATGTTGGGAATTAGGAATTGTTCCCTGGGAGGGTGCGCAGGCCCTGGCACAGGTGCCCAGAGCAGCTGTGGCTGCCCCTGGAGCCCTGGCAGTGTCCAAGGCCAGGCTGGACAGGGCTTGGAACAGCCTGGGACAGTGGGAGGTGTCCCTGCCATGGCAGGGGTGGCACTGGATGGGCTTTTTCTCCCCACTCATCCATTCTGGGATTCCAGGATCTCTCCACTGCCTCTGCTGCCAAGGATCTCGTGGGGATTTAGAAGAGCACTTGATCCACTGCTCCCTCTTGTTAGAAAAGGGGAGCAGAGCCAGGGCTGGGAATGAACACATCCGAATTTCCCAGAGGAAGCTGGGGCCTGCAGGACGTGGCAGATGACAGAACCAGAGACGTGGGAATCCCTGCAACCCTTGGGACAGACACAGAGCCCAGTCTGGGACTTGAGAGCTCACATTTTGTAGCTGGAGCTCCGCTGGTGCTGAGGCTGGGTGGGAGCTGTCGCTGTTTTCCAGGCTGAATTCCTCCTCCCTGCCCCAGCCGCTGGGAGAAGGAGCCTCCCGCAGTGGTTTGGAGTGGGAGCCTCACTCAGGAGCTGGGAATGTCATCAGGGGGTCAGGCTGCCATTAATGACAGGAGGAATTGGGGAAATGACCCCTGGCATGACCAGGGAGGATCCATGAGCCCTGCGGGAGCAGGAGAGGGAGAGGGAGAGGGAGCAGGAGAGGGAACAGCATCAGGAGCAGCAGCAGGAGCAGCAGGAGCTCTCCAGGACCAAGGAATTGTTTTCCAAGGGGCTGTGCAGGCTTCCCAGACAACCACCCCTGGATTTGTCCCACTCTGGAATCTGTGTCTGCCTGTGAGCAGAGCAAGAAGCTGAAGGTTCACGGTGCAGAGACTTTCACCCCTCACTCCTTCCTTGTCAGAGAATGCTCTGATATTATTTCAGTCAGCAGCAGCAATGCACCCTGTGGTTAGAAAGACCAATCTTCAGTCATAAATTTGAATTAGTCGCTTTCTTGGACTAATTTTAGAATCCAATTATGATCAAGAAAAGATCGTGAAAGAAAAATAACAAGAAAAATTCACTCCAGATCTCTCCCCGTGATAGAGCCTGAGCAGCCTGCACCAGCCTTGGCTTAATTGGGAAAAAAAACCCAAGTATATCTTGATTTGTCTTACGTGAGGGCTGGGGGATAAGGACAAGGAAACTTCAGCTCTTGTTCGAGATCTAACAAGTCTGACAAGTACATGGAAAACAGATCAGAGGGAAGATCTTGCTGTGCCCAGATGGAACAGGAGGGGAATGAGCAAATGGCACATTACCATATTCCTGATGGCATCCCAGCCTTCCTGAGAAAGGAAAGCTTTGGAGGGATTCATTAATTCACTTGTGGAGTTTACAAGACACTTCCTTCTTGCCTGGAGTTGGAGACGATGAAGAGCTGCTGCTCCTGTCCTGGGGTCCTGCCGAAAGCAGGAAGGAGCCCTTCCCCTTCGGGGGAGTGAGAGCCTGAATTTCAGGCAGTTTTGGGAACTCTTTAGAGTCCTGTCTGTGGCCTCTGCAGAAAACTCCCCAGGAACTGAGTGGAAGTGGCTCCCACAAGCTGCCACAGCCCCGTGTTCCCCCCACGGAACAGTTCCTGCCCTGGGCTACGTTCAGACCAAGAGGCCCCTGCTGAGCTGATTTGGGGCACTCACAGGGAAAAGGGCAAAGAGACCTTGAACTTCAGCTTGAAATCCTGGATTGGGGAACAGCCCCAGCCCAGGAGGCTCCAATTCCAAGAGGCTTTTAGCCAAAGAGCTCCCTGGAGCTGAGGGAGAGCTGAGGGTCCTGAGGGCTGCTGAATTAATTGGTCTCACCCCATCCTGCACAGCTGTTCCCACCCCTCTCTAGAGACCCCAGAAGATCAGGACAGTTTTCAGATCAGACAAACACACCCCTGACAGGGCCAGTCTGGTGCGAACAAACTGAAGGTTTTTATTGCCTGTTCTAGGCTCTGCCTATTTGGAATTTTAACCAATAAACCCCCAGAAGGCTTGGGAAACATGCTCCCAGAGAAGGAAGTCTGTGGAAAGCTCAGTTTTGCCATGATGGCTTCTCTTAGAAAATGCTGGTTTTGAAGTGTGTCAGAAATACTTCAAGAATTCTGAGAGAGGAGGTCCCCCCGAGCCTCCTTTTCTCCAGCTGAGCCCCCCTCAGCTGCTCCTCATCCCACTTGTGCTCCAAAATAATCCAGAGCTGCTTCCAGAGCCCTCAGTTCCCCAAATATTAAGGGAAATAGCTGGTTTGGGCCAGTAGAGAAAGATGGACTTGAAGTACCGTTATTGAAACTGAGGTCAGTTTTCCAAACCATTGCAGGGATCTGCAGTCCTTAATAATCCAAGGAATATGAGCAGCGCCCTCCTGGAGCAGCACAGACAGAAGCTCTCGGCACAGGGAATTCAACTGGGAGTTCGCTCCAAAGGAAATGGAATCATCCCTGAATTAAAGGTTCACGTTCCCTCCTCTTCCATTACAGCGGGAGCTCGTCCCTGGGGCATAAACCAAATGAAAACCAAACCGAAGTGCTGCTTCCCAGAAGTGCAGGCTTCTGGGGAAAGGGGTGAGCTGCAGGACGACCCTGGGCCAGAGGGCTCAGCTGTGCCTTCAGAAGGCACCCCGGGGCACAGAAGATGCTGATTGCTGAAATCCCCTTTTTCCCACCCAGCTGTGCCCAGCCCAGGCTTTGCCCAAATTCTGCTCCTGCCTATGCCCAATATTTTTATTTTTTCAGGCTTTTGCAGTGCTGAACTTTCAGGTCAGTGAAGATAAATGAGTTTTTCCCTGTGCTGGGGTGGTGTGTCAGAGCATGAATCTTGCCCTGCTCAGCTTGGGGGCGATGTTCTCATTAACCCTTAATGGGAGCAGTGTCCTGGCACAGTGAAATCCCCCAGCCCCAAATCCCCAGAGCAAAGCACGGAGAGGCTCCTGGGCTGCCCTGAAGCCTCTCCCTGAGAACTGAAAATAAAAGTGCATCGCAATTAGTGCCTTTCACAGGAAAAGGTCATTGTCTCTTTGGTGAGAAAGGAAAGGAAAAAAGTGTTAAAAAACTGACAGAATTCTCCAAACAAAGAGCAGCTTCTCCATTCCAAAGGGCTTTTTGCTCAGATGTGGATGTTACATGAACAGGCAAAACTCTTCAGGATGTTCAACAGGGAAATGAAGCTCTTCAAAACCATTGGTATAAAATATTTCATTTATGTCTGGGTCATATTTGGATATTTGGAAGAGGTACTTCAGTGTCCCCAATTAATCAATGAATTCTTCATTTTTCCTTTCTGTTTTGAAGAAGAATTTGTATTTTCCTTTTAATCTTGACACACTCCTCCCACAAAAGTAAAAAACCCCAAACTTAATTTTGAGTGGTGTCTTCCTCACCTTTTATAATTTTTGAGTGAGGATGGGAAGCAATGTTTTCATCTCTGGTTTCATGGCCCCAGGCTCAGTGCTGGGCTAAGTGGGAGCTCCCAGAGCCTGAGTGCAGCACAAGCTCATGCCAGGACTGTAAAATTCCATAAATGAGTTAAAAACCCAGCAGCTGGAGCTGGAATGAGGCATCCAGCAGGAGTGAACTGGTCCTGCCGATTTTATATCTTCATTTGATAATTAATTTCTCAATTTCTTTATGCATTCAGCTGATGCCTTGACAGGCTTAGCTAAAACAGAGGCTGGACAAAGTTAGGAGAATAAAAAGCAGTTGAATTTATTGAAGGGCCTTCAGGTGCAATTAGGGCAATCACAGCCCACCCAAGGGCTACACCCAAAATGGACAATGGGTCACGAGTTTTTCATATTCTGTAAGTTCTGTCCATTTGCACATTGAGGTTTAATCCTCCAATTACAGCTTCATGTGATGAAGTCAATCACTCCAAGTTTGCTCCCCCCAATTAATTCACTGTTGTTTCCATATCTCGGGGCCTGAGACAGTGAGGGGTCCTTGAGTTTGGGGCTTAGAGGACTTGTTTTGTCTAAAAATACTGAGAACAGGAGCTCAGCACCTGTGTGGAGTCTGGAGTTATACACTAAAAATTACAGGATTACAGATACACGAAAAACATAGAAGCTAAAATCCTGAGGCATCACAGCAAATCTCTGGAATTCCTGCGCCCTTGGCTGGGACGCACCGGAGCGTCGCTGTCCCTGTGTCACCACGCGTGGTGGCAGTGCCCAGCTGTGGGGACAGGCTCCGCTTTCCCATCCCTGACTGCTCTGCCAGGGCCAGCTCCGGCCATTCCCTCCCGGAACGGATCAGCTCCAACAGAAGCAGTGCTGCTGTCCCCCCCTCCTCAGGGACGTGTCCCAGTGCCCACAGCTCACTCCACTCTGTGCCTGAGGTGTCCCAGTGCCCACAGCTCGCTCCACCGTGGCTGATCCTGCTTTGTGCTTTGCTAATTCCAGGTTTAACTCCAGCCTCGGGGCTGAGCTCCCTGCACTGCTCTGCCATTGCCAGGGGTGTTTGCAGGGGTCGGAAGCTCTCCTGGGAGGGTGGCAGGCCCTGGCACAGGTGCCCAGAGAGGTTGTGGGATCCCAATCCCTGAATTGTCCCAGGAGCTCACACCCACCAGGGCAGGGGTGGCACTGGAGAGCCTTTGAGGGCCCTTGGAACCCAAACTCATTTCTTTTTCTGTTAACCGTGACAGTCACTCACTGAGCCCAAACCAGAGGAAGTTCCTCTGGGATGTGGAAAGTAAAACCAGGCAGAAACGCAGGATTTGAACAATTCTTGGCCCCTGCATGGGCAGGTTTTGGTCAGTGGTGCCTTTTCTGTCTGAGGCAGAGCCCAGCCCTTCTTAAAGCCGTTTGGGTGATGGAGGGGAGGGACACAAAAAGCGACAAAAAGTCACAAAGGCAGAAGGGCTGAGCCAGCACTGCTTCAGGAGAGCCAAACACCTGCTCAGGGCATTCCCCTCAGGAGATCAAAATTCCAGGCTTAAAGCTGCCCTAAGCCTGCCTCAGACATCCTGAGTACCTTTTCTCCACAGCTGTGAAAAGTTCTGGAATGTTCTTGGATTGCTGCTCTTAATCCTCCTCCATGCAAATGATGTGGAGCTTCAGGTTTAAACTGTTTGACTTGAGGAGCTGATGTTTAACAAGCTCTTTAATTCTATTGAATTCCGTCTGTGCAATCAAACATTGCTTGGGGGCACTGCAATGTGAAGGATTTCATTATCCTTGTAGGATATGGAGGCATCATCCAAATTATTTCCAACTACAGAGCTGAAATATTTATTAACTTCTCCTTGTTCTGTGTTTTGGGGAGGCTTTTCCATCCTGTCTGGTCCTGGAGTCACTGGAACTGATTCAGCTTGAAATGTTTAGGATAAAGTTAATGTGCTCTCAGCAGCAAAACAAATGATTTTGATCTGTGTGCTTCCTTCCCCAGGAAGAAAATCAGGTTGGGAAACCCCAAGGATTCTCCCTATGGATATTTTTTATCATTTTACTGAAAATCATGCGCTCCAAATTAGTTTTCTCAGAGGGGGTCTGGAGGAAGAAATTTGAGGAGTTTTTATCACCAAAAAAAGTTAATTTAACAAACACCCTCCTGAGAGAGGGGGGGAGGGAGGGAGGGAGGAAGAGAGGAAGGAAGGAAGGAAGGAAGGAAGGAAGGAAGGAAGGAAGGAAGGAAGGAAGGAAGGAAGGAAGGAAGGCAGGCTAAGGTTTTTTCCCTAAAAGGAATTTTCTGCTGGAGGGGAGATGTTTAAAGGGAAATATTTAACCCAGCCTTAACCAGGAGTTCCCTCTCCTGAGCAGACCCCAAGGATCCCCTTTGAACAGAGCACTCCAAGAGCTACTCCTGTGATTTCCTTGTGGAGCTGCTCTGCAGATGCCAAGCACGTCATTCCCACCAGAAGGATGGGAGAAGGAGAGGAGAGTGCTTCCAGCCTTTGGCTGTTGGTATGAGAGGGTTTTAGGAGCAAAGTGAGGCCCTCAGCTCCTGCAGTGGGACTCACCATGTGTGTGAGAGATCCTGCTGTTCCCCGAGGGCTTTGGCTCCCGTTTGCCAGGAAAACAGAAACCATTCCCACATTTCATTCTGAAAATCACCAACTGCTTTGGGATGGCTTTGCCTCCCCTTTAACAGTTGATTTTCCTACTCTTTGCTTCAGCCTGACCCCTCTCCCTCCCTCCAGAATGGGAAGAGAAAAACAAACATTTGTGTGTTTGTTTGGTGCCTCTTTGACACTCATTTAATGGGGCTGGGAGCTGTCAGAGCCACGACAGGAATTAGCAGAGTTTCGCGGGAATGGTAATTATAGCCTTCGAGCCAGGTAATTACAGATGTGCCGTTAAATCAGAGCTGCGTTCCTGAGGGAGCAGCTCAGGAACAGAGGCCAAATGCTCTTCAGGAGAGTCCTGCAGTCCTGGTGGGACACAAGCTGGGCATGGACCAGCACAGGATCCTGGAATGGTTTGGGCTGGGAGGACCTCAAAGCCCATCCAGTGCCACCCCTGCCATGGCAGGGACACCTCCCCCTGTCCCAGGCTGCTCCAAGCCCTGTCCAGCCTGGCCTTGGGCACTGCCAGGGATCCAGGGGCAGCCACAGCTGCTCTGGGAATTCCATCCCAGCCCTCCCCCCCCTCCCAGGCAGGAATTCCTTCCCAATATCCCATCTAACCCTCTCAAGCCATTCCCTGTGTCCTGTCCCTCCATCCCTTGTCCCCAGTCCCTCTGCAGCTCTCCTGGAGCCCTTCAGGCCCTGCCAGGAGCTCTGAGCTCTGCCTGGAGCCTTCTCCTCTCCAGCTGAACACCCCCAGCTCTCCCAGCCTGTGTCCAAGGGAACATTCGGAGGTGATCCTGAAGCTTCGTGCTTTTCTCACTGAATGCAAAAATTCCCGGTTTGCCCTGAGAAGCTGCAGCTTTCCCAAGGCCTGGGATGAAATCCATCTCACCAGGGATTGCACTGGGACAGCTCCCGTGGGACCTCAGAGTGTTTGGTCTGTGCAGGATTTGGGAGGCTGACTTGGAATTGAGCCCAGGGTGGTTTGGGCATGGATTGTGCCTGTCCTGAGCTCAGCTGGGTCTCAGTGCTGCCTCCACCTCGGGGCTGGGATGGTGGAGCTCAACCAGAAGGTCAGTGGTCAAACAGCTCCCTCTGGACCTGCCCACAAACCTCCCTGTGAGGAGCAGCCCTGCTGGGGTTATCGGGCACAGGGAATGTGGGGGATGGAGTGGAAGGAGAGGGAGGAGGCGCTTGGGAAACGCAGGTGTTTGGCTCAAAGGAGATGTATTTCCTCAGCCTGGCTCTGAATTTGTGTCTGTGCCGGGCGAGGTCCTGCTCCTGGCCGGAATCCACTCCTGCAGCTGGCTCCGGGCAGTGGTGACACCGAACATCAGACCCTCTTCTCTAAATGCTGCTCCATTATTTAACAGCCTTTTACTTCAGGTAATTGTTTCAGTCAGATGCTTTTTAAAGCCTTTTCCTGAGAGGAACAAGTGCAGAATGAGAAGCAATCCCAGCTAATTGCAGCAATTGCTGCAGGCCCCGGTGCAGGAGCTGCTGAGGGGATCAAGGTGCCCCAGCCCGGCCCAGCTGAGTCTGTTCCTCTGGCACCGCCCTGCTGCCAGCCTGGCTGATGCCACCACAGCCCCACCAGTGTCCCCTCCTGCTGCCCCAGGGCACACGGGGCTCTCTCCCGGGGCCCCGATTCCTCTCATGGCAACAGTCCCTTCCCGTCCTTTTAATTAGTGTTCAGTGTAATTAATGTCCAGAGGAAGCACTGGGCAGGGAATGATGCTGTGAGGGGCACTCAAACACCCCAGGAATGCTCAGTGAGGAACTGGGGCTATCCCACTGTCACCGCGGGCTGCTGCAGCTCCAGTGACACCAGAACTGCACTGGAATTGCACTGGGATTGCACTGAGACAGCTCCAGGGACCCCAGGAACTGCACTGGGATTGTTCTGGGACAGCTCCAGGGACACCAGAACTGCGCTGGGGTTGCACTGGGACAGCTCCAGTGACACCAGAACTGCGCTGGGATTACACTGGGACAGCTCCTGTGACACCAGAACTGTACTGGGATTACACTGGGACAGCTCCCATGGGACCTCAGAGTGTTTGGTCTGTGCAGGATTTGGGAGGCTGACTTGGAATTGAGCCCAGGGTGGTTTGGGCATGGATTGTGCCTGTCCTGAGCTCAGCTGGATCTCAGTGCTGCCTCCACCCTGGGGTTGGGATGGCAGAGCTCCACTGCCCTGAGCACAAAGCCTGTTGGCAGTGAGGTCGGGATGGAGCTGCAGGGCTTTGCAGTCTCCCAAGGCTGGTTTGTCCTTCCAAAAATGGCCCAAAGTGTCTCTGATCGACTGCAGGGGTGGCTTTGGCCCCGGGGGAGTGTTTGGAAAAGAAACATTTCATCCAGGGTTGGATAAAAACGGGATGACAGAGCGTCAGCAGGGACAGGGGGACGTGCGGAGCTTTTCCTTCCCTGTCTCTCGTTAACTCCCGAGGCTGCGAATCTGTCACCCATTCGTGGAGCAGGTGCAGGAGACACCTGATAACCGAGAACAGCAAAGCCATTAACCTGCAGTCACACACTGCTGTTCTGGCCCTGCTCGAGCTGCTCAGAGTGAGTGACAGGAGACACAGACAACTCCTGGCTGCAGCCTGGGTGCCATGGGAAATGTCACTGCTCAGCACCAGGAGGGGTTTTGGGAGCACCAGGAGGGGGTCAGGAGCACCAGGAGGAGTTCAGGAGCACCAGGAGGGGTTCAGGAGCACCAGGAGCTGTTCCAGGAGCACCAGGAGGGGTTCAGGAGCACCAGGAGCTGTTCCAGGAGCACCAGGAAGGGTATCAGGAGCACCAGGAGGGGTTCAGGAGCACCAGGAGGGGTTCAGGGGCACCAGGAGGGGTTCCAGGAGGGGTTCAGGGGCACCAGGCATGGAGCACACCCTTGGCACGCTGCAGTCCATGTGTGGCACTGTCAGTGTCACCCTCTGCTGTCCCCAGCCACCCCGTGGGGCCGAGCTGGGCTGGCAGTGCCACAGCAGGGCAGGGACCGAGGAGCCTGAGCCCCTTCAGCTCCTTTTGCCCTCCTGTGAACATGCAGATTGCCAGCCCAGGAGAGGCTCCAGGCCCAGCGGGAATGGGAGAGCTGGGAAGTGTCACTCTGGGGTGCCCAGGGAGCCGCAGGCCGAGGGAAGCACTGAGGGCAGAGGAGGAGGATGAGGGCTCCCCCCTGGGCAGCTCTGGCCCCGCTGCTGTCCTGGGTTCCACCGGCCTGGGGCAGGAGGTGCCCTGCAGGGACAGCACAGCCCAGGGCTCCGTGCTGTCCCCTGGCAGCCCAGGGAGCCTCAGCTCCTGCTGGAAAGAGATTGCAGGGGGTCACACCGAGCGGCTGAGGGGGCAGTATGAGCTCCTGGCTCTCGCTGAGGAGCACACAAAGCCCTCTGTCCCCGCGGAAGCTGTGCAGGTTTCTCCTCTCCCTTCTCCTTTCCGTCTGGCATTTCCAGAGCAAGGGCACAGCCGTCTCACCTTGGCCCGGGAAGGGCAGATGAGCACCTGGCTCTTCAGGAGCTGTCTCCTCGCATCAGCCGAGCCTCGGCCCCGTGGGCAGCGCAAGGATCCCTCCCTGGGTGTGCTGCACAGGGAACAACAACCATTCCCCTTCCATCAGTGTCAGTGGCACTGCCCGGGCTGTCCAGGAGCCTCATGCCAGCTGGGAGCCCCTCACAGGATTCCTGAGCCCTGGATTTTGCCCTGTAGGATATTGCCATAGCTACTAATTATTAATAACAGCCTGCACTGAAGGCTGACAGTTGTCTCTGGAGGGAGGGAATGTTCTGTAGCTTTGGGATCCATCCATGCTCTTATTTAGCAACACGTTTGAGGTCTCTTGATCAGCCCCTTTCAGCCTGAAGTAAAGCAGGGATATCAGAGAACCCCAGGATGTTCTGGGGTGGAAAAGACCTTAAAGCCCCTCCAGTGCCACCCCTGCCATGGGAGGGACACCTCCCACTGTCGCAGGCTGCTCCAGGCCCTGTCCAGCTTGGCCTTGGGCACTGCCAGGGATCCAGGGGCAGCCACAGCTGCTCTGGGCACCTGTGCCAGGGCCTGCCCACCCTGCCAGGGAAGGATTTTTCCCAGTATCCCATTTAAACCTAGTCCCCTTCAGGATGCTTCAAGACTTTCACCACTTTGTTCTCCTTCCCCGCTGGCTTTCCATGGATGAGGTTGAGGCAGTGCCCTGAAATGCCTTCAGGGTCAGAGGCCTTTTCCTGTGCCATTGGGACATGTCCAGTTTGCTGTCACTCACCTGGGCACAAACAATCCCTAACAGATAAATCCATCCTCGAAGGCTCTGGTGACACAAAGGTTATGGAGGGCTGGGGGGGATCCTGTTCCCACTGACCCACGGAGGGAATCTGGGCTGGGCTCCTGATGATCGGGGCGAGAGCAGGAGATGCCTTTGGAAGCTGTAAGGATCCAGTAGGATTCGGAGCTGAACCACTGCCAGCAGTGCCCAGGGCTGGGAGGAAACACCTCCAGAAGGGTGATCAGGGTGCTGCTGATCGAAGGTGCTGGGTTTCATTCCACTCCTCACCCCCCATCCTCTCCCTTTCCCCCCCAAACCGCATCCAGGCTTCCCTGGCTGCGGGAGCTGAGGCTGTCCTGTCACGGCGAGCCCGTGATGTGACACGGGGGAACAGGAGGTGACAGGGCAGGAACAGCCTGATGGGCTGGAGGCTGCAGCAGAGGTGGAGGGAGTTATTTTGGGATGGGATGCCAGGAACTGACGCGGGATGTAAAGCAGAGCTGACAGATGAAAGGGCCAAGCTGCTGCTCCCAGCCCTGGCAGAGGAACCTGGTGACCTTCGGAGCTGCATTGGCTCGTCCCCAGAGCCGAGTGCCAGGGACCGGCACGGAAGAGGTGCATGGCCACGGGGAGCAGTGCTGCTGTGGGACAGGGCTGCGGAAATGGATCCCAGCCGGGGCTGCTGGGGCCTGGGACAGCCCGGGAGCAGCTCTGGAATGCCCTGAGCCCCAGCTGAGAGATGTGTCAGGCAATCATTGCAGCTCCTCTCCGTGAACAGAGACAGGGCTGCCCAGGGGAACAGCCCATCCCGGACACACCTGGGGATGAGCTGGGGCTGGGCTGCCCTCCTGTGTGGCGGGTCGGCCCCCAAGCTGCCTCCGCCCCCCTGGGCGAACTCCTTGCTAGGGCTGTCATGGACTCCGCCCTGGGATTGCGGGAGGCGTGCCCAGGGCTCTGACTCTGCCCTCTCTTCCAGCAAGTTTGGTTCTGTTATATATATTATTGGTTACTTTGAATTGTACTCCACCCTTGTTTGTAGTTATTGGTTCTGTATGCTTATCCCCACCCTTTCCTTCTTTCCTTATTGGTTAACCTACCCCCTTTATAAGCCGGTGAGAGAAGTTCTGTAACAGCTGTTCCTCTCCTCCCTCTCCCCCTCCCAAACACCTCGACCCTAAACCCCTCACCCTTAATAAAGGGGAGATAGGAGGGGAACTCCCTCCCGCTAGCCCTTTGCCTCGTCTGCCTCTAACTTTTACGCCTACTACACTCCTGCACCTCCAGAGTGGCATGGGTGGGGACAGGTGACCTGCAGAGAGGGGACCTTGGACAATCAGGGACTCCCACCCTTTGTATCTCTGCATGTCACCCCCAAAAAGGGGGAATAAACTCTTTTGGTTTATGGCAAAAACCTTTAAAACCTGCACTGTTGTGGTAGAGTTGGTGAGGGAAGGGCATGGTGATTGTGGGGATGGCTGTGGTGAATTCACTGATAAAGTATAAATATTCCCAGCACAGTATCCCAATAACGACTCCATCTCCTGTTCCGATGCATTACTGGACCATCCTGTCCATCCTGTAGGATCAGCAGTGTCAGTGATACTTTGCCAACTCAGCTTCCCTGAGAGAAGCTTGGTCCCCTCAGTCCCAGATCTCAGTCTGGGTCTAAAGGATCACAAATGAGCAGCTCTGGGCAGGTTTGTGGCCTTTGGCCTTGCGGGATCTGCAGTCCCAAAGCGACAACTCACCTGTGCAGCAGCTTTAGGATTTTAACTCAGTATTGGATCAGAGCTTGGCACTGCCCACTCCCCTGTCCAACTGAGAGGCAGCTCTGTCCCCACTCCCCTGTCCCTCTGATGGCATCCCAAAGGTCCCGAAGCGCAGGTGTTCACAGGGGTTTGTGTGACCAGGCTGCTCCTCAGGTGACATCCTGCCCTTCCTTTTGCTCTGGAAACGCCCAGCACTGCCCAGGTGTGTCCTGTCCATCCCAAACCCCAGTGATTCCCAGCCCAGAGAACGCAGGGCGTGCCCAGAGTGTGGCTGAGCAGCGTGCAGGACTGGGAGCCCTGACGGGGCACTGAGCATTTCTAGCTGGAGGCAAAGTGATGGGGGAAGAGGGGAGTTTCACCAGAGGCTTATGCGCATCCCCAAATCCCAGAGGATTCCGCGCCAGGAAACGAGTGAGGTGTGCCAGGGTGCTGCAGAGGGCAAGAAAATGAAGAACTGGGGCTCAGAGCCAGCGCTGGTTGTGACCTCTGCTGGGGGCCAAGGTCCAAGAGGGCTCTGCCCAGGGACAGCAGGGAGGGAAGCTCTGCTGCTCTGCACTGAGCTGGGCTAGAAAGCCCTGGCACAGAGGCCCTCGGGATGGATCTTATCGTGGGGTGGTTGTGGGGTGGATAGATCTGCTGTGTGTTCCGAAAGCGTCTCGATTGCTCAGACACTGTGCAGACCTTTTCTCTCACCCGTGCCGGTGGATAGCACAGTCACACACACACCCCAGAGCTTTGATAGCCCATGCGTTACAGAGACACAGAACTCACAGGGCTCAGTTGCGTGGAGATTCCGAGGAAGGTTTACTTTCGAAGGGGTCCAACAGCGACAGAGGGAGAAGCACCCTGAGTGACCATGGATATCGGGGTCCAGGGCCAATAGGGCTGGGGAGAAGGTGGGGAAGTAAAACAATAATCTGAGAGGGGGAGGGTGGAGTCAGTGATACAACAACAACCAACCAACATAGGAGGATTAGCGTCTCTAGGAGGAGACCACCCAACCAGCCTCAGAGGTTATTTCATAGCTCAGGGCTGTCCCACCAGCTTGCTGCTGGCTCTGGGAACCTCACAGCTCCTCCGAGATGGTTTCAGCCACCACAACAAGATCCTGCTCTCATTCCCAGCCAGCAAATGCCATTTGCAGCTCCTCGGTGATGTGAGCCCTGCAGAACTGGTGCTGCACTGTCAGAGAGCCTCCTGGCCCAGCCAGGGAGGTGTCCCCAGCCCCAGCCCCTCCCTGTCCCTCTGCAGGTGGCAAAAACCTTTCCGCAGCAGAGTTTCCTCCTCATGCTTCATTTCCAATTTGGTTTCCATGCAGGAAGAACAAGTGGGAAGTGCCTTTGCAGCCTGAGCAGCTCTGGCACAGGGCTGGGGGAGGTCCCTGTGCTGGAAACCTCAGCCCAGAGTGTGGGGCTGAAACAATGGAAGAATATTCCCGGGAGAGCACAAATACCTTTAATATTTATTGTAATTCTTACAAATACCTTTCCATTGTTTTCTTTTTTTTCTTGCTTTACACTTTCTTTCTTTACATTGTCCTCAAGAGTTAAATGAGTACAAAAAACCCTTATTTTTTTCCCAAATTTTCTCTTTTTCTTGCTTTACATTTTCTTTTTTCCCAAAGCTCCGTGAATATAAGAAGTGAATTTCACTGGTTTCATTTTGCAAGGAGAGAGCAAAGCAATTCCAGATGATTTAAAGGAAGCAGCAGTTGGGGTAATGATCACAGAAAGAGGCTGGAATTACTCAATGAATAAAGTGGAACGTCTCATTCTGCTTCCACTTCCCTTAGATTAGAGCACTTTGGGAATGACTTCCCCGGGGATAACAGGAGTTAGAGAAGCCTGGAGTGGAGCACCTCCAGGGGTGTCCTGCCACACATCCTGAGTCTGTGGGGACACTCTCCAGGACTTTACTCCAGCAAAATCCCTCTGCTGCCAGGTGAAATACCCTGGAATAAAATGAACTCCACTCCCCTCTGCAGCTGGCACGAGCAAACCAAATTGTGTCTAATTCCTTGTTTGTAATTGCGGGGGACAGCTGGAAGTGCTTTGTGGGAGAGATGAGTGCCCTGAACTGTGGGAGGTGCTGGGAATTATGGATTAGGAACCAGGACAGCTGGAATTCTCTCTCTGCTCCCACAGCTGCTGGAGACAATTCCCGTGGGGAGGGGAAGGGGTGGCTGAGGAATGTTCTGGCACACCTGGGCTCAATGTTTCTTTTCTTTTTGGGGTCTCAGTTTTCCACAATTCCAAATTCTGGCCAGGGATGGAAGTGGCCCCTGCCCAGGGGGATCCTGCTCCAGCTGTGCTGCTCCGGGACAGAAATTCCAGCAGGATTTGGGACAGGCTGAGTCGGGGGTTCTTTACCTTTGTGTTCCCAGGTGGTTTGCTCAGATTTAATTTCCTGCACAGCCCTGTCTCTCTCCTGAGAAGTTTTGGCCCCATTTCTGTGATCCCTGAGATGAATTCCTGGAACAATTTAGACATTTTTGTTCAGACACAGCAATGCTGACACTGTTCCAGCCCTTCCAGTGGTCAAACAACAGCTCTGGAGAGCTCAGCCAAGGCATTTCCCAGCTCCTGCCAAATGCGCTCCTCACAAATCTGTTCCTCCCTCACTTGTGCACCTGGGCTGCTGCTGGGGGTGGAAGGAAATGTTCTGAACTCCTGTGTCTTACTGCAGGTGAATTCAGCTCAGGAATGCAGGGATAATTCTGCAGGCTGTGAGGGACAAGGGGTCCAATTCACTGACTGCTAAATTCCTGCCGGTCCCTCCCTGTGGATCCGAGGGCTGGGATGCCCTGGGAACACAGGACACCATGCCAGGCTTGGGAACAGCACTTGGGGGACAGCAGATTTTATCCTTCTTCACCCTCAGGCAGCTGAGAACAAAGCTTGAAACATTTGGTTTGAATCCTTCAGGTGCAGGGGTTTGGCCTTGAGTTAATTCATAACCAATTAACTCGGGGTCATTAATAACGGATTTGTGAATGTTGGGTTGAGCACAACCCTCCCCCAAATCCCATTCCAGGCCAGGCACATCCCAGTCTGGGTAGGGCAGAGTGCTCCCATTAAATCCTGCTCTGACCATGCAGGGAATGCCCAGGTTTGGGAGTTAATTGGCAATTAATTAACTGCAGGTTAGCAAAAGACCAAGCATTAAAAGAATCCTTTGCTGTACAGTGAGGCCTTTCCCTGAGTGAGCTCTGCAGCTCCTGGAGGCTCTTTTGGGAAGACAGAATACGGTGGGTGATGGACCCTGGGCTGTGGAATTCCACGTGATCCTACTGAGCCCAAATTTCCCCACCATAAAGCAGAGCCCTTTGCTGCTCTTCCAGGGCCACACAGCTCCAAGGCCACTTTTTCATAGTGACCAACTCAGTGAACTGGCAGAAATGGTGATTTTTCATTTTTCTCCTACGGGCTGGCAGTTGGGGTTTAGTGAATGAACCCTGGGATGACAAACGGGACCGCCCGGGGAATCTGCTGAGGGGAGACCCCAGCCTGGGTCCAGCTCAGCACCTGGAGCTGCTGGGGACAGTCCCGGGGAGGCTCCAGGATGGGCAGAGGATGGAGCAGCTCTGGGAGGAAAGGCTGCGAGAGCTGGGGGTGTTCAGCTGGAGAGGAGACTGGGGGGACCCAATTGTGACCTTCCAGGGCTGAAGGAACTGCAGGAAACATGGAGAGGGACTGGGGACAAGGGATGGAGGGACAGGACACAGGGAATGGCTTCCACTGCCCAAGGGCAGGGATGGATGGGATATTGGGAAGGAATTGTGCCCTGTGAGGGTGGGCAGGCCCTGGCACAGGTGCCCAGAGCAGCTGGGGCTGCCCCTGGATCCCTGGCAGTGTCCCAGGCCAGGCTGGACAGGGCTTGGAGCAGCCTGGGACAGTGGGAGGTGTCCCTGCCATGGCAGGGGTGGCACTGGAGGGGCTTTTAAATCCTTTCAACCCAAACCATCCTGGAATTCTGTGATGCGCTGAGACTCCTGAGAGAGGCAGGAGCTGATCGGAGCCCTGGGCTGAGTCTGTGCCTCCCTCCATGCTGAGCTCTGAGCTCAGGGACTGAGGCAGCTCAGCCCAAAACCCTTTGATCAGGACTCGCCTGAAGTCTTCTCGCAGCAGGAGAGCTTCCCTGGGCTCCGAGAGGTTCCTGTGGCTGGCACAGGGAGCCACCCAGGCACAGCTCTGCCGCAGCCCAGGGCAGCCTTGGCAGGGAACAGGCTCCAGGCTGACCCTCCCCGGCCCCACAGCTCACCCCAGGAGGGATGGACAGTGCCCCAGAGCCAGACCCTTCTCCAGACAGATCCCAGGAGAGGGGAATGCTGCCGGGGCAAGGCCCAGCACCAGCTTTGGCGCCGGCAGCAGTGACCCCTCAGTGAGGTGTCCCCAGTGTAGGCTCAGAGCGCTCCTGGCTG
This sequence comes from Origma solitaria, assembly GCA_013397895.1. Classification (NCBI taxonomy): domain Eukaryota; kingdom Metazoa; phylum Chordata; class Aves; order Passeriformes; family Acanthizidae; genus Origma; species Origma solitaria. The sequence continues at coordinate 76,173 of VZRL01007147.1, forward strand.
TCCCCAGGGATGTCCCCTGAGTGTGCCCTGCCTGCTGAGGGTCCCCGCCACCTCCAGGAGGCACCTGCTGATTCCATCCCTGGGCTTTTGTGCACAGAACTGTTCCTGTGGCTCTAAACTCCCATTTCCAACTCATTACCTGGATCGATGAACAAGGTTTATCTTTAACCTGAGTCTCTGCTGGGCTCTGTAATTTGTTTTCTGTTACCCTCCCTCTGCTCCTGCTGAGGGAATGGAAATATGGAAATTATGGGAAAATCAGCTTTGGGTACCAAATTATTCTTCCCTCTCCAGAGCAGTGAGGAAAGGCAAAGGAATCTAGAATTTTTGAAGGGATGACTTTATTTACCTTTATTTACTTATTTGGTTTGAATTCAATCCTCTTTTGAACCAGGGAACAGCTGGAGCTGGGCCAAGGGAATTTGGGATGGAGATCAGGGCAAGGTTCTCCCCCAGAGGGTGCTGGGCACTGCCCAGGCTCCCCAGGGCATGGGCACAGCCCCAAGGCTGCCACAGCTCCAGGAGTGTTTGTTCAGCGCTGCCAGGGATGTGCAGGGTGGGATTGTTGGGGGATCTGTGCAGGGCTGGGGTGGATCAATGATCCTGGGGGTCCCTCCCAGCTCAGGATATTCTGTGACTTTATGAACTCAGACCAAGAGGTGAAGACTCAGAGCCTCTCCAGCATTTGCCGTCTCAAAGCTCTCCACAGACTCCAGCAGTTTCCAGCTGGATGAGAAGATTGATTCCATAAATACATTCCTGGGCAGCCCCTAGGGGGGCAGAAAAATCCTCTCCTTACAGGCCAGACTTGGCCCAGAAAACCCCAAATAGACTGGAAAATAAGGAGGAGGCTGTGGAACAGTGACCCAGCCACAGGAGCTGAGATTATGGAATATCTCTAATTTTAAAATGAATTTCAGATTCATTGAGTGGTGTTAATGGTGCTGAGGGTGCAGTGGGCTGGAATGTCCTCCCCAGTCCTACATAAATCACCTTTGTGCTGCCCTGGGACAGAGGCCCCTGGAACAGGTGCTTTCGTTGTGGTGTTTTATTGTGCTGGAATTGCAGCAGATTGGATTAACCCAGGCTTGCAGCCAAGGAGGAGTCACTGGGCTGGGCACGTCCCACCCACCTTAGGGCTCCTTGAGGTCCAGCTCCCGAGGGGAAAGCCCAGGAGCAGTAAATCCCCGGAGCAGCCGGGGATGGAGGGCAGCTCCCTGTGCCCAGGCTGAAACCCCTCCGAAAGCTGCTCCCTCCGTGCTGCTCTGGACACGAAATCCAAACAGGGCACCCAATTAAACACTCCAGTGAAGGGTCTGCAGCTCTGCAGGACGCACTGAGATCAAAACCCCCTTCATCCTCAGCTGGAGCATTCACGTGGTGCTTCCTTTGTGCCTTTTCCCAGCTCTCATGGCCACAGGTTCCCTTCAAAACACCTTTCATTCCCTCCAACCTCATTCCGGGGCTGGGTTTAAAGCTCTTCCCACATGTCCTGTTCCAGCCTCAGAAGTTTTCTGAAGCTTCATGGGCTCAATGTGTTGCTGCAGCCTCATTTGCATGCAGTTTGTATTTTGCCTAGGGTGTTCTAAGCCACCAGCTCGTTAGCAGGACTAATTGGGGCGTGGCTGTGCCAGGTTTTAATGCAGAGATGCCACCCTAGGCCTGGGCCTGGCAGGTTGGAAAATTCCTGCCCAGGGAAGGAACACCCTGTAGGTCCCATGGACATGGGGGATTGGATTGGATTGGATTGGATAGAGAGCGTTTAGAGAGGCTCAGCACAAGGTTTGGGAAATCGGGAATGCTCAGGGGTTTCCAGGGAACCCAGAGAGGTTGTGGAGCTCCTTTTCCCACTGCAGGCAGGGTTTCCTGGGCTCAGCCATTGTGTGTTTGTGGCTCTGACAGAGCCTCAACACTGCCCTGGAACCTCCGGAGCTCCCTGGGGATCTCATTCCAGGTTTTGAACATTCCAGCCGTTCTCACCAGCTGGGACTCCTTGTCCTGGCCATGGAGCCCTCTCTGTCCCTGTCTGTCACTGTCAAGATGGTTACGACAAGTAAAAAATTCACCACAACAGCTTCTTGGCCAGAGAAAAGGAAGTAACTCTTTATTTTCCAAAGCCTTTTTATACTATTTCTAACATTCATGTCACACATCCATTGGCTCTCAGTTCATCACCCCACAATGGCATTGGCTACCTAACCATAGTTAGAACAACATCTTGGAAAAACACCACCTGCGAGTCTCTTATTCTCGTTGTTTATGGATTCCTGCTTGTTTTGAGCTGGAGAGGAATAGTAAGAATTTGGAACAACAAACTGCTCTCACGACAAAGCAGCTCTCACTACCTGCCCATGATTCCCACACCTGTCCCTCTGCAGCAGCTCCGTGCATTTGCGGATTGTTCTCCCCTCCATACTCTCCCCAATATCCCACCCAAACCCACTCTCTGGCAGTGGGAAGCCTTTCCCCTGTGTCCTGTCACTCCATCCCTTGTCCCAGTTCCCTCTCCATGTTTCTTGGAGCCCCTTCAGGCCCTGGAAGGCCACAGTGAGGTCTCAAAGCTTCTCCAGGCTGAACCCCCACCTTGGTTTTCTCCACACCGTTTTCCAGGGCTGCCTTGTGCTACCTGGGAAAGCACTGCAGGAATTCGTTCTGGGAAATGTTCTCATCCCTAGGTTTGGAGAACAAAGCTGTGCTGTCCATGAGGGATGTGATCCCAGGGTCAAATAATGGAGAAGAATTGTGAGGGTTGGGGAGTTTTCCTCAGTTTGCTGATGGCCCAATTCGCTGTGAGTGTGAAATGCTCTGAAGACAAGGGGGTCACATCAGCAGAGAAACTCCAAAGGGAAGTGGGAAATGGGGTTCCATGAGCAATTCCCAAAGTGCTGGGGCCATCCCTTTAAAAAGAAATAATGCTCTAATTCCCTTCGGATGCAGAAGTTGAAATGATTCTGCTGCTTTTATTCTTCCTTGTGCTCTGTTCCAAATGAGTTCATGTCCCATAAAATCACGGCGCTGATGGAATCCCAGCAGTGCTGAGAGCTGAGCTGGACAGTCCTGCCAAAGGCCCTGGCAGAAATTACCTTATTACTGCTCCAGAGCAGGAGAAGGATCTTGATCTATTATGAGAAACAGATTAAATCAATGGACCTCCAATCCCTTCAGGCAGCATCAGCTCGAACTTTGGATTTGAACACACAAAAAGTCTCAAAAGTAAAAAAAGACAATAAAAAAGCAGGTTTGTGGCATGGAAAGTGTCACAGGGCTCTGCTGGAATCTTTGCTCTGAGAGCTTCCCTTCCCTGCCAGCACTGCTTCATTAACCCTCAGCTCCAAATCAGATGAACAGAACAAATGATTGAAAAATGGAAATATTGGCCCAATGTCCCTGTCCCACCATGCCCAGCCCCAGCTCCTGCCAGGGAGCCCTCCCAGGGACATTGGGGCTGAGGGTCTGTACCCCACACAATCCACTGGCACCACAGGGAAGGGATCTTTCCCCCCAGGATCTGCCCAAACCTTCATTTCTGACAGAGGTGAGGCAGCAGGAAACATCTGGAACTGACAGAAAATAATTCTGTTCATAAAAAGGGACCAGATGGGCTCAAGGTGTCCTGAGGCCTCACCATCCAAGGGGACAGCTCTGTGGGGACACGGCTGTGTAAAACCAGGGTGATCCTAACAAAACCAGGGTGTAAAACCTGGGTGTAAAACCAGAGTGATCCTAATAAAACCAGGGTGTAAAACCTGGGTGTAAAACCAGAGTGATCCTAACAAAACCTGAGTGTAAAACCAGAGTGATCCCAACAAAATCAGGGTGTAAAAGCTGGGTAATCCCAAGTCCCAGCAACCTCCCAGAGATCAGCTTTCACTCCTTCAAACATCCCCCAATATGCAAAATTCCTCCTGAAATGTGTGCTTGGAATATTCCCCAAGTTCAGCTCCACTCTAAATTTTCCTTCCAATGTCTGAAGCAAACTGGGATCTTTATTAATTAGTCAGGCCAGCATTTCCACAAGGTGCCTCTGTTGCAGAGGGGATGGAATTCAGCTGCAGGTGAGCCCAGGGTGCACTGAGCAGCTCTGACCCTGCTCACCTGTGGGGCCAGGCAGGGATCCACAAAGCCACACGTGGAGGGTTCCTTCAGCCAGGGCCAGGCAGGCAGAGAACAGAGGCTCTGTGGGAATGGAGAGCCCCAAATCCAGGTGTCTTGGCTTGAAAGACAGGTGTCTGCTAAGGAAGGTGGGAACCTCCCTTAGAATGGATAATGTGAACCCCCTCCCTCTGAATTATTATAACTTTGGAATCAAGGGCTTTCAGGCAAAGATATGGGAAAAGGAATAACATTTCTTCACTAATATTTAGAGCAAGGCAATAATACAGAAACAATGGTTTAGATAGACAAGGTCAGAACACAACCTGCACCCTGTTAGGGCAGTGCTAGCAGTGCAGTTCAATGGTGGCTGCAGTCCTGTTGGAGTGATGGATGTGCTCTTGTTGAAGTGCTGATCTTGTGGAAAGGTCTCGTTGGTCTCCAGAGGTCCAGTGGTGGCTCTTGAGCTCTTCTCCTCTGGGAATCAGTGGGAAAGGTACCCCGGTGTTCCAGGGTCTCAGTTTATGTGCAGGAAGGAATGTTCAGTTGCTCCCCTCTGGGCAGGGCATCTCACAATGGCTGATGGAATCTGTGAGTCACTGCCGGAGCCCTCAATGGCCATGAGCAGAGATAGCCCCGATGGTGTTAGCAGGGCTGGGTCATGCTGAACACAAAGAGCACTGCCCCACCTGTTTTGAACAGCTCATGGAGATGGGAATAGAATACATACTTTTGGTTACACCTTCCATGTAACCTAGGACACCAGGGAATATTTTATTTGAGCAGTGCTGAACATGAAAACAGAGGCTCTGTGGGAATGGAGCACCCCAAATCCATGGAGCATTTTGCTTGAGCACTGCTGAACATGGGAAGGGAGAACAAAGGAGGGAGCTGTGACAAGGCTCCCCAGAAGCAGGAGTTAAATATAGCCCCTGGATTTTCTCATTATTAGAATTGGGAGCTGAGCTGAAGACAATCAAATCTCATGCTCCAATGCAGGAGCTGCTGCAGGCAGCTGGAATGGGCCTCTCCCTCTTTTGTGGCTCCACACAAACCATCCGAAGTGTTGGAAAACCATTAGTGAAACTATTAGTAACTAGTAACTATTCACAATAATTAAATTCGGGACACTTGGCTTCAGTTCCTGGGCTATGACTGATCCTGTCTGGCCACAGGCAGCTCTTTTTCCTGCTGTAATCCTGAATTTCTCCCTCTTAGGAAAGGAGACAGGAACTTGCCTTGGAAGCAGTGTCAGGAGCTGAGGGTTGGCAAGGGCCGGTGCTCATTAGCGAGGGATTATTGGGGTTTAGGATTTGCTTTCTGGGCAGTGTGTCAAGCACTGCAGGGCCTCAGAGCAGTGCAGGGGTCTGGCATTGGGAGATCCAGATTCATGGAATTCACCTGGAGCAGCCTCTTCTGCACAGCTCTGCCACAACCTCCAAACGGAACCAAACCCAGGCACAGAGATTTACAGCCTGTAAAAGGGAGAGAAATCTGTGCTGAATAAATAGTGTCAGTTTGGTGCAGCGCCAATCCTGCTCTCATCCATCAGGGAGTGCTGGCCCTGCGCTTTGCCCTCGCCAGCTGCAGCTCCGCCACGTGTGTCCCCTCCGTGACTCCTCTCTCTCGGTGTCACAAACGGTGCCCGCCGTGATGGCACCATCGGGCCAGCGCCAGGCCGGGGACAGCAATTTGCTCCTCATTAGGGCTGGAACAGCAAATTCCTTCCCACAGCTCGCCCAGGGAGATGTCAGGTGCCATTACTGCACTTTCAAAGGGAATTAATGCAATCAGCAGAGGCTGGAATGCTCCGGGCAAGGGCACTGGGAGGGAAGAGCCTTCTGCAGCTCCTGCTTGAAGGTAACTCTGTGGGTTTTTCATCTGCTCCTGCTCTGGGAGCGCTGCAGGAGCAGTCCTGGATGCCGAGGGGCTGCAGCAGAGCAGCCCCACACCAGCCCGTGTTTAGGGGCACAGCAGAGACCCCAAGGAATGGTTATCCCTACACAGCCAGCTCTCGGATGCCTGCCCTCTCCTGCTCCCCTTGCGAGGGTTCCCAGGCAGTCCCTGTCCCTGAGCTGTGCTGCCATCGGATCTCCCAGTGCTGCCCTGGGGTGTCACTGCAGGCAGCACACCCAGGGCTCCCTGCACTCACTGTGAATCCTTCACGAGGGATCGGAGCGCCACAAGTGCCCAGAAATCCTTTATTCCCTGTGCTTTAATGGCAGTTTGGCTGTGGGGTTCCCAATTGCCCTCCTGCAGAATAGAATTAATGGGACAGGCAGGGATTGGGATCCACGGCCAGCAGGGAGGGAATCTTTCTCCGTAGGCGGGAGATTCATTACAGCAAACTCTCTGTGAGCAGTAGGAAGCGCTGATGGAGCTGAGGGAAGCTGCTGGCCCTGCACAGGGTGTGTGGGAATGACAGGCTCGTTCTGCTCCACAGGCATCGCTCCTGTTCAGGGCAGAACCGGGAGTGCAGGGGCTGGAGGGTCACTGACTGAAGTGACACCAGACACGTGAGGAGGAGAAACTGTGCAGAGGGCAACTGCAGGGAAAAGCTCCCCTGGCAGAGGAATGTCACTGAGTTAGGGACAGGGGTGTCCCTGGCAGGAGCTGTCCACCCTGGAGCTCTGGAGAAGGTTTGTGATCCCACCCTGCTCAGCTGGGCAAGGACTGTCCCTCCTCCATGGGAAAGCCCTTCTGGCCAAGCCTGGAGAGCAGCCCTGAGCAGTGGAAGTTAATTAATTCACAAATCACATTATTCCATCACTGCTTTGCCCAGCCATGGCTCCCCGGGGGGGATTGTGGCGGGGTGGGTGCCAGGGTGGGTGCAGTGGGTGCTGGCCGTGCTCGGGGAGGGGGCAGATTTAACGTCAACAGCCCCAAAGCAGGCAGAGCTCTGGGCCTGGGGAGCTCCTGGCCTTCGGAGCTGCTCCCATTCACCAGGAGGGTTCTGGATCCATGGGGGATCAGTGCACTGAGAGCTTCCAGAGCTCCCTGAGGGACATGAGAGGGGCTTCAAGTTCCTAATCCAGGTTTTCCCAGCCTGGTTCTCCTCTTCCAGAGCTTCCACAGCACTGGGGTTTGCCTGTGGCACAGCGCTGGAGGCCCCAGGGACAACAGAGCACTTTCAAGTCCTCTCTCTCCCCTTGCTGAGAGCTTCCCCCCAGGACTTTCCTGACTTTCCCACTTCCCCTGTTGCTGTTTCTGAGCCCCGTTCCCCATGTTTAGGTCTGTGCCCCTTTGGCTGAGGATGAGCTGAGTCTCAGAGCCCTCAAACTCAGCGCTCTGGCCCCTGGGCCCTGGAGCAGTGCTTGGCTGCTCCACCCTGGGCAAGCCCAGGGACCCGAGCAGCTCTCACAGCTCCCTGCCTTCTGCTCTGGGGTGGATCGAGCCAAATTCAGCAGAATCTGGACATGCTTGGGCCCTGGGAAGTGGCAGCAGCTGAGAGCAGAGCAGCTCTGTGTGAGCTGAGCTCTGACCTGAGCAGCTCCTCGAGGTCTGAGGGCTCCGGTGAAATCCCTGGGAGCACAAAGCTGGGAACTCCTGTGGGCAGGAGATGTGGGTCCCCCTTCAGTGGCCACCCAGGCAAATCCCATTGCCAGGTGGATTTTCACAGCCCCCTGAACCCACAGGGACAAGCAGCATTCCCTTTAGGAAGGGTTTGATTTTCTCCAGCCAGATCTTTGAGGCAGCGGCAGCAGCGTTATCCTTTATTAGATCAAGGGGAGTTGGGAAAAGCAGAGGAGCTTTCAGGCACACTTGCCATTATTCAGGAATAGAAGCATCAGATTTGAAAGCTGAATCCGAGCTGGGGATGATTGCTGAGAGTTTAATTAGGGATGTATCAGTTGGTTCATCTCCCAAGGAAGGCGGAGGTGGCAGGGATGCAGGGAGAAGATGTTGGTTGTAGGGAGAGATGTGATCACACGTTCATCTCCTGCGAGGAGAATGGATTTAGTCAGTTTAGAGCCTGGATAGCACAGGGAGCTCCTGCTGAAATCCCTCTTTCCATGTGATCCGTGTTTAGTCAAAGCCCTGCTGCTGGGGGGGGAGGAGAGTGGATTCCCATTCTTTGGGGGAAGGAAAAACCCCATTCCTGGCCCGGCCACTGCCCTGCTGGGGCCCTGTTTGCTCTGCAGGGAAGGATTTCACCGCTGTCTCCAGGCTCCTGAAATCCCATTTACCCCTGCACACTTTCACAGCCTCGCCCCTGCCTTTCTCAGCTCGCAGGGAAGACAATGCCCTTCCCACTGCCTGTGTGCCAGCACGGATTATTTTGGGACTGTGCACCACGGAACAGAGCAAGAAATGATGGACTGCCTGCAGAAAGAGTGACATTTCCGTAAATCCTCCAAAATGTTTCGTAAGAATTCCCAAATGTTCTGTTCAAACCAGCATAGGCTGATTGTTGTTAATATTCCACAGAGAAACCCCACATTTATCTGTGTGTGCCATTATGGGACTTCTGCAAGAAGTTTTTCTGTACGAAGAGAAGGTGGCAGAGGTCACCAAAAATCCAGTTTTCAATTTAAAAGAATTAAATTCAGTCTGAACTTTGAGCAGGACCAGCTGGGGCAGCAGCAGGGCTGAGATGGTCAGGTGATGTTTCCCTGGAGTCTCACCCTGAGACTGCTTTGGGCACATTCCCAATCCCTTCCCTTCAAATCATAACTCAAATTCTTGGCTTCCCAGGAGTAACAATGAGGAAAGAACCCCAGGGGCACTCGAAGCAAGACCCTTCCTTGTAAAGGAGTTCTGGTTGGAATAAGGCCCCCCAATTCCTGGCCATTGGCTGTTCCCCCAGGTTGGCATTTCTTCCCTATTTCCCCACAAAGCTTCAGAGTCTGCTGTGAAAAATCAAAGGATTCTGATGCATTTTTTAGCACAATTTTGAATCTTGTGCTAAATTAAAAGTGACTCTGGGGTTGCTGCCTTCCCTCCTGCCTGGCACATTAGAACAATAACCTGGATTTTGCTAATGTTTTCTTAGTCCTAATTCTGTCCCTGGTTTTTAGCAGCTGCCTCACCTTTTGTTCCCTGATTCCTCTCCCATCACCCCTCCAGCAGACAATCGACCTCCTTGGGAGCTGCCCTCCCTGATGAATCCTTCTCTTCATCACTCCCTGAACCCAAAATCCCAATCTGGGTTTGTCCCTGAAGACAAAGCCCAGGTCCAGCAGCTCCTCACCAGGGAGGGTTCTGGGCAAATGTCTCATTTTTAGTTTTGATTTTGTCCTCGTCCTTTCATTACCTTAAGAGCACTTTCCCAGCTTGACACCCATTAACGTGGCTGCTCAGAATATTCCTGGTATTTAACTTCAGCTCAGAGCAGAGCAGTTTTTTTTCTCTCCTGCATCTTTTTATTTTTCCTCCCAGACCTCGCTGAGCTGGGACTTGCTGTGGATCTTTGGGGTCAGACCCCACATGGAGGGACACACACCCGAGTCTCCACTCCAGGAGCTGCCAGGCAGTGCCAGGTGCCCATTCCTGGGCAGATTTCCAGCTCCTTGGCATTTCAGTGCTCTCACAGGCTCCTAGGCTCCTTCCCTCACCTTCCATGGCCCTGTGCTCTTCCTGTGGAATCCATCCTGCACTTCCATCGCTGCTGCCTGCTGTGGGAGGAAATGGCAAAGGTTAAGTGGGATCACACAGGGCTGATCAGGGCTCCTGAGGGTTCTCCCAAGCAGGAGCGCTTTGGGAATGTCTGTTGGATATTCCAGGCTGACATGATCATGGAATCACAGAGTCGTGGAATGGTTTGGGTTGGAGGGACCTTAATCCCCTCCAGTGCCACCCCTGCCATGGCAGGGACACCTCCCACTGTCCCAGGCTGCTCCAAGCCCTGTCCAGCCTGGCCTGGGACACTGCCAGGGATCCAGGGGCAGCCACAGCTGCTCTGGGCACCTGTGCCAGGGCCTGCCCACCCTCAAAGGGCAAAGCCCTCTGAGATCATCAGTCCAACCAATCCTAGCACTGCCAAGGCCACCACTGACCCCTGTCCCCAGGTGCCACCTCCCCAGGGCTTTAAACCCCTCCAGGATGGTCCTCCAGTCCTGTCCTGGGCAGCTCCTGATCCATGGAGAGAACCCAAACATCCCAAACTGTGCTGCCAGCCCCGTCCAGCCTGCTGGGTCCATCAGCACTGCCCCAAAACCCATGCCAGGGATGGGGGCAGGCGGTGGGAGTGGGAGTGGGAGAGGGAGTGGGAATGGGAATGGGAGTGGGAATGGGAGTGGGAGTGGGAATGGGAATGGGAGTGGGAATGGGAGTGGGAGTGGGAATGGGAATGGGAGTGGGAATGTTCCCTTCCTCTCATTCTGGGGAAGGAATCACAGAGTCTTGGCCTTGGTTGTGTTGAAGGGACCTTAAAGCCTAGCCAGTGTCACCCCTGCCCTGGGCAGGGACACCTTCCCCTGGGTGGCTTTGGTGAAGCCCCGAGGTGACAGATGAGGGTTCCAGAGGTGTCTGGGTGAAATCCTCAGGATGGGGAGCATGGAGCAGCTCCCTGGCAGCTCAGCAATGCATCAGTCAGCTCAGTCAATTCATCAACCAACTCAATTCATCAATCAATTCAATCAGCCTCATCCAGCACATATGGTCAGGATATAAAAATTCCCAAGCCTGTGTGCAGGAGCTGAGATTCCTGAAGAGTTAAGCAGGGATAAATAACAGCCCAAAATAGAGAGAAATTAAAACCAAGTAAGTGATGGTCCAGCTTTCTCCACAGTTTAATTCCAGCGCTTTCTCCTGGCCCCAGCCTGTGTTTGAAACATTGATTAGACCTTGATGATGGTTCGCAGTTTTCATTTGTGCTTTATTTCCCCCAGGAAAGCTCAGCCGTGCCCTGACCTGGGGCTGCTGGAAGGGCTGGGGCAGGTTCCCAGCTGGGCTCAAGGCAGCTGAGAAGGGAAAGGTTTTGTTTGGGGTCACCGATGAACCGGGGCCCTTCATGGGGAGAGAGCTCAGCCCCGTGCCAGGGGATGGGATGCCATCCTGCCAGGCTGAGCTTTGCCAGGCCCCAGCCCCTGTCTGCCTGCTGGGAATCAGGGACACAGAGCCTGGGACAGGGCAGTGGCATGGATTTGGTCAGGAACCTGCTTTGGGTGAGGTCACCCTTTGGAGAGCAGGAGAAATGTCCCCATCGGGAGCTGCGCTGCCATTGAAGGCCACACTCTGTTGGCACCACAGTCAGGCAGAGAAAATTCCCTCTCGAAAGGACTCCAGGGAATCCCAGAATCTCCTGAGCGGGGAGGGACCCACAGGGATCATCAGCTGCAGCTCCTGGCCCTGCACAGACACCCCAAAACCCCCACTGTCCCTGAGGGCATTGTCCAAACTCTTCCTGGGGCTGTTACCCAGGACAGGAACAAACAGGACAGAGCAGGCACGGGGCTGGTGGATATCCCAAGGAAACGCAGGGAATTCCTGCACTGTGAGGATGCCCTGATCCCACTGAGATCAGCCTGGAAATGCTGCTGGTGGGGCCATCCTTTCTCTGCTTGGCAGAGGCAGATTTGGGGCTGAAGGAATGATTTAGGGGCAGATTTCTCCAACTGTATCATTCCTGCAGGCTGCTCAGTGCATCCTGATGTGAAACCCTTCATGTAGGAATAGAAATAATTATGGAATTTAACAGAGCTCAGCTGAAAATGAAGGCAGAGAACAAAGCAAAAAGCATAACTGGAGTGTTTTGTTTCATAACAGTTACAGAATTGAAATGATTTATTGCATTTCCACATTCATGTTCCATTCATTTGATTATTGCAGTGGAAAGAAAACTTGAAACTTTGCTTTTCAGCCTTTTCTAAACAATATTTTGAGTGGGTGTCCAAGATCCTCCCATTCACACACGAAGAAACAAAAAGCAAAGTAGGAAGCTGCAATTTGAAAGTTAAATGAAATAATTCCTCGCAGACAGAATAGAACATTTCACTTGACCTGAAAGAAATGTTGTTGGAGAGTTTATCCTGCCAGGAAGGAAAAAGAGAAAGGAAGAAATAAAAAAGAACTTTTTTTGCCCATTTGGGTGGTTTTGGTCAGTGACCTGAACCAGGAGTTTTTCTGCAGCTCTGGTCACAAAATTGCAGCCGTCTCTGGGCCTCAGTCCCGGGGACTCACTCCCGTTCCCAGGTGTCCCTCCTGTGCATGGAACAGCGATCCCTTCACCAGCCCAGGAGCTGAGCAGATGTGGGGCAATCCTGATGCCACGTGGGAATAATGAGACCCCTCCCAAAGGCAGCAGGGACTCCTCTCACTGGAAAAAAGGATCATTTGGATTGGATTTGCTGTTTCTGTTATTGCCCAATTCCTGCAATCCCAGCTCAGCTTGGAAAGGTCATCTCTGTCCTTTAGTTCAGCTCCACGAGGACCTGGAGAGGGTTTTCCCACAGGGAATCAGGTCCTGTGCTGGGCACTGGACCCGGGATCAATCCTCTGGGACTGAGCAGGGAACAAATGAGAGCCCCTGGAATCGCTGCTCTGCTCCCAGTCCTTGGCCCAGCAAATGCCCCGAGCGGCAGCCAGGGGAGCTCAGCTGAGTTCTGGGACATCATGGAGAGGTTTGGGTTGGAAAAGGACTTTGGGCCCCTCAAGTCCAGGTGTTAAATCGGATTTAATGCTCTGTAAGCTCAGCAGAGCAGGAGGGGAGGGCAGGACTGTCTCAGCCCAGGCACACTGGGGTGGTGCTCCCGGGAGCCGCTGGGATTTGCCTTCGCTCCCCGAGCCACCGCCTGTGCCTCAGCTGTCACACAGCCACCGAATGTCCTTGCTGGAAGAGGGATCCTTGGGGCTCCTGGAGGTCCATTGCAATGTCTGATTCCACGGTGCACAGGGAGCCAGGGTGGCCCCGGGGTGCTGCTGTGGGAAGAGGTGCCCTGGAAGGAACGGGAACAGCTCGGCTGTTCTGCAGGCTCCGTGCCCTGGTGGGGTTGGAGGCTCCTGGGGACAGCCCCTGGGCAATGCCCAGCCCTGACTGCTCCCAGCCCAGCCCTGGGAGCTGGGCTGAGGCACTGGGAGCTCTGCATGCTCCTCAGGCCGAGCCTGGGGGTGTGGGAGGGCGAGGGAGCTCGGGGAGGATGAGGAGGATGGGGAGGGTTTGGGAAGCTGCTGAACGAGGCCTTGCCCCAGTTGGATTCTCTCCTAGCAGGACAAGTGGCCCTCTCCTCTCTTACCCCTGCTCCTCAAGGACCAAGGTGGGGCTGGGGGATCTCGGAGGTCTCTTCCATCATTTCTGATTCCACAGCTGCAGCCCCCGGTGCACAGGGAGCCAGGGTGGCCCCAGGGGGCTGCTGTGGGCAGGGGGGAGGAAGAGAGGCCGAGCTGGGGTTGTTCTGCTCTGTGGGATGAATTCAGCCCCTGGGCAGTGGCCCAGCCCTGATTTCTCACCCCCAGGCCATGGCTGGAGCTGCGGCTGACAGACCTCACACAGCTCTGGATGTGCCGCCTGCTCTGAAATGATTCAGCTGAAACATTGCAGCATTCACAGGGCTGTGCATTTATCTCCTAAAACACCCAGCAAAAACCGCCATAACTCACAGAACTCATCGGCTTTGGCAACTGAAGGAAAGGCTCTGCAGCAGGGGAAGGAGAGGGAAAATCACTCAGAAATTATTGCAGCAATGTGGCTCTTTAGAGGAGTTGACAATAATATGGGTTTGATTATTTCTGAAGGAGCTTAACTGACCTTTACAGCCAGATTCCATTCAAAATGAATAATTTTCCATTTAAAAACATATTTTTCCTTGCAGTGAGTAGGAAATGTAACCAGACAACTTTGTATCCTTAAAAAAAATGTATTATCCATATAATCTTTGGGGGGAATTAAAGAAAGGAACCAATCTCTTGGCAGCAGTGAAATTTCAGAGCCTCATTTTACTGCAACGCTTTAAAATAAAGAGCCAATTTCATTGCTGAGCTGTAGCAGCCTTGCTTGGTCCTTGCTCCAGCTCAGGAGCTTCCGAAAGGCTCTGGGAAATAACGATCCCGTTCTGTCCTGGCCACATCAATCAGGCTCTGCTCAGAGCAGCGTTCGGGGCTGCAGCAGGAGCTCAGCTGACAGCTCTTTGCAGTGGGCTCTCGCCAGGTGATGCCTTGGCCACCTCCTGCAGCTCCTTCCTCCTCCTCCTCCTCCTCCTCCTCCTGGTGCCTGCTGCCCTCCCGTGGGGCTGGAATCCTGTGGGACTGAGCTGAGATGGGATGCTCAGGGAGGGGCATTTCCCAGCAGGGCACAGGGAACCCTCTGTGCTCCGACCCCTCAGGGCCCTTGGGAAGGGCAGGAAGGGCCCCACAGGGCTGACAGCTCTGGGAGCTCAGGGGAGCTCAGGGCTGGGTCCTGCTGAGCCCAGGGGAGCAGAGCCTCCACCCCAGCACTGCCCAGCTCCCACGGACAGGGCTCAGCAGCAGAGATAATCACATTAAAACCCAATACAGAAAGCAGAAAATTGCCCCTATTTCCATGAAATGTGTATTCCTTGCTGCTTTAGGAGCAAGGAATCTTTATTTTGCAGGCTTTGTTTGTTATTTATGTCTGTTAATATATGATATTGTATTATTTATATCTGTTCATATCTGTTCATATATTGGGAAGATTATAAACTGGGAGGGAATTCCTGGCTGGGAAGGTGGGGAGCCCTGGCACAGGTGCCCAGAGCAGCTGTGGCTGCCCCTGGATCCCTGGCAGTGCCCAAGGCCAGGCTGGACAGGGCTTGGAGCAGCCTGGGATGGTGAATGTGTCCCTGCCCATGGCAGGGGTGGCCCTGGGTGAGCTTTGGGGTCCCTCTCCAGCTGTCCTGGAGCCCTTCAGGCCCTGCCAGGGGCTCTGAGCTCTCCCTGGAGCTTCTCTTCTCCAGGTGAGCCCCCCCAGCTCTCCCGGCCTGGCTCCAGAGGAGCTCCAGCCCTTGGACTCTCTGTGGCCTCCTGTGGCCCTGCCCCAGCAGCTCACATCCTGCCTGTGCTGGGACCCCAGTGCCAGATGCTGTTGCAGGGAATCTGGGAGAAGCTTTGCAATCGGAGTCCCAAGGGCCGTGTGGTGCCACGTTTGCGAGCAGTGGCCTTGGAGTGTCCCATTCCAGGGCACCAGCTGGATTTGGGCTTTGGGATGCTCCTGCCTCGTGACTCGGAGCAGAGATAACATTTCAATGTTTTCTCCCGCAAAAACTGAGTTTAGTTCAAGTCTTTTCTTCCCAATTCAGAGCAGCAATTTCCTTTTAGGCCTTTCATGTCCAATCCTATGCTCTGTTGACAGAGAAAAACCATCCCATCCTCAGGGCTGCTCTGCCCAGGGTTCCTCCTCCCCCTCACTGTGAATTTGGGAGAATTTGGCCTCGCAGCCGTTTGTTCTAGGCCTCCTTTGCAGAGTCCAGCCAGGCACGAAACCCTGCGAGCCAGAGCAGCTCAGCTCCACTTGGAATTTTACTCACACAAAGAATTTAATCAGTAATCCCAGGGAATGAAAACCTCAGCGAGGGCAGAGCTGAACACGGATCAGAGACTGTAAAACAGCTTTACATGGGCAGCTGCAGGAAGAGAAAAGTTCCCTTCAGGACTGTTGATAAGTTTGTGGTGTTGTGGTGATGCCCTCAGATCTCTCCCAGCCTGGGACTGCTCTCGCTCCCAGCCCCAGCCCGTGGCCGCTGTTTGGGTTTGTTTGCTGCTGTTTCAGCCCCACCAAGAGCTCATTAGCGAGAGCTGAGCGCTGCCTGGGCTGGGCAGGGACTCAGAGCCATGATCTGGCTCACATTCAGCACTCCTTGTGCTCGGGGCATGGTTTGTTCAGCGCTGCCCTCTCAGGTGCTCTTGCTTTGCCAGACTGGGGGGGAATGGTTGCACCGGAGTGATTTCCGTGGCTCAGCCACATCCAAACATGGGTTTATGGGAGTGGAATGGGATCTAAGCTTCCTCCACACCCTTGGCTGCAGGTTTGTCTTCCCTAGCACTGGCACATCCCTGGGTTCAAATTCCGGGGGTTTTGTGTCCTCTCCCAACCTTGAGTGGCCCCAGCGGGGGCTGAAGGCTCATCCATGCCCAAGGCGAGTCCTGGGTGAGCAGGGGGCACTCCTGGTGCCCCCCTGTCCTCCATGACACTCGGGGAGCAGAGTGACCCCGGGAGGTGCTTGTGCTGCTGCTTGTCCTGAACGGGAAAATCGCTGAGCTGGAAAAGCTCCATCCAAACAATTCCCTGTGCCCTCAGGGGCATCTCCACTGTGATATTCCTCTCCTTGTCCCTTTGTCACCTTTGCTTTCCTGCCGCCCTTTCACAGCTGCCTCAGCCGAGGCTGTTCCTTTCAGTGCTGCTGCCTCCCCAACAGCTTTTTTAGAGTTAAAGCCGTGAAATCCTCCCCCGACCCTCAGGCACCCCGCTCAGCGCGGGGCCAGCCGGACAATTGCCATCGCCAGCGGCGCTGGCACCAAACCGCAGCTCCTTCGTGCCCAGGCCCAGCTCAGCCTTGGCTGCTCCCCAGCTCGGGAGCAGTTGGAATACAATTAATGGCAGTTGGAATACAATTAATGGGATTTCAGATACAATTAATGGCAATCGGGGTACAATTAATGGCAGCTCCAGCACGAGGCTCGGAACAGCCTGACTGGGCTCATTTTTAGCATTCAGTCTCCTCCGCTCCTTTGCAGCAACGTGACTGAACTGATTCTTCTCCTTTTGTCTGGAACGGATCAATCTGGATCTTTGGGGCTGATTTATGTCTCGTGTTGCACTCTGAAAGAGCTCGTCCTCCCCAAGGCAATTAGGAAATCTCAATGAGAGGGAACAGAGAGGGCTGAGGCTGCTTTTACTGAGCTGCCAGATGTGATTCCATCGCGGGGTTGATCCTTTCCATCCCTGAATGCACAAGGGATGGGATTCGCCGCAGGAACTGAGTCTGTCCACATGGGTGAGTCGTCCTGAGGTCCTGGTGGTGCCTGGATTCAGGATGACAGAACATGATCTATCCATGGAAAAACAGGTGTGAGTTTTAGGAATCCTGTGTGTGCATCTCCTGGGGATTTATTGTGCTGCGCCCCACCCTAAAACCTGAGTGAGGAGAATTGAAACTCCCCCTTTTCTGCTTTTGTATTTCTGTTTGGAAGCTTGTTGGAAACAGACAGGATCAGCCCCGAACTGGACAACAACACATGCTTGTCGCTGTGAGCTCGTGGATATAGGAGCGAAAACAGGCAGAGAGCCGGCAGAAATGGCAAGAGGAAGTTTATTAATAATTCTTTACTTATATACATGATAAGAGTCTAACAGTGATTGGACCGTGGCCATCCACCCCCCAGGGCAATTGGCTGAAGCCCTCACAGCACTCAGTTCCAAAAACATAGATTAGAAAGAGCAAGAAGAATTCAGCTTATCTTTGCTTCCCATACGATTCATGAGAAAGGAGAGAGTTCTTAGAATAGTGCATCCACACGTGCTGGCCACGAGTCAGGTGGGAGGGACACCATCCCTGGAGTGTCCAGGGGCAGGGGGCTTGGAGCCGCCTGGGACAGTGCGAGGTGTCCCTGCCCCTGGCAGGGCTGGCGCTGGAGGGGCTTTGGGGTCCCTTTCCACCCAGACCATTCCAGGATTCCATGCTCTGGCTGTCAGCCATGTCCCAAAACCTGAAGGACACCCAGAGGGATGTTGGCAATCAGGAGTGACACCAACAATTCCCAAGGGGGTGCTCAGGTCCAGGAGTTCAGCCAGGCCTCCCTTGAATCCATTGGCATTTGAGTGTTTCAACCTTCAGCACATCCCAAACACTCCCAGTTTTGGGGGATGTTCGGCGTGTGATGGCCCCGAGCTGTGCTCGGTGACAGGGACATGTAGGGGGTGCTGCAATACCAGTGATAAATCCCAGTTCATCGTTGGAAAACTGCAATTGAAGGTCCGGATTCCAGACCAGCCAGGGCAGGGTGATGCCATTTCTCTTGGAATCTCTCTCCCTGCCAGGAGAACGTGGTGGAAAGTTTGGAATATCCTTCAGATGTGATTGGTCTGCAAATTTTGGTTGGTGTTTTTCCCCTGCCTGTTCTGATCACCTTTGCTCTGATGGACATTTGAAGGTTTTGTTGTTGTTGGGGTTTTTTGAGGGTTTTTTTCTGTGTTATGGTTTATTCACTGAAATATTGATTCCCTATCAAAAATTCATCAGTGTTTTGGCCCCAAACCACCACTTTCCAGCCAAGAAAAGCCAAGAAATGGCTTTTCAGCCTCAGAAAAAAACACTTTGCTTGTGTACAACTCACAATTTGTGAACTTGTCTTTTCTCCTGAAAAACCCCCACCTGCATGCAAACAAAAATTCCTTTGGATGGATAATCTTTGTCCAGTCCCATTGGGAACATCGAGCTTGAAGTGTCTAAACTCTTCCGGCTACTTTTTTTAAAATTTATCTGGGATTTTTGGAAACACCATTTCTCCTTCTTCCAGCCTGAGTGAGAGCATGGCTGGAGCACATTTGGAGCAGGCAGAGCCTTTCCTCTGCTTGTCAGACATCAAAATATGAATCTCTAGCTCTTCAAAAGCTTTTAGGGACTCCAGCTTTGGAAAAGCTGTGAATTCCCTCCTGGCTTTCTCCACTTGTGCCTCCCAGAGGGAAAAGTGCCCTGCCTTTTCTCACTCTTTCCTTGGGCCTGGATCTTGATGATCTTTAGGTCCCTTCTAAGGATCCTTTCCAGGATTTGCTGGGAATGGGAGACTGAATGGGAATCACCCTCTGGTCCCTGCCAGCTCTGCCCTTACACTGTGGGGTCAGACCCACAGAACTCCCTGCGCGCCCAGACCTCCCCCCGGTACAGCCCAGCCAAGGAGCTTTTGACTGAAGAGGCTTTGGGGTTTAATGACATTTTAGGGTTTCTTTTGCCTTTTGCTCCCAGCTTTGCCAGAGCTTTGGTTTGGAGCGGCAAGATTTCAACTTCTGTTTTGTTTAATGCTCCCTGAGACTTTCCCAGGGCTGAGGAACTGAGGTTTAATATCCCTGCATTCCTCAGGAAACAGTGGTGATGCTTAAAAGACAGGCTACCTGAAACAGAGGCCAAGACAAATTAGGAGTATAAAAGCAGACAATTTATTCAAGGCCTGCAAAGGCCTTCAAGGTACATTTGGGCAAGCAAAGTCCCCCATCGGGGACAACACCCAAAATGGACCCTGGGTCACGAGCCCTTCACCTTTGATAAGTTCTGTCCATTAGCACATTGGCCCTTAATTCTCCAATGCACCCTCAGGTGATGATGTTCACCACCCCAGGCCTGCTCCCCCAGATCACTGTTGTTTACATATATTCAGGCCCTAAGGCAATGAATATGTCCTTGAATGTGTATTCAGAGAGCCTTGTTTGGCCAAAGGTGCTGGCACAGAGGATTTTAGCACTTTGTGAGAAGCACAGAGCTACAGCAAGTTACAGAGACATGAAGAGTAAAAAACTAGAAATACCTGAAGGCATCAGCGGGAGCCTGCAGAGCTGGGAGCTGGCACAGACCTGGGCTGTGCTTTCTGCTGTTTTTTGCCTCCCTCCCAATACAGCTCTTTGTTCTCCTGCTTCCCTTCCCTCCCGAGCCCTTCCCAAGGCCTCTCTCTCGCTGAGCCTTGTCCGACCCAAAGCTGCAAAGCCCAGAAGTGAACCATTCAGAGCCTCAGCCCGAGGTGCTGCCCCCGGCTTTGCATCCAGCCTGGAAGGTGGAGCATGGAGCCAAAGCCAAGGAGGTTCAGGCTGGCCCAGGAGAACTGGAGGGTTTCTGCCTCCCTCATTAACAGGAGCCACTCGCAGGGTCGTTAGCGAGTCCCTAATTGTTTGATTACCCCAAGCAGGTTGCGCTAAGGAAACAAAGCGGGAGGAAATGGTGAGGAGTGGATAGGACTCCACAACAAAAGTTGTAAAGTAGGTATTTTTATTCCAGCGCTGGGATGCACAAGGGACAGCTCCCTAAAATTTCGTGTGCGCCCTCTGTGGCACTTTGCTTGGTTTATATTGAGTCACAGGTTACATATGCACGAAGCTACACAATGCCCCTATACATATTCCTTATCAGTTCCCGCTTCGTATTATAATGAGTCCAAAGTTCATTTAAATACACTTGCGCCTGTGCAGTGCTGCTTGGTGGTCATGCGTGGGGGCCTTAGATGAAGTAAAGAGTCTTCCTCTGATGAAGTAAGGAGTCTTCCTCACGTTGAACTCTTCACCTTGCTTCTCTACCTATGCTCCCTGGGTCCCTGGCCTGAGTCCAAGCCCTAGAGCTGGCTTGGGCTGGTTTGGGGGTCCAAAACCAGGATGCCTGGTCTGCTTAACAATGGGTCAATATCCTCTTTACATCCTCTCTTTCTGTTTGGCAAGCACAAAACATGTCAGGCAAGCAATATGTATTGTTTAGTGAGCAGCCCCTAATAAATCACTATCTACCCCTAAATCAATGGGCCTGCGGCGGCTCCGGGGCTGAGCCGGCGGCGCTCCCGTTCCCGTTCCTGTTCCCATTCCCGTTCCCGTTCCCATTGCCGGTGTGTGTTGTGTTGTGTGTGCTGAGCTGAGCTGAGTGGGAGGTTTGGAAGCAGCGAGGTGGGACACGCTGGATGCGGCAGCAGGGCTGATCCAGCAGCAGGACTGATCCGGCAGCACGGAATTCACGTGTCTGCGGCACAAAAGGCGATAACACGGGACTGCACAATGGGGAATAAAGGGGAATAGTGGGGGATGGAAGGGAAAAGCTGATCAGCTCTGCCTCTCCTCCCTCACGGTGCTGTGGATGTGACTCCCAGCTCTGGGCTCTGGAATCCTGTGCTGGGATTTGAATCCCTCCTTTGGCAAACGTGTCCCTCCCAGCACAGCCTCAGCTGAGCATTTCGCCTCTGCCCAGCCTGGATTCCCGGCTATTCCCTCCACCCCTCCCAGTGTCCAGCTCTGGGATGGTCCAGGAGCAGCAGAATTCCAACCCAGCCCCCGCCCAGATGTTCCCGGGTGAGGAGAGCCAGTGACTGATTCCAGGTGATGCGAATCAGAGTCAGGAATAAAATAAAACCACCCAAAAATCCGATTTTGAATCAGGCTGGGTCCCTGGGAACCACAAGCACTCACACTCTGTCATGATGTCTGCAACAATAAACCCTGGATTTGCCCAAAGCGGGCAGACCGAGTTAATTTGGATGTGGACAGGACCATTGTGAGGGGTCAGCTGGGTGTTAACAGCAGATTCAGGGTTTTATTTTGCTGCTCTACACGGGCTCCATTATCCGTTCGTACGGGAACTGAGTTTAATCACATCTGGCAGACCTGCTGCCTGTAATGTGTCCCAATATCCCATTACATTTTCAATTTACATGTATTACCTTTCCCTGGAAAAGTTCCCTGCACTTTTGTCCACGGAATTAAATGGCCATTATAAAAACAGAGCAGGACATTTCAGCGATCTGCGTGTTTGATCTCACCCTGGGAGGCAATTAGTGCTAATCAGTCCTGTATCCAGTGTCTGCCTCTGATCTGGCTCAAAAATAGAGCAGCTAAAAGGCCTCAAGTGGGATGGCAATTCCAGAGGGTGATTCCCTTCCCACAAATCGGCCGCTGATGGAGAACAGAGGAACTGTGTCTGGGCAGGAGCGATCAGAGCCGAAATCTGGGTGGTTTAGACCAGAACGGGTCTGCAGTGGCTCCGGGGGAGGAAGGGGCAGCAGCCCAAATCTAGGCTGGGTCAGGCTGAGTCTAAACCCCCCGGGAGCCAAGGACAGCACTGATACAAGGAATTGGAGCAGGAGGTGTTGAAAGCAAGCTCAGCAAAAGGACAGGGAACGCATTCCAGAGCAGATTCCAAAGGACATGAGGGTTTGGTGCCCATAATCTCCATTGATCAGGGCATTTCCAGCCTGTTCCTCGCTGGCAGGGAAAGGGAATGAGGAGAGAGTCATTAATTACATGGAGTCATTAATCAGATGTGCCTGAGGGTCCCTCAATCCCCCTCTGGCACTTCCCAGACCCCAGTGCAGGAACACAGACTCTGCCTGGCCAAGAGACATTCCAGGATGAGTTTTCCAGGCAGGTTCAGCAGCCTTTAGGATTTCCCAGCTGAGGCATTCCCAGCCTGAAGCTCAGGAAAAGGGCCGTGATCCAACAGGAACGGAACACCCAGAGGGAGCCGCGAGGGAGCCCCAGCCGCGAGGAGAGGGATGGAGCAGGAGCAGGGGGGTGAGCAGGGAGAGGGAGGGAAATGCAAGAGCTGGAGCTGGACCAGGTCCATGGGGTGAAAGCAGGAGTGCGCCCAGCACATTCCATGGAGGAGCTGCTGGCTCAGGAATGGGCACCGAGGTGCTGAGACACGGACGCGGGAAGGGGATCTGGAATGACAGGAGCCATCCATGCCAGCTGTGAGGCAGCCCTGAGGAATTCCAGCCTTTTCCAAGGACATGGAACTGCAGGACAAGGGGTGGTTGTTTTAAACTGAGGGAGGGAGGATTTGGATCGGATTTGAGGGAAAAGATTTTCCTGTGAGGGGAGTGAGGCCCTGGCACAGGGCAGCTGGGGCTGCCCCTGGATCCCTGGCAGTGCCCAAGGCCAGGCTGGACAGGGCTTGGAGCAGCCTGGGACAGTGGGAGGTCCCTGATCATTGCAGGGGTGGCACTTGGAACGTCTTCAAGTTCCCTTCCCACCCAAAGCATTCCCTGATTCCCTGGTCCATGATCTCTGGGAGGAAGGTTCTGCCCTTACCCTGGGTTTAACACATGAAAACATTCCTGTTTTTAATGAATAAACACATCTGGCCCAGTGGTTTATTCCTCACCTGCAGCTTTTATAAACTTTGCAGCTCCTGAATGTGATGGGACCCCGGGGCCAGGAGCAGGAAAGGCTTTATTTAATGCAAATATGCGCAGCAAGGGGAACAGCAATAATGAGGAAGAAAAATCGAAGGAATGGTGAATATTCCGCAGTGCAACATTGCCCTGAGCTCCCTGCAGGATCTTGGTGGGATTGAGTGTTTGCGAGAGCAAGAAATGAGAGACAGAACGTGGCTGTGCCTGGAGTTTTATTCCCAAATGCAGGAATTGGAGCCCAGAGATGTAAAAGCACAGAGGCTTAGGGTTTCAGATCCCCAAGGAGCAGGAGAGGTGGATATGGAGTAGGAGTTAGGACGTTTTCCTGGACTGGTTTTGAGGGTGTTCACTGGTTTTTGTAAAGATTCCTTCAGGAAACCTTGAGATCCATTCTTAATGTGCTGTAAAACCCCCAAGATTTGGCTTTGGAAGCATTTTAAATGAAATTCGGATTCAGTTTACCAGAGGGAAGTTCAAAGGGGACAGGAGGAGTTGAGATGGAACAGAACTTCATGGAACAGTAACAGTAAACTCGGGCCAAGGAAAATGAGCAGACACCAGGGGATACTATGGGGATACTATGGGGATACCAGGGGATACTATTGGGAAACTATGGGGATACCAGGGGGATACTATGGGGATACTATGGGGATACTATGGGGGTACTATGGGGATACTATGGGGATACTATGGAGATACTATGGGGATACCAGGGGATACTATGGGGATACCAGGGGGATACTATGGGGGTACTATGGGGATACTATGGAGATACTATGGGGATACTATGGGGATACCAGGGGGATACTATGGAGATACCAGGGGGATACTATGGGGATACCAGGGGGATACTATGGGGATACTATGGGGATACCAGGGGGATACTATGGGGATACTATGGGGATACCAGGGGATACTATGGGGATACTATGGGGATACCAGGGGGACAGCAGAGGGAGTGATCTCCCTCTTCACCTCCAAACTCCCCCCACTGCCCTCCTCTCAGGACAGGCTCCTGGCCTCTCTCCAGCCTTTCTGTGCCTCCCAAATGGCTGCAGGATTTAAGGATTCAGGAATTCTGGGGCTCCAGGGAAACATTAAAGGTGGCACAGGGAGAATTTCCCTGGCCCAGTGGGAGTCATCCCCCCTTCCCTTTCTGTGGAGGGCGAGGGAATTCCTCTGGAAGTGAGAGAAAGCAAAGGGATGAGAACAGACTGAGAGACCTGGAGACAAAGGTCGGGAGCTTCCCCAGTTATGGACCTGGATCAGGGAATCCCAGACTAGTTTGGGATGGCAGAGACCTTAAAGCCCATCAGTGTCACCCCTGCCATGGCAGGGACACCTCCCACTGTCCCAGGCTGCTCCAAGCCCTGTCCAGCCTGGCCTTGGGCACTGCCAGGGATCCAGGGGCAGCCACAGCTGCTCTGGGAATTCCATCCCAGCCCCTCCCCACCCTCCCAGGAAACAATTCCTTCCCCAAATCCCATCCATCCCTGCCCTCTGGCATGGAAAGCCATTCCCTGTGTCCTGTCCCTCCATCCCTCTCCATGTTCCTTTCAGGCTCCCCTTGGCCACCCTCAGGCACCTCTGGAGACCCATCCCCGACCGCCATCACCCCCCAGGATTGTTGTGCTGCCTCCCAAAGCTGCTCCTTACACACCACAGGAATTGTGTGCAGGCAAAATTATAGCCCTCCCAACCCCTGCTTTCCCCAAATCCTTCCCCTGGCCACTGTGAAATCACTTGTCAGGAATCACTTCCCAGCAGAGCCATCGCTGCCTCCTCCAGCTGTTGGAGAAACATCTGCCCGTGTTCCCATCCTGGCTGTGTGTTCTGTAGCACACCAGGCACAGCTGGCTCAGACTCGCAGCCCTTGGTCCCAAAACCAACGAGCAGCTGGAACACAGCCCCCACAGCTCCCAGGCACGAGCTGCTTCTCCTGGAGAACTCTCCGGGAGCTCAGTGCCTGTGAGCGCACCTTGTCTGCCCTGTGCTGCTCCAGCCCTGCGCTGATATCGATCCCGAGCCTCTTCTCCATCGGATTTCTCTCCAGGCTCAGGGAGGAATGAGATTCTCCATCAAAAAGCAGTGCCCGGCAGCAAACTGAGAATATCTGGGCAAAGACCTCTCTCCTTTGTTGTGCAGGCAGCAGAGAAAAGCAGGAATCCTTTGTGCTTCTTTAAATACAAAAGTGCTGGATTTGTTTGGGGAATTGGGGCCTTGATTTCCATCGTGTTCCCAGATTGTTCCCGTGGAGGGGACAAAGGACAAAGCTGTGCTCGGCCCCAGGGGTGACACCAGGGCAGGGAGGGGAGCTCCTCCCCTGGGGCGGCTCTTTTCCCACTCCAAGGCTTCAATCCCAAAGTTCCCAGTCCCTCCCTGGTTTCACACCATGGGCACACTCCCAGAAATCGCACAAGTTGGGAAACTGAGGCCCAGGTGAGCACAGCAGTGGAAACTCCAGCTCATCCTGAACCACTCCTGGAAGGGCTTGGAACAGGGATGGAGGAGTCTGGGGACAGTTCTGCTCCAGAGCAGGGAACGGGGAAATGACCAATGTGGGACATCCACGGACACAGAATGTGCAGCTCTGCCTGGAATAACATCGACCTGGAAAATGATGGAAAGGGAAGGGGAAAGGAAGAGGGAAAGGGAAGGGGGAAAAGAAATGGGGAAAAGAAAAGGGGGAAGGAAAGGAAAGGGGCGGAAAGGAAAGGGGCGGAAAAGAAGAGGGAAAGGGAAAGGGAAAGGGAAAGGGAAAGGGAAAGGGAAAGAAAGGAAAGGAAAGGAAAGGAAAGGAAAGGAAAGGAAAGGAAAGGAAAGGAAAGGAAAGGAAAGGAAAGGAAAGGAAAGGAAAGGAAAGGAAAGGAAAGGAAAGGCTGCCCGATTCTCCCAGGCAGAAATTTTTTGAGTGATTTTTTCAGCTCCAACATTCCCTCCAGCAAAAGGAAAGGCAGCCCTGGAGCTCAGGGAATCGGGGAATGCTTTCATCTCTGGAAAGTGAACTCAAATGACTCTAGCAGCCACAGCCTCCCAGTGCCACTGATGGATAAAAGTCTAAACTCTGGCCTGGAGGATGGATTTCAGCCCAAATTCCAGTGGAACGAGGAGCAAAGATCCCAGGATCCCTCCCTACCCTTGAGCTGCCAGTCTGTCTGGGACTGTGCTTCATCCCCTCCGTTTGTCTTTCCCCACAGTGAAGTTCCTTTTTCCCCACCAGGGAAGCCCTTCCAAGGGAAAGCAGACTTTCCTGTGCAGCCTTTTCCTGATGGAAACATTCCCACTGAAGTCTGGGGTAACAAAGGTTTCCCCTCTCACCCAGGCAGAGGAGGTTCCAAACCCCTCAGACTGAGCCTCTGCAATTTGATTTTTGCTGCACTTTTCCCACTGGCAGATATCAAAGATCCCTGGCTGTCCACTGAAGTGTGAAAACCCCTTTTCCTACACAGAAAGATCACCCAAAATTACATTTCCAGGGCCATGGGCTTTGGTGGGAGCCCTGTGAGTTCTCCCTGAGTTCCTTCTCGGGGAGTTTGGTTCAAGAGGATTTGGCTTCTTCCCTGCACAGCCTGGGAAAGGCTTTGATTGTCCCCAAAGGGGAGGTGACAACATAAGGAGGCAGGAATGGCCCATCCTCTGCTCCAGGCACATGGAGTGAGATCCTCTGGGCCATTCCCACCTGGTGTGAGGAAAATCCCCCAACTCTGGCTCACTGAGCTTGGGAGAACCCCTGGAAGAGAAGTGGGGTGTGCTGAGGGTAAATCCTAACCCTCAGATTTCTGTCTCCTTATTGCAAACCTCCGGAGCCAGGGCCCTGCTGGGAGGGGGAATTGTGCCCTGAGGCTCCTTTGGGTTTCTTGTTGTTCCTATTTAAAGGATTCCATGTTCCCTCTCTGGCTTTTTGCCATCAGAAGGGGCTGAGCTCTCTGGGATCAGGTGAATTTCCCATTCTTTGAGGGAAGGAATAATTCCCTGTATGCCAGATCTGCAGGAGAGTGACCTGACTGAAGGGAAAACAGGAAACCAAAGGTGTTAAAGAATCCCAGACTGGGCTGGGTTGGTGTCGTGGGTTTGACCCTGGCTAAATGCCAGGCACCTACGACGTTTGCTTTCTATGCTCTCTCCTGCTGCAGCTATGCAGAGGAGAGGAAAAACTA
>VZRL01007147.1:104124-132692 GCA_013397895.1 Origma solitaria
TTTGGCCAGGAGCATGTCCATCATTTTCAGAGCCATCAGAGACTGGCTCTGCTGGACATGCTGGGAAATTTCCAGAATCTTTACTCAGGACATGCAGGAGCCATCTTTGTACCCCACCCTGTTCACTGGCAAAAACTGGGCCAAGCAAAACTACCACAGTTGGGTGGGAGGGACCTTAAATCCCATCAGTGCCACCCCAGCCATGGGCAGGGACACCTCCCACTGTCCCAGGCTGCTCCAAGCCCTGTCCAGCCAGGCCTGGGACACTGCCAGGGATCCAGAGGCAGCCACAGCTGCTCTGGGAATTCCAGCCCAGCCCCCTCACCCTCCCAGGGAGGAATTCCTTCCCAAGATCCCATCTGTCCCTACCCTATGGCAGTGGGAAGCCATTCCCTGTGTCCTGTCCCTCCATGCCTTGTCCCCAGTCCCTCTCCAGCTCTCCTGGAGCCCTTCAGGCCCTGTCAGGGGCTCTGAGCTCTCCCTGGAGTTTCTCCTCTCCAGGTGAACACCCCCAGCTCTCCCAGACTCCCAGGTCTGGTGTGAGGCTGTAGCTCCATGTCCTGTTCCCACTGCCAGGGCACATCCCTGTCATTGCCATGGGGGGTGGCTGTTCCCAGTCCTTGGGCTGCCTGCCCAGGATCCCTGGGGTGTGTCAGGGGCTGCAGGAGGGAATTCAGGATCCCTGGGATGTGTCTGGGGCTGCAGGAGGGAATTCAGGATCCCTGGGATGTGGCCGGGGGCTGCAGGAGGGAATTCAGGACCCCTGGGGTGTGTCTGGGGGATGCAGGGAAGGAATTCAGGACCCCTGGGGTGTGTCAGGGGCTGCAGGAGGGAATTCAGGACCCCTGGGATGTGTCAGGGGCTGCAGGGAGGGAGCTGCAGTGGGAGAAGGGCCTGGGAATGTCCCAGGCAGGAGAGGTTCCTGCTCTCCAGGCACGGCACTCAGCTGTTCTCTGGAAAGTCTCCGTCTCCCTGGCAATGCTCTTTGGAAAGTGCAGGCGTGCTCTGGAGCAGGGATGTCTCCCAGGCAATGCCCTTTGGAGGGAAAGGCTTGGGAGCAAAGGAGTTGGGAGCAGGAGGAGGGGATGGCAGTGCTCCCCCCGGGCATGGGGACAACATTGGTGTCACCCGGAGTCCCCTGAGCCCCCTGGCCCCGCTCGGCTCCTCCAGGGCTTGTGGGAAACACTGGGGAGGAAAAGGCTCACCTGGAGATCCTGAATGTCCCTGACACCTGTGGGAAACCAAATCTCACAGGTGGGAGCTGTAAATCCACCGAGATTGAGAGCCTGAGGGAGCGGAGCAGGGATGGGAATTCCCGAGAGGGGAAGGGGTTGGAATGAGATGGTCCTGAAGGTCCCTCCCCACCAAAGCCATCCCATGGATCTGGGATTCCATTCTGTGCTGCCACCGCTCCCCAGCACTGTCAAGGCTACCCCCGGCCGCATCCCCAGGTGCCACATCCCTAGGGCTTTGAATCACTCCAGGGATGGGCACTCCAAACCTCCCTGGGCAGCTGTGCCAAGGCCTGATCTCCTTTTCCAGGAGGAAATTTCCCCAATGTCCACCCTGAGCCTCCCCTGGCCCAGCCTGAGGCCGTTCCCTCTCCTCCTGTTGCTGTTCCCTGCCAGCACAGCCCGACCCCCCCAGCTGTCCCCTCCTGTCAGGAGCTGTGCAGAGCCACAAGGTCCCCCCCGAGCCTCCTTTTCTCCAGGCTGAGCCTTTTCCCAGCTCCCTCAGGATTCTCCAGCCCTTCCCAGCTCTGTTCCCTTCCTTGGACACGCTCCAGCCTCTCCATGTGTTGTTTGTCATGAGGGCCCAAATTGAACCCAGGATTTGAGGTGGGGCCTCACCAAACGAACTTTGACTGTTCCTTCTTCAACAGCACTGACATTCCTGAGAAACCTCTCCCTGCAGAGACACAGAGTTGGAAATTAGGGATTTGGTCAGGCAGGGATCCTGGAGCTCCTGTTCCCCCGTGGATTCCCCCAGAATGACCCCGATCCTCGGTTATTGCTGCTTTGCTTTGGCCTACCCCAAAATTCAGGTGGAATTTGGGCTGCCCGGGAACTGCCTTTTCATCCTGAAAGAATCTTTCGAGTTTTCCTGTTTGGAATTCAAAGAAAGACTCCAAAATCTCAATTTTTTTGTCACTGAGGAAGAAAAACTTGAACGTGTCAAAACATTGGGTCTTCAAGCTGTTTATTTCCATTTGACCTTTAAAAAGCATTTGTGGTGTAAACTCAGTGACATCCCTGAGCTCCAAGTTATTCCAAACAAAAAACATTTTGTTGGAAATGACAAAATGGGCTTTCAGCAATTTCTCAACATTCTTCTTCCTCCAGCAGGAGATTCATCAAATTGATCCTTTCCCTGGGGTATTTTTGGCTTCAACAAATTGACATTGCCTGGAAAGGGGAGATTTTGTCAGTGGGGAAGCTGTGCCAGGAGTTTTAGGAACAGCCCTGTTGGGCAGGAGAAGGGAAAGGGCAGGAATGGAGGAGTTGGGAATGTGGCCTGGGCTGGGACGCCTCCATGGAGCCATTTCCACATTATCTTTTATCAGCAGGGCACTGATGGCACTGAGCTGCCCACCCACCCCCAGTGCCCCCTGCCCCAAGGCACAGAGCGATCCCTGTGCTGGAATCATTCCCTGCTGCCTTTCCTGCTCAATCCTGTCACTGCTGCCCCATCATTAATCAGGAATTTTTTATAAAACGTGAGCAGAATCCTAATTCCCGCCCTGGACTGATTCCAGGCTCTGTGCTGGTTCTCTCCCACTGTTGCTCGGGAGCTCCTGGTTCTGCTTTGGGGTTTTGGGGGCTCTCAGCCTGGGCAGATTTGCTGGGAGAGGTCCCAGGTATTTGCTGCAGAGAGTTGGGGGGACCTGCCCAGGTCAGGAGGTGACACAGAAAAGCTGCATCAGAGATGCCATTCCCATTCCCACTTTTGAGGTCAAATTTTCATGGAATTATCCCAGACTGGGTTGGGTGGGAAGGGACCTGAAGGACCCCCTCATTCCCACTCCCTGCCATGGGCAGGGACCCCTCCCACTACACCCATTCTCATTTGCTGACTTTGGAGGAGTTGTGTTTGTCTGGGGCAGCTCTCGCTGACCCCACGGTTTGGGTCTCTCTGCTCTGTCCCTGTCTCTTCCCAGTCCTGTTTTCCCTGGCTGGTTCCAGACTCCACGTGTATCCCTGGATTTTGGCACTGCAGGGAATGCTCTGTTATTTTCCTGTGTTTAATTCCCAGCCCCAGTTCCTGGCTCACTCCCAAACCGTTTGCAGGAGCTGCTGCTCTGGGATTTCGGGCAGAGCAAGGGGGTTTGGTGCACAGAGAGCAGGAGAGCAGCTCATTCCTGGGAAAACAGGCTTGGATCCACCTGCCCTTCCCCAGTCCTGCTCCCCCAGCCAGGGCCAGCTGGTTGGATCCTGAGGGACATCCCTGGGGTGCAGCACAGGGGCTGCAGAGGTTTGTCACCTCCCTGGGGCTACAGAGGTTTGTCACCTCCCCGGGGCTTTGGGGGGTTTGTCACCTCCTGGAGGCTCTGGGGATTTGTCACCTCCTGGAGGCTCTGGGGATTTGTCACCTCCTGGGGTGCAGCACAGCAAACCAGGATGGGCAGAGCAGGGAAGGAGCTGGGAGGGGGCCGAGGGCAGGCAGGGATTTATCTGATTTATTCCACGTCCATCCCTGGAAATCCCAAATTCCAGCCTGACAAATGTGCCCAGAGCCCTGCCAGGCCTTTGCTTCATTGCTGCTTTCAGTTATTCGGGGAAAATCGTTGGGATCTGCCATTTCGCTCCTGCTGTATTACAGACACTTGTTGGTTCCCAGCCCATCTGCATGGATTTGCACACCCAAACACACTCAGATGGAGGAGCACACAGGAATGAATGGATATGGAGCAGGGTTGGGGAGCAGGCTGAGAGCCAGGGGGGTCCCACAGCCCTGGATCTCCATTTCCTTGCCGGAGCTCAGTAATCCAGAGGGTCCAGGCTGTGCAGGGGCCGAGGGCAGGGATGGACTCTGCAATTGTCACAGCTGGGAGCGGAGGAAGGCCCAGCTCAGAGCAATGCCCTGGCAGGTTTGGGATGTGCAGCAAAGGATCCTTTGGGGAGAGGGATCACCCTAAATCACCCTAACCCTGCCTGGATCACACAAAATCTGCCTGGAGCAGCAGAACCTCCCTGGATCACACAAAGGCTCCCTGGATCCCCACACTGTCCCACCCTGTGCCACACTGTGCCACCCTGTGCCACCCTGTCCCGCACTGTGCCACCCTGTCCTACCCTGTCCCACACTGTGCCACCCTGTCCCACAGTGTCCCACCCTGTGCCACCCTGTGCCACACTGTGCCACCCTGTGCCACCCTGTCCCGCACTGTGCCACCCTGTCCTACCCTGTCCCACACTGTGCCACCCTGTCCCACAGTGTCCCACCCTGTGCCACCCTGTGCCACACTGTGCCACCCTATCCCACGCTGTCCCACCCTGTCCTACCCTGCCCCACCCTGTCACACCCTATCCCACCTTGTCCCAACCAGTCCCACCCTGTCCCAACCTGTGCCACCCTGTCCCACCCTGTCCCACCCTGTTCCAGCTGGCCCTGGTGACACCAAACCCAGCAGGGGAAGATGGCAGTGGTGCCAGCAGAGCCTCCCCTGCCCTGGCCGTGCTCCTGGGGTGGGATGGAGGTTTGCAGCCCAGCCAGGATGGGCTTCCCAAGGGACTCCGGGGCTCTGTCTGCTGTGGTGCCACAGGCTGCTCCTGCCAGCAGCAGGACAGAGCTTGGACAGGGCTGGCAGTGCTGACAGCTCGGCTGGGAGAGGAGCAGGAGGGGACAGCGACAGAAACGGAGGGGAAGGGAGGGAAGCGCCTGGGGATCCCTCAGAGGAGGGGGACAATGGAGCAAAGGCACAATCAGAGCAACAAAACAGAGTCTGTGTGTACAGACACAGTCCTGGGGCTGGAAGGCGCCCCGGGAAGGATGTCCTGGGGCTGGGGGGGAAGGATGGCACCGATCCCGAGGCCATGGAGCTGCCCAGGGCACAGGAGTGGTTCCCAACCCCTCTTCACCAGGCAGGGACTGTCCCAGCACCGATGGCCGAGGCCATCTCGGGCAGAGCTGCCAGAACGGCCCAGAGAACAAAGCCCAGCGCTGGACCGAGGGCTCCATCGGCAGATGGCCGAAGGAAGGACTGGACCCCGAGGGGAACAGCGCAGCCCTGCCAACATCTGAGCTCCCCAGGTGTGTGGAGCAGCCCTGGCAGCTGCTGGAACAGCTCCTGGCTGCCTCCCACCATCCCAGCAAGGGCTGGATGCCAACAAAAGGCAGCCTGGATTGTGTCTCCGAGAGCCTGAAACAGCTCAGCTCCTGCTCAGCCGCGCGGGGAAAGTGAAGTACAAAGTTCCACTGCAAAGCCTTGATGACTCCCACACTCCTCCAAAAGCAGAGCCCAGCTCCGGGAGGATTCTCAGGGAGCTCAGTCCCCGCTCTCCATCTGTCCCTGCCAACAATTGCAGGGTTCCCAGGCAAGCTGGGAATCAGTGCCAGTGATTTAAGGGAGATGTTGTCAGGATCCTTCTGAGGGCTGAAAAATGGCCTGGGAAGCTCTTAGGGAAAGGGAGGAGAATCCATCAGGGGAATTCGGCCTCCTCTTCCTTTCCCTCAGCTTCCAGGAGCTGGCTGTGGAGCCAGTGTGACCAATTGTCCCTGTTTGTCACCCTCTGGCTCTGCCAGCTCCCTGGGACAGTCACAGGGTCAGGTTTGCAGCTCCCCGCAGCCTCGCAACCTGATTTCCACCCTGGTTTCCATCCTGATTTCCATCCTGATTTCCATCCTGATTTCCACCCTGGTTTCCATCCTGATTTCCACCCTGGTTTCCATCCTGATTTCCATCCTGATTTCCACCCTGGTTTCCATCCCAGGCAGTGCCCACCAGTGCAAACCAGAGGGGATTCCATCCACCTTTGCCCTTTTCCATCGCCTTTGCTCCCCCCAGGCACCACTTGAGGGGCATCATTGGCCTTGCAGGGCCTTTGTTGGGGCTTTTGCTCCCTGGAATCTCTGGCTATGGGTTTGTCACCTCCAGGGGCTGCAAGGGTCTGTCACCTCCCTGGGGCTTTGGGGGGTCTGTCACCTCCTGGGGCTGTGGGGAGTTTGTCACCTCCTGGGACTGCAGGGATTTGTCACCTCCCAGGGCTGTGGGGATTTGTCACCTCCCAGAGCCTTCAGGGTGTTTGTCACCTCCAGGGCCTTCAGGGCGTTTGTCATCTCCAGGGCTGTGAGGGTTTGTCACCTTCCTGGGCCTTCGGGGGGTCTGTCACCTCCTGAAGCTGCAGGGGTCTGTCACCTCCCTGGGGTTTTGGAGGGTTTGTCATCTCCAGGGCCTTCAGGGCATTTGTCACCTCCAGGGCTGTGAGGGTTTGTCACCTCCCGGGGCTGCAAGTCCCTCCCAGTTCCATCCTTATCTTCCAGCCCCCAAAATTTCCTTTTTCTTTCCTTTTCCTGGGTTTCTGTGATGTTTTCCTGCAGTCAGCACAAATCTGCAGCTACTTCCAGTCCATTTGAAATTCCACTGGTATTTTGGGGCACATAAATGATCTGCCTTCAGAATTTCCCCTGGCTCTGCAGTGGAGATGTGCACAAACGGAATGCCAGGGAAAATCAGGAATGTCACATCCGATTTGTCAGAAAACCTAACCCAGCCCCTCCAGCCTGGATTGGGCTGGGAATATCCAGCAGCACCAGGGCCAGCAGGAAGAGCCAAAGGGATCCTTTGCTCCCTCACCCAAAAATTTGTAATTCTTCTCTTTAAGCCAGAAGATGTCAGTGCCTGCCAGGGGCTTTGTGTTCAGGGCCTGGGCTTGGTGCACCCGGAGGGAGCAGGGGCAGGAGGGCTCAGGGCACCTGAGATGGGAAGTGCTGCCCAAGCTGCTGCAGTTCTGACGCTGTGGTGCCACAGGGTGAGACCCAAAGGTGTTGGAAGTGCCCAAAGGAGGGACATGAGGATAGGGAAGGGTCTGGAAGGGCCACATGAGGAGCAGCTGAGGGCACTGGGAATGTTCAGCTGGAGCAGAGGAGGTGAGGGCAGAGCTCAGCAGGGGCTGCAGCTCCTCCCCAGGGCAGCTGCGATCTCTGCTCCCTGGGACAGGGACAGGAGCCAGGGAAGGGCTGGAGCTGGGCCAGGGGGATTTGGGATGGAGATCAGGGCAAGGTTCTCCCCCAGAGGGTGCTGGGCACTGCCCAGGCTCCCCAGGGAATGGGCACAGCCCCACAGCTCCAGGAGTGTTTGTTCAGCGCTGCCAGGGATGGACAGGGTGGGATTGTTGGGGTGTCTGTGCAGGGCTGGGGTGGGACTGATGATCCTTCCCAGTCAGGATATTCCCTGATTTCAATTCCAACAAATAAATAAACACTGTTAATGAGGAATTATTTGCTAAAAATCTCTCTAAAGATCCAGGAGCTCCTCAGCCCCACCAGCAGCGCTCGCTGCCAGCCCTGCCTCAGTTTCCCGGTTAATTAAGTGGGAAAGGGAAGCTGATGCAGGCAGGAGCCAGGGGGGTCATTAGTAAAGCTCATCCAGGAGCGATCTGAACATCAGACCCAGGGCATGAATTATTTATCCACGTTAACACTGCCAGCACAATGAGGAAAATGAGCTGTAAATACCTCGGTGACTCCTGGGCTCTAACCAGCACCTCCCAGGATCTTTCACTCCCTTCTGCAGGAACCCTGGAGCAGCGGATGTTTTGTCTGGCTCTGGCTTTGGCGGGATGTGACCTGTGTCCTGGGAGAGCACCCTGATTGAATCCCAGGATGAGATTTATTGGAGCTGGAAAGAAAAGCAAATTGACAACCTTTCGCAATCCCCCTCCAAAATGAGAGTGAAATTCTGTTAGTGCGGGGAAGGCTGGATGCAAAATGCAATGAAAAAGTTAAAAAAATGTTTGGGGGATGCTCAGGATTGGTTTGAGCTGCCACACACTCCCCCAGGCAAGTCCGAGTTGGGCTGGATTTACAGGAAGGCTCCAACATGAGAGGATGAAAATAAAATTTCACATCTCCCCCAGCCTCCTTTCTGCCCTTGCCAATGTGGCAGTCCCCAGCTTTCTGTGCCTGTCCCTTCAGTGGACATTTCCATGGATTTGGGAATCTGGTGAGCCCACACGATGAGAGAGGGAAATAACAGCAGATGAGCACAGAGCCACGAACACAGGGAGCTCCCGGTGCCCAGGTCAAGAGTTCCACTTCAGTGGAAATATTTATTCAGCAACACTGCTTTGGAGAAACAAATTACATGATTTTTGTTATCTTTTTTTTTTCCATGAACGCTTCTTTCCAAGGGAAATGTTTTAATATGCAGAGCTGGTCGGAATCTGCTTTGCTGGGTTTATTTGTCATGAATTGGAATCAGTGCAAAAATCTGCGCTATCAGTTACACATTGGGGCCTTCTAGAGAGAATAATGAGGAACAAACTCCCTGCTGGAGCTGCGCCGGGAGCTGGGAATGTGCTGGGAATGTGCTGGGAATGGATGCTGCTGATAAGAGCAAATTTGGGTGTCGGTGCCAGGCCTGGCTCAGCAGAGCAGGGCAGGTTTAGTGCCTCCAAATCCCTGAGAGGGCCCAGAGGGTGCAGAGAGCAGCTGGAGCAGCCCCAGCCCCCCTGCGATCCCCCAGCGCCTCCCGGAAGGTTCCCGCGGTTGGGGTAGAGCTGATTTGGGGCAGGGGCGGTGCCTTTTGGAGGGTGTGGGTGTGGGACGGTGCTGAACCCATCCGGGAAGGGCTGTGGGTTCTCCTCCTTCCCCTCTGGATGCGCTGCCCGATTTCGGGAAATTTGGCCCAGTGGTTAAAAATTCAAAGCTTGAGCAGGGACAGGAGCCAGGGAAGGGCTGGAGCCAGGAGGTTCAGGATGGATCTCAGGGTAAGGTTCTCCCCCAGAGGGTGCTGGGCACTGCCCAGGTTCCCCAGGGAATGGGCACAGCCCCGAGGCTGCCACAGTTCCAGGAGTGTTTGGACAGCGCTGCCAGGGATGGGCAGGGTGGGATTGTTGGGGTGTCTGTGCAGGGCTGGAGTGGGACTGGATGGTCCTGTGGGGCCCTTCCCACTCAGGACATTCCAGGGCTGGAATCCCAGTGGCTCCCGGGAGCACCACCCCAGTGTGCCTGGGCTGAGACAGTCCTGCCCTCCCCTCCTGCTCTGCTGAGCTTACAGAGCATTAAATCCGATTTAACACCTGGACTCGAGGGGCCCAAAGTCCTTTTCCAACCCAAACCTCTCCATGATGTCCCAGAACTCAGCTGAGCTCCCCTGGCTGCCGCTCGGGGCATTTGCTGGGCCAAGGACTGGGAGCAGAGCAGCGATTTGGCTCTGCTGCCTGAGCTGCCCCAGTTCCAGGGGCTCTCATTTGTTCCCTGCTCAGTCCCAGAGGATTGATCCCGGGTCCAGTGCCCAGCACAGGACCTGATTCCCTGTGGGAAAACTCTCTCCAGGTCTTCGTGGAGCTGAACTAAAGGACAGAGATGACCTTTCCAAGCTGAGCTGGGATTGCAGGAATTGGGCAATAACAGAAACAGCAAATCCAATCCAAATGATCCTTTTTTATATGATTCCATTACAGTTTAGTGGAAAAACCACTCAAGAAGACCGGGTTGGTTTATCCAGTGGTGGAAGAATAAAATCCTCAGCTCATCTCATGGACACACCAGGAACAGCTTTGGGAACACAGCAGGTTCCCAAGGAATCCACCCCAAGAACAGTTCTGGAACCACCAGGTTCCCAAAGAATCCCCAGGAAAAGCTTTGGGAACAGCAGATTCCCAAAGAATCCAGCCCAGGAGCAGCTCTGGAATCCAGGCTGTTCCAGGCAGGATTTGCTCTCTAATCCCAGTCCAGATCCACTTTAAAGCCAAGTCTCACCCAAGGCTTGAGGAGTTTTGCAGCTTCCCAGAAAGCCCTGGCACAGCAATAAAATCACCTGCTGACACTGAGAGTTGTATTTTTAGCCGAAGACTGAAGTGTTCTGCTCCAGAGCAGCTACTCCTGCAGGGAGGGAGGCTTTGTACCATCAGCAATGAAGCTGGAGAATAAAATCCAGAGAAAATTCTTGCTCAAGGTATTCCTCCACCCCAAACTCCTGTGGAAGGACTGGCCAAACATTCTGTGCTTCATTTTTCAGATAAAAATTGAGGGAAGTGGCTGCTTGCCCCCAAAATGCTTGGATTTTCTAAATGGAAGCAAAGCCACAACATTTCTTTTACACACGAACCTCCCATTTCTCCTTTTTGTTTTCTATTTAAGGCTTCCATTTCCAATATTGGATTTCAGCCAAAAAATATTGGTCCTCAATTACTGAAAATCAATTTATTCTCTTTCTGAGCACTTGGCTTAATCCAGTGCAGAAAGGTCCATTAATGAACTCTCTCCCAGATGAAAACAGAGGCAAAGCTTTGCATTTCATCAGCTCTGAGGAGGAGCTGAACAAGTGAAGCAGGGCCAGCAATATTTTAATTAAGCCTTGCTGAGATTGTCTCTTGCTACAAGAGCCCCTTTTAATTATATTTTTAAAATATCCCAGAGTCGATTGACTCCCTGCTCAAAGGGGTTTCTCCATGCTGGGAATGCCAATAAATCCCAGTGTTTCCCTTGGCACTGCAGCCCAGGTGGGTCCTGACTCCAACCTGGGAGTGCTGAGAGGCAGCTCCAGGGCTGGGCCGAGCCTTGGTGTCTTGGTTTGAAAGACAGGTGTCTGCTAAGGAAGGTGGGAACCTCCCTTAGAACAGAGAATGTGAACTCCCTTCCCTCTGAATTATTATAACTTTGGAATCAAGGGCTTTCAGGCAAAGATATGGGAAAAGGAATAACAGTTCTACACTAATAGTTAGAGCAAGGCAATAATACATAAACAACGGTTTAGATAGACAAAGTCAGAATCCAACCTGCACCCTGTTAGGGCAGTGCTAGCAGTGCAGTTCAATGGTGGCTGCAGTCCCGTTGGAGTGATGGATGTGCTCTTGTTGAAGTGCTGATCTTGTGGAAAGGTCTCGTTGGTCTCCAGAGGTCCAGTGGTGGCCCTGAGCTCTTCTCCTCTGGGAATCAGTGGGAAAGGTACCCTGGTGTTCCAGGGTCTCAGTTTATGTGCAGGAAGGAATGTTCAGTTGCTCCCCTCTGGGCAGGGCGTCTCACAATGGCTGATGGAATCTGTGAGTCACTGCCGGAGCCCTTGATGGCCATGGGCAGAGATAGCCCCGATGGTGTTAGCAGGGCTGGGTCATGCTAAGCACATAGAACACTGCCCCACCTGTTTTGAACAGCTCATAGAGATGGGAATAGAATACATACTTTTGGTTACACCTTCCATGTAACCTAGGACACTTGGGAAGCAGCTTTGATTCACACCTGGATCTGGGCCATTCCCTGGGCTGGCCATCAGGGAATCCTGCTGGTGCTGCCGGCCAAGGCAGGCCTGGCCCTGGATAAAGCCCACCTGGGAGATTTCTGGGAGGAGCAGGTGCAGTCCTGTCCCAGCCCTGGGCTGGATCCCTGCCCTGCGATGTGCCAGCACTGAGAGCCCTGCAGAGCCCTACACAGAGCATCTCCCTCGTTCAGGGAAAACCTCCCCTCTGGCTGTGGCAAAGGAGCATCTTTGGACCAGGAAAAAGGTGGGGAATATGTCCAAAATGGGAGAAAACATGGGGAATGTGTTCAAAACTCTTCACTACACAAGCAAAGTTCTGAGGTGGAATCCCGAGGTTTTCAGCAGCCCTTGTTAGGCTCTATCTGGACTGACAGCACTGCTCCCAGGACTTCAAGGTGCCAAAAGAAGCTGGAGCAGTTGGATCTGGATTTTTTAAGGCACTGCTGCAGCTGTTTGGGAGGAATTGTGTGGCCTCTGTTTGTAGAACAAGGGAGGGGAGGGGAGATGGAGCCGATTCTGTGCCCGAAGGTGTTGGAAATGGGAACCTCTTCCCCTCTTGGCAGGAGCTCCTTTCCTCTCAGCAAAGGAAATACTGAGAGGGCCAGAAAAGCGTTATCTGATTAGTACGGAAATCAAGGACTCAGGGAAGCCCATGGAACAGGCAGCTCTCCTTCACTGAGAAACCAGCACAATTTAATTAACTCTGAAGAGCTCTTGGAATGGGAATGCCAAATACACTGATGGGCTGAATCCTCCAGGGAGGGCTGGATTGGAAACTCTGTCTGATTCCCTGGGTGCTCCAGCAAAAAAAAAGGAAGAAATCCTTTCCAAACCCTGTTCCCCTCAAGGCTGGAGGCTCTCACGTTCATTTCCAAATGAGGTTTTCCATTCAGGAGTTAATTGGTCCCTGCTCTTCCCAGAGACATGAATATTTCCTGAGTCTTGAGCACAATTCCTTTTCCCTTCACAAAGGTGTAAATCAGGAGTGACAGTGCTGGAGTCACCAGGGTCACCCGGAAAAGGGATCAGGGCCTTGGTGCCACCGGCCTGGGGCTGAGAGAGACAATTTCCAGGAGCCAGGACAAGGGGGAACGGCTTCAAACTGCCAGAGAGGGGTTTAGATGGATACTGGGAAGGAACTCCAGGCTGGGAGGGTGCCCTGGCCCTGGCACAGGTGCCCAGAGCAGCTGGGGCTGCCCCTGGATCCCTGGCAGTGCCCAAGGCCAGGCTGGACAGGGCTTGGAGCAGCCTGGGACAGTGGGAGGTGTCCTCGCCCATGGCAGGGGTGGCACTGGATGATTTTTAAGGTCCTTTCCAACCAAACCATTCTGGGATTCCATGTGGGCCTGGTGCATCCCTCAGCTCCTGCCTGGGGCTGTTCCCTGGCTCCTCTGCTCTATTCCCGCTGCAGGAATGTGGGGCTGAAGGGATGGGAACCTGGACTGGATAAAATCTGGTGCAGGCTTGAGAAGAGAAACAAGAGTCAGGTCTGAGTGCAGGTGCCCTTGGGCAGCTCCATGCTCTCTCCATCCTGGCAGCACTCACACTCTGTGGGTCTGCTCTGTGCCAAGGGATGAACTGGGAATGTCTGAGGCTGCAGCACCCAGCCTTCCATAAATCCATCCATCCATCCCCCAGGGAGTCTGCAGCCCTGGGGAGGGAACATCCCAGCTGAGGGCATGGAGACAGCCGAGGTGAGCTGGGCTGCTGTGACAGTGCAACGAGAAAGTGAGGGGAGGGTGAATTCCATTGAACATTTGGGAATTCATATTGAATATTTGTGAAATCCCACTGAATATTTGTGAAGTCCTATTGAATATCTGTGAAGTCCCATTGAGTATTTGTTAGCTGTGACTCCTAACACCTTCCCAGGATCCAAGGGAAGCAGCAGCTTCTCCAGCCAGGGAATTCGATACAGTGGGAAAATTCCCCAGGTGCCAGAGGATGTTCATCTGAACATCCTGGAGATTTCACTCTGGAACATGAGAAGTGTCAAATTAGATCAGCCCTAAGATCCATCTTAGACTGACATTGGAGCTCAGAGAGGCCTCCCTTCCCCGTCCAATCCAGGCGGGAAATATCCTGTTTTCCACGCAATCCTTCAGCACTGACAGCTGCTGGCTATTCCAACCCAAACCATTCCATGATTCTCTGGTGTTATTCTGACCTCTGCTCTCTTGCTGACCATTACCCATTAAATTCAGGTTATTTTCACTGTTTCCTTAAAGCCCAGTCCCTCTCTGGCCGCACACACCCTCCCAAGGGCCTGGATCCAGTGCCCAATCCGTGTTCCATGTTCCCCAGGAGGGGGGCACATGGACAGGACACACACCTGGAGTTATGTGGGATGGTTCATCCACTGATTTTGGGATCCTTTCCTCCTTGCAGGAGCTGAAGCCGCAGCAACACTGGCTAAAAATCCTTTCCTGATCAGGGATAACAGATCCTCCTGGCTCATAACTCATTTCCTTTGGATATGAAGGGATGTAGGGAATGCATCCAATGTTTTAGGGTTGTTGGGAGTTTGGGGTTTGTTCTTTTTAGCAGAACCACAATTTTTCCTCCTGCAAGCTAAGCAAGTTCTTTGAGCTGAGTGTGGGTCCGGAGAGGAGGGAACAACTTGGAAATGAAAAATGCTGGGAATTAAACATGATCTAAACTTGCTGTCACATTAAAATGCAATTTCCAGGCCTGGTATCTCCCATTCTGCAGGATTTGGACATGGATTGCAAGCACTTCTGGAAAGGGAGAGCTCACCTCAATCCCAGGCACATAAAGCACCAGCTCTGCCTGGGAAGGGCTCCCAAGATCCTATAACAAATAAGAATAATGGAACCTTAAACACGTCCCTAAGCAGGGCTGAGAAATGGCTCCATAAACTGAGGGCAGGGCAGAGCAGAGCAGAGTTCCCGCCTGGGGGGAGCAAGGCAGGAGTTTTGGGGTTTATTTGAGGAAAAACAGATGAGAATCCATTCCAAGGGGCCCGGGGCTCTTAGGGGTGCCAAGGCCAGTGGGAGGTGCCACTTCCTCAGCCAGACCCCAAATCTGAGCGCAGGGGGAGGGGAGAGCACCAGGCTCGGGCTCTGTGTTATTTCTACGGCAACATGGGAAGCATCTGGGATCAGAGAGCATCAGGAACAGGAGCCAAACTCCAGCTCTGCTTTCGGATTCAATCCCTGCTCCATCCATTCCCCTCCCAGGGAAGGTTCAACAGCCAAGGCTGGGCCTGGGGAATCGGCTGCCCCTGCTCACTCACTGATGCTCACCCTGCAGTACATCCGATTTTCCCATGAGATTTCAGAGGGGATTCCATGGATCTTCCCTTCGTGCCTAGATTGCTCCATGCTCCACACGAGCCCAGAGCTACTTTGCATTCCAGACAGGCTCGTGCTGCAGGAGCCAGCCTCAGGAAATCCATCCAGCACAGTTCGGGAATGCTCTGGGTTAAGCCTGGCTGGGTTAAGCCTGACTTGCCTTTCACCACCAGGGACAATGGGCAGTGTCCTGGGTGTCACCTCCTGCAGGAAGAAAGGAACAACGAGGCCACATGTGTCTGGAAAAAGATAATTAGTGACACATGTTTAGGGTTTATTCTGCCAGACCTAATTAATGGGGAATTTGGGAGCTCTGGATAAGGGGCAGGGGAGCCTCCCCCAGATCCGCAGTGTGCTGATATCCAGCACTGCTGGGATTTGGGATTCAGGCTGGCTCTGAGCAGACACTGTGGGTGTGGCACATGAGGGTGAGGGGGGAAGTGCCAGGGGGAGGTGAAGGAGCTGCGGAGAGAGCAGAAGATGGAGGAAGGAACCGGAGGAGCTTCACTGCCAAATGTTTCCTTCTGCTCTGCCCACTGCCCCCAGAAAGTGCAGCCTCTGCATGGGGCTGCCTGTGTTCCACAGCCATCCCCACACATTCCCTGCAGTCCCCCCACCTCTGCTTCCTCCTCTCCCGTCTCCCCTCTAGGGTGACCCAACTGTGACCTTCCAGGGCCTAAACGGGCTCGAGGAGAGCTGGAGAGGGACTGGGGACAAGGGATGGAGGGACAGGACACAGGGAATGGCTTCCCACTGCCAGAGGGCAGGGTTTGGATGGGAATTCCTGCCTGAGAGGGTGGGGAGGCCCTGCCACAGGGTGCCCAGAGCAGCTGTGGCTGCCCCTGGATCCCTGGAAGTGTCCAATGCCAGGCTGGACAGGACCTGGAGCAGCCTGGGACAGTGGGAGGTGTCCCTGCCCATGGCAGGGGTGGCACTGGATGAGATTTAAAGTTCCTTCCCACTGAAACCAGTCTGAAATTCTGGGATTCTTGGTGATCCCTACTGAGCCTTCAAGCCCTGTCCCTGTGTCTTGGTTTGAAAGACAGGTGTCTGCTAAGGAAGGTGGGAACCTCCCTTAGAATAGAGAATATGAACCCCCTTCCCTCCAAATTATTATAGCTTTGGAATCAAGGGCTTTCAGGCAGAGATATGGGAAAAGGAATAACAGTTCTTTACTCGTATCTATAACTAGGCAAACAATCAATAACAACAATAGTAACAGCAAACAAAACTAAATGCGGTGGCAGATGTCCCTGGGCTGCCAGGCACTGTCCCTTTGGTGCAGTCACGGTCACAGCCAGCAGGGGCGCTGTTGGCTCCCAGCTGGGCAGGGCAGGTGCGATGACTCCCGCGCAGCTGCAGGGGGGCGCTGTGGGGCGAGGTCAGGTCTGTGTCACGTGGGGAATGGCAGACGGGCTGGGCAGGGATGGCGTGAGCAGGACAGGCTGGGCAGGGAGCTCAGAGCAGGCAGCTGGAGTGGCAGGATGGCTCACCGGGGCTAGCCAGCAAAGGGTGGCAGAATCTCCACAGCTGTGGCAGAAGCCTCAGTGTGTTCTGGCAGGCAGAGCAGTGACAGCTGGGCCCCCCGCCGCAGCTGCGAGCACAGCCGGGGAGACGTGCACTCCGGGAGTGGGAAGAGGGTCGGAATCCCGTGTTTTCCCAAAAGGAGGCTCACCCAGCAATGAAGAGAAGGCAGTGCAGAACTCGGCTCCTCCAGTCGCAGTGAGAGAGAAAACAGAAGCTTCACCATCCCACTCCGATGCCCCAAGAGCTAGCGAGTGGAGTGGGGAGAGCAGCAGCCATCCCACCCGGCCACATCTTTTCTCTCTTAAGTATCGATAGTTAGGGTATCTTGGCAAGAGATGGGACAAAATTCCCTAAGAGGAAGAAAGAAAAAGGGAAAATCCCAACCTCCAATACCCTGGAAATTCCCTGTTGTTCTAACCCCTATTGGGTTCCCTCACCCTTGCAAAGCTGTGCTGAGGCTCCGGGAGGAGCAGGGGATTCTGACCTCCCAGAAGTAAGGAACACTCCAAGATCCTACAGACTCCAACCCCAAAGTCTTTATCCAGCACAATTTCCCAGGGTATTGTGAGGGAAAGGGATTTGTCTGAGAGCCAATATGTGGAGGAAGCCCTGGCTGAGCTGAGTTTAACCCCAGGGCAGGGAAATGGCTGGGATGGTGCCACAGGTGCCTCAGGAATTGCTCAGCAGGGGTAGGCCCTGCTCTGCATGCACTCAAACTGCTCTGGGAAGCAGCCCCAGAGCCAGGGAGGGTTGGAATGGACCAAAGCCCTCCAAAGGCCTGGAATGTTTCATTGTGTCTGTGGAAAACAAGCCCTAAAAACTTCCCCACTCTCCCTTTACATTTCCTTGGAGTTTTTCTTGAAATCCAGTCTTCTCCCAAAACAGACAAAAAGGAATGTGTGGGGTTGAAAATGAGTGATTGTGATGAGAAGTCATTTTTCCAAAGGAAAGAAACCCCTGCTGCTCTGGAGGAAGCCCAGCACACTCTGTCAGAAGGTGTTTGGGGTTTCCTTTCATTCTGTCAGCCCCATTCCCCCAAATGCCCTGAAAAGCTCTCCCTGTCTCATCTACAGCAGGTTTGTTATGGATGGAGAGCTCTGGGCAGGCTCAGGGGAGGTGGGCAGGGTTTGCCAGGGTGGGAATGCAGCTGTGGGAGCTCTGATACAGATGTTTGCCTCTGCACTGCTGCCCCATGTGTCCCTGCGCCCCTCATTTCCAGCACTGAACGTCTTTCCTTGCAATAATTCAATTGGGACATGCCAAAAAGAGACAGGGAAAGGCAAATATTCCAAATGCAGAGCAGGCTGTGCGGGCAGCCAGGCTGCACCAGGAGCCTGAGGATCAGGAGTGATCCAGGAATTGTTTTCTCTCAATAGAGTGAGGTGACTGCAGCAAAGCACTCCCTGAATCCTTCC
This sequence comes from Origma solitaria, assembly GCA_013397895.1. Taxonomy (NCBI): domain Eukaryota; kingdom Metazoa; phylum Chordata; class Aves; order Passeriformes; family Acanthizidae; genus Origma; species Origma solitaria. Next base: position 121,800 of record VZRL01007147.1, read on the forward strand.
TGCCACTTCCCGTGCTTCTGGGAAATTACTCTCCTTGTCCCTGAGTGCTTCCAAGCTGCTGCTGCTTGAAGGATGGCTGAGAAGGGACTTCAGGCTGTGGATTTGCTCACAATTTCTCTCCCAGTTCTCCCTGTTCACCTCTCCAGTGTTCTCAGAGTGGATTGATCTCCTCAGTGGATCTGAAGTTGTTCCTGCAGTGGATCTGATGTTGTTCTGCAGTGGATCTGATGTTGTTCCCTCAGTGGATCTGAGGTTGTCTCTCCTTGGTGCCTGGGTTACAGAACCGCAGAATCAATAATGTGGAGAATCAGAGAATCCCAGATTGGTTTGGGTTGGAAAGGACCCTAAAGTCCCTCCAGTACCCCCCCTGCCATGGGCAGGGACACCTCCTGTAATAAATAACCTTTCTAACCTATAACACTCCCACAATCCCAGGGTGCTCCCAGCCCCGTCCAGCCTCTATTTGGACAATATCCACCCTGGAAAGATGAAAGGCTGGACACTGAGCAAGGGAAAGCAAGGATTTTGATCTGAGCCAGTATTTTCTCTATTTAAGTAATTTCTCCATTAAAAGTCCATGTTTCTTTACAAGTTGCCTGCTTTTTATGTTCAGTTTTTTAGCTGAAAATTGCCACTATGCAAGTGTTGAGCAGGCAGCTGAACCCAAGGGCATTCCTTCCTCAGAGGCTCTGCCCACATCCCAATATTCTGCATAGGAAGTGCTGCTCACATCCCTGGGGTCACCAGCTCATGCCTCAGACTCACAAATGGCCCAGAACTTTCCTCTGATTTCCATTCCCCCCTCCCAGCCCTGGTTGGGCACAGGCAGAGAAATGGGAGCTTCCAAGTCGTGCTCTGCCCCATTCCCGGCTGGGCACAAATGGGGAAAGCTTGGGAAAGAGCTGGAGCCCATTCCCTGAGGTTTTACAGGAGTTGGTTACTTCTCGTTGAACCCTGAGCCTTGAAGAACCGCTTGAAGGGCCCTCAGTGTCAGGGACACATCAGCCCCAAAGCCGTTCCCTCTCCCCACCCGATGTCCAGAGGGGTTGAATCTCTTCTCCAGAGTCTCCCTGAGTGCCTGGAGCTGGAGAGAGGCTTTTCCTTGCAGCCAGGCCTTGGATCAGGGCCAGTCCTGCTGCTCTGAACCCCTGTAATTAGTCAGAATCGGAGGGTGAGTTATTTCCTGACAGAAGATGTGGGCAGACAGAGTTCTAAGGCTTCATTAGCCCAGGCAGTGGCAGGGTCAGTCCCCTCAGCTTGGTGGCCTGAGCCGTGCTGGAGAGCAGCTCCTCTCGGGATAATTAACGAGCCTTGACTAATCCGACAGATCGGGAAACCATTCCAATCTGTGCTCCAGCAGCAGGGCTGATGGCACGGTGGGGCTGCTTCCCTGCTGGAGGAGCTGGCAGCAGCAGCTGCGGAGAGCCGGAGCCATTGGGGCCCTGGTGTCCAGCTCAGCCCCGGGGGGACAGGCTGAGGATGGGGTTAAACCCCCCAGGACTGACAGCTCTGGGACATTTCCCGGGAGGGAGCAGCTGGGACTCCCTGGGAGCCAGGATCCTGCTCTGCCTCCCTCCGAGCCTCAGTTTATCTCTTTCCTAAAGGATTCAATTCTTCCCCACAGGGTGTCGGGCACTGAACACGGAATGGGCACAGCCCCGAGGCTGCCAGAGCTCCAGGAGAGTTTGGACAGTGCTCCCAGGGGTGCCCAGGGTGGGATTGTTGTGTCTGTGCAGGGCTGGGGTGGGACTGGTAATCCTGGGGTCCCTTCCAGCTCAGGATATTTCATAATTCATGATCCTGTGTGTGCAGTGGAATCATCAGTGCTGTGCCTCGATGGCCAAGGGGACTCCCAGGCTGGAGAAGGAGCTCCTGTCACACAAAGCTCCCAGCCCTGGCTGCGGCTCCTGCTGAATTCCCTGTCCCGGTGGGAATCAGGCTGCAGTGCCCTTGTCCATGGAAAGCTCATCCTGTGCAAATCCAGCTCCGCTCCCCGCCTGCCTCAGTGAGAAAAGCGAGAACCGACTCCTCACTCCAACAACTGCAAACCCCAGCACAAAAATCCTAATGGCCTTTTCCTCTCCTTAACTCATCGCTCCTGGAGGCTGGCAGGGCTCCCCGGCTGCCGGGGGAGCTGAGCCATTATTCCCGTGGAAATGGGAACTTCAGCACCACTGGAATAATCTCCGTAATAGCCATCCGCGAGTCACTTATCCTGAATATGCCCCAGCAGTGCCTTTGAGCTCTTCAGGACAGTGAATGGCCCAGTAACGAGTGGGACGGTCCCTAATGATCCCAGCGCAGCAGGGATGCTCCCGGGGGTGTCTGTCCCTGCTCATCACTTCCAGAGGGTGACAGCAGTGCTGATCTTGCCTTCATTCCCTGATAAACCCGGCCCAGAGAGCCCGGGGAGAGCCGTGAGCGATGGGGACACTGCGGGGGCAGCTGGGGACACGGGGGGCTCCTCAGGCACGGGGGTCCGGCACCTCCTCAGGCACGGGGTCTGGCTGCAGTGGCGCTGCTCCTCTTCCCCAGGGATGCTTCCAGAGGAAAAAGGGGAAAGCAGTGACTGCACTGCGGGAAATGGGTTGAGGTTTGAGGTTTGATGTTTGAGGTTTGAGATTTGAGGTTTGGGGTTTGGGGTTTGAGGTTTGAGGTTTGAGGTCTGAGGTTTGAGATTTGAGGTTTGGGGTTTGAGATTTGATGTTTGAGGTTTGAGATTTGAGGTTTGGGGTTTGAGGTCTGAGGTTTGAGGTTTGAGGCTTGATATTTGAGGTTTGAGGTTTGGGGTTTGGGGTTTGATATTTGAGGTTTGGGGTTTGAGGTTTGAGATTTGAGGTCTGAGGTTTGAGGTTTGAGGTTTGAGGTGCTGCTCTGAGGTGCAGAAGTCCAGAGGGCTTTTCCTTGTTCAGGAATGAACTCATGGTGTCACCTCAGGCTTGTGCATGAGAAATAAGGCTCGTGCTTATAGAAATAAGGTTTTTTCAGTGAGGTTTTTGGGGTTTGGATTAACTTGTGGGAAGGTTGCTGTAGATTTACCCTGCAAAGGTCAGGATACAGCATGAGCAGTGCCAGAGGTGTTTGTTTAAAGCTGTGCTGGACAGGGCAGGGACCCGGGCCGAGGCTTTTGGGAGTCCTGAAGGAAGGATCCAACCTCAGGCCTCTCCTCAGGCAGGGAACAGCTCCTTCCTTGGCAGATTTTTGATCAGAGGCTGAAGGGTCCTGTTCCCACCTCAGTAGGGAGGGAAAATGGACCTGTAAAACCTCTCAGCACTTTGAAAAAGCAATTTCTGCTTCCCAGCCGTTCCTCCTGCCATGGATCAGGGGCTGTTCCCGCAGGGAGGAGGGAAAAGGGATTTCTGTGTCTGTGGGCAGGGCTGGGGGTTGGAGTCTCAACAGGGAATGAGTCCAGCAGCACTGCTCCCAGCCTTGGAAGGAAAGGAGAATGTGGGAATGGACATTAGGGATATATCCTTCCCTGGGAGGGTGGGGAGGGGCTGGGATGGAATTCCCAGAGCAGCTGTGGCTGCCCCTGGATCCCTGGCAGTGTCCCAGGCCAGGCTGGACAGGGCTTGGAGCAGCCTGGGACAGTGGGAGGTGTCCCTGCCATGGCAGGGGTGGCACTGGCGGGATTTGAGGTCCCTCCGACACAAACCGTTCTGGGATGCCCTGAAGGTGTGGGGCGAGGGGGGGACATTCCCACCAAGGGTCACCCCACCACCCTGAGCAGGAAATAAATTAGATTCAATCTCTATCCCGAGGGAGCAGCTGCTCCTCGTGGAAAGAGAAGCCCTGGCTCCAGAACAAAGTTACTTTGGAAAACAAGGACAAATCAATTGAATTGTAGTTATTCACCACTAATTTTCTGACTTTCTCTTGTTAAAGAAACATTTGAAACATTAAATTGAAAAGCAGAAATGACACCACAAGAGATGGATGAGGAATTGGAGGGAAAATGAACGATCAGTAAACAACTGCAGAGCACCTTGGTGCTCACATGTGCTGGTTAGCAGGTCTGAGTAATGAGGAAACTTGTAAAAATTAAACTGGGGCTTGTTTGTGCCACAATGATTAAAAAAAGAAGAGTCAAACAGTTGGTGAATTTATATGCAATGAAGAAATGAATCAGTTCTATTTTCTCCAGAGGAATCAAAGCAAACAAGAGAAGGGCTCTGTATCTGTGCACACAGCATTGTTTTCAAACTTCAGCTGTTACAAAGCAGAAAATATTTGCAATGGGGAGAGTGATTTGAGAAATGAAATCAGTGTGGGAGGGGGAGTTCTGCAGCTCTCCTGATATCAGCAGAGCCCATCAGGGTTTTGTCTTGGCATGGGGAGCAGAAGGAAATGAGAATGTCAGGGGAGGACAGCACCTGGAGGAGGAATTATTGCTTCATTGTCTCCTGCAATGCCTCTGATGGATCCTCTGGCAATGGGAGCTCCAAATCAGCCACCAGCACAGGCTGGGGGATCATTGCCTCTGTGTGCAGTCAAAGGTGACATGGGGTGCTTTGTAGGGGAGAGGCTCCTGCCCTGGGCATGGCACCCCAGGGCTGCTGGGGCTGCTCTGGAGCCCTGACCCTGTTCCAGAGCCCTGTCCCTGCTCTGGAGCTGTGTCCCTGTTCCACAGCCCTGTCCCTGCTCTGAAGCTGTGCCCCTGCTCTGGAGTTGTGTTCCTGCTCCAGAGCCCTGTCCCTGTCCCAGAGCCCTGTCCCTGTTACACAGCCCTGTCCCTTCTCTTCAGTCCTGTCCCTGCTCTGCAGCCCTGTCCCTGCTCTGGGGGTCTCAGGGAGCTCCCAGCCTGGACGGGCTGGGCTCAGGAGCCAGAACTCTCCAGGAGATGCCAGCTTGGCAAAGCTTTGGTGCCTTTGGTGCCTTCCCCTTTGGGGGTCCTTGGGATCGAGGGAGTTTGGGGCTTGGGTCCCTGCACTGGCACCGTCCCCACCACCTCAACCCGGGATCAGCTCCCAGGAAAAAACAGTTCCAGACTGGAGCCCAGCCTGGGCTCCCCATATTTCCCCTGGGCAGGTGGAGCTTTTTGGGAATTGCTGTTTTATCATCCACAGTGCATCCACTCCAATCCCAGCCCAAGGAATATCCTCCAGGCACTCAGTTCAGGATGGAGCAGACACTTCATGTGGCCTCTCTGTGCTGCCCCTGACCAAACCCCTGAGGCACAGACTGATCGCAGAGCCCCCAGACTGATCCCAGAGCCCCCGGACCGATCCCAGAGCCCTCGGACTGATCGCAGAGCCCCCAGACTGATCCCAGAGCCCCCAGACTGATCCCAGAGCCCCCAGACTGATCCCAGAGCCCCCAGACTGATCCCAGAGCCCCTGGACAGATCCCAGAGCCCCCAGGCTGATCCCAGAGCTGGCACAAAGCTGCTGAGGAGGTGTGAGCATCACAGAACTGCTTCTTCATCCCCTCCTTGAGCAGCGTTTGCCATGAAACAAACCCTCCACCGCCCCAGGTGTCCCCAGCCCTGCTGACAGACCAGTCCCTGCTCCTTCCCAGTGCCGGCCCAGCCTGCACAGGGCCCGTGGAGCTGTTCCCAGCTGCTCCCCTCGTGCTGCCTGCCTGTGTTGTCCTGCCTGGCAAACCCTTCCCTCTCCCTGCCTGTTTGCTGTGAAGCAGGAACAGATTGTGATGGCAGCAGCCAGCAGAGCTGACAGCTCTCGGCTTTCTCAGCTCCCCCAGCTCTCCCAGCTCCCTCATCTCCCTCTCCTCTCTCATCTCCCTCTCCTCCCTCAGCTCCCTCAGCTCTCTCAGCGTTCTCAGCCTTGTTTATGAATTAAAATCATTTTTCCAACCCCAAAGTGCCATCCCAGGAACCTTTTGGAGCTGCTCAGCTCCTTTGCTCCTTCCCAGCAACACCCAAATCCTTCACGTCCACACATGGAGCTCCCAGTTTAATCTTTTCACAGAATCCCAGACTGGTTTGGGTTGAAAGGGACCTTGAAGATGATTTTGTCCCACCCCCTGCCATGGGCAGGAACACCTTCCACTGTCCCAGGCTGCTCCAAGCCCCATCCAACCTGGCCTTGGACACTCCTAGGGACCCAGGGGCAGCCACAGCTCCTCTGGGGAGCTGTTGCATTCCTTGCATCCCCTCCATGCAGGTGGAACTGTGGCAAACCCTGAGGGCTCGGACCCCCAATGGCACAGGAATCCTCTCTGTTGAAGCTTTGCCCATTCCCCAAATTGCCATCGCTGCCTCCTGGGCAGGGTCAGGGATGAGGGGCTGGGGGGACGAGGGGATGGGAGAGGTGGGAGCAGTCAGGAATATTCCAGAGCCCCAGTGCAGGAGGAGATGCTCCAGGCAGGCAAAAATGAAGCCTAATTAAAATGAATGAGAATTATTTTTATCTCCTTAAACAATTGTACGATCACATTTTAATTAAAACAACGTTAAAACATTCCTCTTTTTTTTCGGATTTTGCTAATGTAGATGCTCATGGCCTTATCACAAATAGACAAAGAGCCTGGAAGGACTTTTCTTTTTCCTAAGAGGCTTTTAGTGGCAGTAAATTAAGATCTATGGATATGTGTGAGGAGGATGGGCATGAAGACAGCAGTGAGTTAAAGTCTGTCTGGCTGAGGTTTTATTTTCTCCTTCCCATCATTTCACTGGATTTGGATGTTGTGAAGTTGTTCCTGCACGTGGAGCTTTTCTCAGCTCAGAGAAGCCTTGATTGAAAGAGCATTGATGCTCTGAGGGCAGCGCTGTGTCCCTGGAATGCTCCTTGCACGTATCCCTGCTCTTTTCAGGGAATTTCTGTGCCCTGTGCAGACCCAATCCCTGCTGTTACTCCTTCTGTGCTGCTCAGGAAGGTACAGGTCCCTGGGGATCTGGAGCTGGGCTGGAAGGAGAGGTCCAGGAAGGATGAGTGGAGTGGAGAGAAAGGGGAATCTTGGTGAAATAAAAGCAGAAGGAAACAGATTTCAGTGGCTAAAAGACCCTGTATGTTCAGGCTCAGGAGAATCATGGAATCATTAAGGCTGGAAAAAGCTCTGAGTTTATCAAGTTCAGCTTTGGACTGAATGCCTCCATTCCCACCAGAGCACAGCAGGAAGTGCCACATCTGCTGGCTTGGGACACTTCAGGGGCTGGGGGCTCCACCCCTGCCCCAGGCAGCCTGGACAGGCTTTTCCCTCTCCTCCAGGGAAGAAATATTCCTAATATCCAACCTGAGCCTTCTTTGGAACCGCTGATGCCTAAAAGATAGGCTACCTGAAACAGAGGCCAATTAGGCAAATTATGAGTATAAAAGCAGACAATTTATTCAAGGCCTGCAAAGGCCTTCAAGGTACATTTGGGCAAGCAAAGTCCCCCATCGGGGACAACACCCAAAATGGGCCCTGGGTCACGAGCCCTTCACCTTTGATAAGTTCTGTCCATTAGCACATTGGCCCTTAATTCTCCAATGCACCCTCAGGTGATGATGTTCACCACCCCAGGCCTGCTCCCCCAGATCACTGTTGTTTACATATTTTCAGGCCCTAAGGCAATGAATATGTCCTTGAATGTGTATTCAGAGAGCCTTGTTTGGCCAAAGGTGCTGGCACAGAGGATTTTAGCACTTTGTGAGAAGCACAGAGCTACAGCAAGTTACAGATAGGTGAAGAGTAAAAAACTAGAAATACTTGAAGGCATCACAGCTCTGTCCCGGGGTCCATGGGCTCCAGGGTCGGGAGCTGTGGCTGGGCAGGTCCAGGCTGAACCAACCCAACCCACAATTCCCGTGCTAGGGGCTGGGAGGGTTCTAAGGAAGGCCAGGAATATTTGGAAATGGCAGCTGAGGCACGCAGGGCTCAGCACCCACGCAGAGCTTGGCACACTCCATGGGCTCGTTAACATTCCATTAAACTGGGCTGGAACGAGGCTGCTTTGAGAGCAGAGCTCAGGCTGGGAACTTTGGGCTGCTCAGCCTGGAGAAGGGAAGGTTGTGTGGGGTCCTCATGGCAAAATTCCAGTGTATGACTGGTTCCAGGGGAACTGGAAATGGGATCTGCTTTGGGAACGGGAGTGACAGGACAGGGGGAATGGGCCCAGACTGGGAGAGGGGAAGTTTAGGATGGATATTGGGAAGGAATTGTTCCCTGGGAGGGTGGGCAGGCCCTGGCACAGGTGCCCAGAGCAGCTCTGGCTGCCCCTGGATCCCTGGCAGTGCCCAAGGCCAGGCTGGACAGGGCTTGGAGCAGCCTGGGACAGTGGGAGGTGTCCCTGCCAGGGGGGTGGAACTGATGAGCTTTAAATTCCCTTCCACCCCAAACCTGTCTGGGATTCTTTGCACCAAAAGCGCTAAGATGGAGCACAATGGAGATGTCTTTACAATGAAAGGATTTGGAAATCCAGAATTTTAGTGCTGAAGAGGAAATAGGAGTTTAATCAAGAAACACCTGAAGTGGTTTGAAGCAGAAAATTTCAACACTCCAGATTTTTGAAGGCTAGAATAGAAACTCCCTGATTTACTGAGTTTTTAATTTATTTCTGGAGGGTTTTTGCTAAAAAGCAGAAACATTTCCTTCCCACACATCCCATTCCCAGGAACAGAGGAGATCTGAGCCCTGCCTCAGCCAAAGGGCAGAGGCACAGCTGTACCAAGCCTTGTATATCAATTAAAACCATTTTTCCAAGCCCAAAATGCCATCCTAGGAACCCTTTGGGGCTGCTCAGCTCCTTTGCTCCTTCCCAGCAACACCCAATTGATTTTTCCCTCCTCAGAGGAAACCCTGAGGCTGAAATCAGATCATTTCTGTGACTAAAGCTGCAGGACGTGAACCAGTCCCCTCCGTGCCCACAGGGATTCACACCAGCCAGGCAGGATTGCAGTGATGCCTCTCCAGGAAGGAAAATCACAAACTTCCCTCCAGCAGCTGATTTTCTCCTCCTTGAGCTGCTGCAGGAGGAGCCAAAGCCATTTGTCTGCTGGGACACATTCCCTGGTGTCCCTGTGGCAGCTCCAGTGCCACGGGAGCAATCAGGGCAGGGAAGGAGAATCAATCACAGGGGACAAGGGACACAGGGGAGGAACTTCTCAGCATGGTGGCACTTCCAGAGGAAAGGAGTAGGGATCAGAAAGGGCTGGGACTTCTTGGAGACAAGGAATATTCAGAATGTTTAAAAGTTTTAAGGCTGATTGGAGGGAGGTTAATTGGGGGAGTGGATTAGGTCTTTATCAGAATTGGTTTCTCCTTTGCTGGAAATGTGTGTTCTTCTTAAAAAGAGATCCAATAGAGAAATTGTGCCTTTGGAAACAGGGATGGTTTGGTTGGGCTGATTTATCACCAAAAATGTCGATGCTTTTGGGGTCCTTGCTGAGGGTGGGGGCTCCTGGATCCCCCTGATGGTCAGGAAGGAGTGTTCCTGGGAGAGGAGCTCCCCGGCTTGGATGTTCCCCTGGGAGCCACAGTGACACAGAGCTCTGTAAAACTTCGCCTTCGTCATTCAGACCTGGAGAACTCTGCCTGGGCAGGGGAAGGAGGATCAGAACCGCAGCAGTGCTCAGGCATTTCATGGAGCCACCAACCCCTGGTGAAGCTCAGCTCCAGCCTCGTTTCTGTGTCACCCCACCTCCATCGCTGTCCCCTCTGCTCCCTCGGGGGTAGCTGTTCCTGTCCCCAGGGACAGCTGCAGGACATTCCAACCAAAGTCTCTCAAACCAGAGAGCAGCACAAGGCAGAGTTTGTGCTCCCCAAGGTGTGCAGGGCACAGCCCCCAGAGTCTGAAATTCCTCCCAGGGGCAGGAATCTCTCATGAGCTGCTTGTGTGGGAGCAGCTGGAAAAGGTGAGGATCCTGCTCAGCATTCCCTGGCTCGTGACCCAGAGGATTGGGGGTGAAATCACAGAATCCTGGCATGGTTTGGGTGGGAAGGGACCTTAAAGCCCATCCAGTGCCACCCCTGCCAGGGACACCTCCCACTGTCCCAGGCTGCTCCCAGCCCTGTCCAGCCTGGCCTTGGACACTGCCAGGGATCCAGGGGCAGCCACAGCTGCTCTGGGAGTTCCATCCCAGCCCCTCCCCACCCTCCCAGGGAACAATTCCTTCCCAATATCCCATCCATCCCTGCCCTCTGGCACTGGGAAGCCATTCCCTGTGTCCTGTCCCTCCATCCCTTGTCCCCAGTCCCTCTCCAGCTCTCCTGGAGCCCTTCAGGCCCTGCCAGGGGCTCTGAGCTCTCCCTGGAGACTTATCCTCTCCAGGTAAACACCCCCAGCATTCCCAGCCCGGCTCCATGGCAGAGGTATCCCATCCTCAGAGCATCTCCCTGGCCCTGGCCATGCTCAGCAGCGTCACAGCTCCTGTCCCTGTGTCCCTCTCTATTCCTGCATTATCCGTGGGGTCATGGATCCCATCCCTGCCTGGCACTTGGGGCCACGGATCCCTTCCCTGCCTGGCATCCCTCCAGCTGGAAGATGAATGCCTGGTCCCTCCAAGCAGATGGAGTACGAGAAAACAGCTCCATTATAAAATCAGGGTGGAACTACTGTGTGCCCATGGCCCCACTGCTTTCCTGGGAAGAGCTGAACTTTCCCTGTATTTTCCAAGCCCAAGCCACGGCCATCAGAAGCTGCTGGATCCCTGAGCCATGGCAAGTGATGGTGCCCTCCCCTCACTGCACTGATTAGCACCGAGTTCATTAAGGAGTAGAGAAGAGCAGAGTGAGGGATTTCCTCTGGCCCAGCAGCTGACGGGCTCCAAACCACAGGAGCCAATTCCATGGAATCGCTGCCTTCCTGTCAGGGCCATTGCAGCTCCATCCCTGCCCCATCGCTGCCCCATCCCTGCCCCATCACTGCCCCATCACTGCTCCATCCCTGCCCCATCGCTGCCCCATCCCTGCCCCATCCCTGCCCCATCACTGCCCCATCCCTGCTCCATCCCTGCC
>VZRL01007147.1:136863-150394 GCA_013397895.1 Origma solitaria
CCAGCACAGTTTCCAGCACAGTTTTCCTCACATTTTCCAGCACAGTTGCCAGCACGGTTTCCAGAACAATTTCCAGTGCAGCTCCCAGCGCGGTTTCCAGCTCAGTTCCCAGCGCAGTTTCCAGCGCAGTTTCCAATGCAGTTTCCAGCACAGTTTTCCGCACATTTTCCAGCACAGTTTCCAGCACAGTTTCCAGCACAGTTTTCCAGCACAGTTTTCCTCACATTTTTCAGCACAGTTGCCAGCACAGTTTCCAGCACAGTTTTCCACACATTTTCCAGCACAGTTGCCAGCACGGTTTCCAGAACAATTTCCAGTGCAGCTCCCAGCGCGGTTTCCAGCTCCGTTCCCAGTGTGGTTTCCAGCTCAGTTCCCAGCGCAGTTTCCAGCGCAGTTTCAGGCACAGTTTTCCAGCACATTTTCCAACACAGTTTCCAACACAGTTTTCCAGCACATTTTCCAGCGCGGTTTCTAGCACAGGGGCTCGAGGCTGCTCTGGAGCTGCCGGAGCAGCTGGGCCAGGCCATTTCCTTTGGACAATGAGGGAAAAACGAGCCCAGCCGTGCCCTCTCCCTGCCTCGCCCCAGCCCGGGGTGCTGCTCTCCCAGCGGGCACTTCCCAGCTCCTCTCGCTGCTGCCGCCCCTCGGGAGGGTTTGATTTCAGAAACAAAGGCTTTATTAAACCTGCCCAGCTCCATCAAATCCCACCGCTTGCCGGGGTTTCCCATCCAGCCAGGACAAGGGAGTTTTGGAGCAGCCCACAAGGCCAGGGGAGTTTTCTCCTGTAGGATGCTGAGCTGTCCCAGTTCCACTCAGACCCTGCTGGGGTCTGGATGCAAAGTCAGAGCTTGAAAATCCCTGCAAGGTTTGTCCAGCTCAGAAAGCTGGGGCTCAGTGCTGGAAGTGGGAGCTGGAATTTGCTTTCAGCTTAAAACAAACAAACAAAAAATCCACCACATCTGAAAAAGAGGCTCTGAATGACTGTGAAAAATGAACATTCCTGAAATGTTCTTCACATGATAAAACCATCAGTAAAACCAAGAGACATCAATACCAGGAGAATCAATAACCCATCGACCGGGGGAATTGCTTGGGATGGCATTGGCACATTTATTTGGCATTAGCAAGCAGATATTAATGTCATTAATAATAATATTTATATTGGTGTCATTTTGCTTGGATAGAAGGTTGGGACTGGATGGGTTTTAAAGTCCTGTCCCACCTAAACCAGTCTGGGATTCTCCAGGACCCCTCCCAGCTCTCTGACACATTGAAGGTCCAGGGCTGGCCCTGGAATCTCTCTGATTCCCTCCTGGAGATCTCCTGGGGTTTTTGGCTCTGTCCTCCAACAATGAGAATTAGCGGAGCTGTTGAAGCCCTGGGGTGGGGGAAGGCCTGGCCCAGCTGAAGGAATCAGGGATGGAATAAAATTCCCTTCCCATCAGTGTTATCAGCTCCAAACATCCCCAAGTCCTCATTCAGCTCTGCCTCCATCACACAGCTCCTCCCCAGGATCATCACCCTCCCCCAGCCCTGGTCCCTGGGAAAACTGTGCTCCTCTGCTACTCAGGGAAAGAGCCTGAAATCCCCTCCTGAGAGCTACCTGGAAAGTTCTGCATCCCCCAAAACTTCAGAGCCGCTTTCTCCAAGATCTGGAGCTTATCTTTGGAAGCATCTGCCTTCTTAAATGGAAAATTTGTCAGATTTTCCTTTTTAAACTGATTTGGGGAGATTGGGACTGGAGGGGAAGTGTTATTTTTAAGTTTTATCAGCAGTGCTGAAGTGACTGAGCTGGAAGCTGAATCTCATCACATGCCTTGGAGTCCTGAAACGTCCACAAAAATAGAGCTCAGCTCTCCATACCACCTGCAGAGGTGAGCTCTGACTGCAGGGATCGGCTCAGGAAGGCTCCCTCTAATTCCTAAAAGTTCTTTTTGCGCCAGCTCTAAGTGTGCCTGGATACCAGAAATGATCAATTAGCACTGAGCTTTCAGTGCTGTTTGTTCATCACTGAATGCATTATTTTTCTAAGGAATACAAAGTGGATAAAGAGTGTAACATAGATTGGAATGCTGCCATTGTCCCTCTCTGGAAATGAGGAACCTGTGATAAATCCTGGGGTGCTCCTGTGACCCTGAACTGACGAGGGCAGGGCAGGCCTGACCTGAACCCCATCCCGTGGGATCTGGGGCTCTCCAGGATTTCTGCTTAGGAAAAGCCTCCCTGTCCAAGACTGGACCTGGATCTTGTCCAAGGTTTTGGATCTCATTGCTGAGCTGAGCTCCTGAGGAGCTGGGAGGAGGCAGAGCAGAGCCCTCGGTGGGGAGCCCTGGGTGTCACCCCCAGTGTCCCCGAGGGCCCCAGGGCCAGCCGTGCCCCGCTGGTGGCCCCACGTGGCCCCAGGTCACCTCTGCCATCCCCCAGGCCACGGCACAGCTGGGACTCTGCGGCTGCTCCCGATTCCTGGGGAACTCGGGAAAGGAGGGCACAGAAACACCAGGAGAGCAGGAGGGAGAGGAGATGAAAGCTGGCACTTCTCTCTCGAGGCGAGGCAAGAAATAAACCCGAGTCCTCCTCCTTCCCTACCCCCTTTTTTTTATGAATTACCATATTTGTTTCCTTTCTCGGCCTCCGAGATGGGTTTGTGCCCAAAACTGCATCATGTGCTCCTTCCTTTCTGGCTGACAGCTCCTGAAGGGAGCAGGGAGCTTTTCCTTTCTGCTCCAACACTTCCATCAGCGATGCCTGGCTGGAGCTGAAGCCCAGGCTCAACCTGCACTGAGGTGTAGGGATTTCATGGAGCTGCTCCAGGCAGCTCAGCTCCAAAGCAAGACTGGGAAAAAGGCACTGGGAACTTCCGTGGGGGAATTTAGGGGAAGTGGATTTATCCAGCTCCTAAATCCCCAGACTGGGAGTTATTTCAGAAAAGGGGATGGTGCTGCTGGCTTTTGGCAGGTGTCTGAGGAAGAGCGGTGGCAAAAAGGACCTGGAGCTGTCAGAGCAGGTCCAGAGGAGGCCACGGAGCTGCTCCAGGGCTGGAGCCTCTCTGGAGCCAGGCTGGGAGAGCTGGGGGTGCTCACCTGGAGAGGAGAAGCTCCAGGGAGAGCTCAGAGCCCCTGGCAGGGCCTGAAGGGCGCCAGGAGAGCTGGAGAGGGACTGGGGACAAGGCATGGAGGAACAGGACACAGGGAATGGCTTCCCACTGCCAGAGGGCAGGGGCAGATGGGATATTGGGAAGGAATTCCTACCTGAGAGGGTGGGGAGGGGCTGGGCTGGAATTCCCAGAGCAGCTGTGGCTGCCCCTGGATCCCTGGCAGTGTCCAAGGCCAGGCTGGACAGGGCTTGGAGCAGCCTGGGACAGTGGGAGGTGTCCCTGCCATGGCAGGGGTGGCACTGGGTGGGATTTAAGGTCCCTTCAACCCAAACCATTCCAGGATTCCATAAAAGTGTCTGAACTGTGGAGTGTCCCTGACCAGCCCTGAGGTCAGAGTTTATTCCTTGGGTTTCAGTTCTCTGCCCAAGCCCCACCTCAGCTGCACCAGTGGCTCGTCCATGCTGGAGGACAAGGGGAGCTTTGGAAAATGAGGATGGAATGGGGGAAAAGCAATGGCATCTTGGGGAGAAACTGCCCGGCAGGGAGGAGCTGCTGGAGCTCGAGCAGCTCCTGAAGTGCCTCTTTCTTGTCCTGACCACAAATTCAGCCACTTCCATTTTAGAGCCTCCATTTCCTTTGTTGACTGGAAATAAATGGGAGCTCTTGCTTTGGGATGCTGTGGCCAGGATTCCCAGAGCCAGGAGTCAGGAAGATCCCAGTCCCATGGGCTCTAGGCCATGACATTTCCTCCATGGACTATTCCAAGTGAAAGTGTCCCAAACCCTCTCCAATCCCATCCACCCCTGGAACTGCTGGGGTTGGCTCCATTCCCATTCCCTGGAAGAAACTCAGAACTCTGGCACTAAAAATTCCAGAGCCTCGGAGCCTCATCCCAGGGAAGGCAGGGAAAAAATTAAACAAGGAATGAACAATGCATGAAGGGCTGAGCATTCCCAAAAGTCTCTGTCTCTGAGCAGTCCCAAAAGTCTCTGAGCATTCCCAGAAGTCTCTGAGCAGTCCCAAAAGTCTCTGAGCATTCCCAGAAGTCTCTGAGCAGTCCCAAAAGTCTCTGAGCATTCCCAGAAGTCCCTGCTTCCCATGTTATGAAATAGAGACGACATTTGTGAGTCTGATCCCGATATTGATGTGTGCAGACATTTGTTCCGTGCTCGCAGTAAACACCTCGCAATCGATGCAAGGAAATGCAGCTGGGCTTTTGTTGTGCTCGGGGTTCATATTTGGAGAAGAATTGGAATTTTCTCTTTTATTCTTCGCCTCAGAAAGTTTGAGAGTGAATCGTGAATGGAGCATGGCAGGGGCAGGTGAAGGGTGAGACAAAGGCAGGAACCATCACTGGCAAAGGTTTTGTTGCACATCCTGGGATTTATTGTCTTCCTGCTCTGCCCACCCGAAATTGCTTCCACAGACCAAGAGAGTCAAACCCATAATAGGGGGAACACACACTGGGAATTGAGAATTATTGAGAAAAAGAAAAATGGGAAAATCCCTGAACTTAGCTGAAAAAAATCTGCATGAGGTGGTCTCGTTCCTCCAAGTGCTGATTTCGTGAGTGTTCCCTGACTCAGCTCAGGGATGGGGCAGGAAACCGACCCAGAAATAAAATAAAACACAACAATGGGAATAGAAAAATTAACCCCCAGAATCCCAGCCTGGTTTGGGTTGGAAGGGACCTTAAGGATCCCCAGTTCCAGCCCTGGGAAAGGGCAGGGGGAGCAGTCCTGGCTATTCCGGGTGCTCCAGCTGACCCTTGGAGTGCAGCCTGGGTTTAGCACTGACATCATTGGCAGCGCTGCCAATTCCTGCGCAAATCCCCTCCAGAGGAACCTCTGGCAGTTCTGATCAGGGCTCAGGGTGCTTGCCTGAAAAATTCAGCACCTTCATATGAATTCGCTGTATTTCCACCCGCTCAGCCACGAGCTGCTGCCTCTGGAGCTCTCCAAGCTCAGGTGCTGAACCCGAGCTGCAGCCGCTCCTGGGCTGGGTTTGCTGCCCTCGGGAATGGGGCTGGAGGGGGCCCTGGTGGGCAGAGCAGGGAAATAAAACTCTGCTGCTCTCAGGAAGTGGCAGCAGAGCCTCCCCAGGGTGCTGGTGAGACCGGAGGGGCCTCATTGTTCCAACTCTCCCTGGAAAAGCCCTGGAATTAAAACTGGACTTGGGTGCTGACTCGGCAAAAAGCAGAGCCGGGTTCTGCTGCCTTCGGGATCAGCTCTGGGAGCTGAGGTTCGTGTTCAGGCTGCGAAAATCCATTCTTAGCTGACGTTTGAGCTGGAATTTCAGTTGTGCTGAGAGGAGGGGACTGAGCCTGAGCTCAGCCTCAGCCCAGCCCATTCACCATCCGGGCAGGGAGAATCCAGTGCCAGGGAGTCCTGGAAGGGCAGAGGGATCCAGGTGCTTTATCTGCAGCTCTGGTTTGCCAAAAGCTGCTTCGCCATGCCCGGAATGTTTGTAGGAAAGATAAGGAAAGGTCACCACAGCCCCAGTGGCGCTTCCCTGGCCTGAGCCTGGCTCCCACCTGGGGCAGGCAGTGCTGGGAATGGCCCAGCCAGGAGCAGGGATTTGGGATCTGTCTCTGGGGATAGAGCCAGGAGCAGGGATTTGGGNATACAGCCGGGATCACAAATTTGGGATCTGTCCCTGGGAATGGCCCAGCCAGGAGCAGGGATTTGGGATCCATCTCTGGGGATAGAGCCAGGAGCAGGGATTTGGGATCCATCCCTGGGGGCACAGCCAGGAGCAGGGATTTGGGATCAATCCCTGGAGATACAGCCAGGAGCAGGGATTTGGGATCTGTCCCTGGGGGCACAGCCAGGAGCAGAGATTTGGGATCCATCCCTGGGGACTGAGAGCAGAGAGCAGTAATGTTTGCACAGCCCATTGTACTCTTTTATTAATGGAAACATAACAAGTGGGAAACAAATCCATTGATTTCAGGGCTTTCCAGGCAGGGAGAAGCAGCAATTCCAGCTCTTGGATTTCTAATGCCAGGATGAATCAGATGCCTGAGCCGGCTGTTCCCTTTGTCTGGCAGTTTCAGTGTCTGCACACCGTCAGCCTTGCAGAGGGCCTGGCTTTGGGATGGCACAAGAAAGGGGCTGGGAAGGGCCTTTTGATCCCAAAAGTCTGGGACCAGCGGGGGCCATTCGGCTCCTCCTGGCAGGGGATCGCAGCTCGGCTCTTCATTTCCCTTTTCCCTCAGGAAAGAGGAGCCTTTTCCATGTCCCCTGGGCTGTGCTGGGCTGGGCTGATGGTCAGGGCCCTTCCCTTCCCTTCCCTTCCTTTCCCTTCCCTTCCCTTCCCTTCCCTTCCCTTCCCTTCCCTTCCCCTCCCTTCCCAAACCTTCCCAAACCTTCCCAAACCTTCCCAAACCTTCCCAAACCTTCCCAAACCTTCCCTTCCCAAACCTTCCCTTCCCAAACCTTCCCTTCCCAAACATTCCCAAACCTTCCCAAACCTCCCCTTCCCAAACCTTCCCTTCCCAAACCTTCCCAAACCTTCCCTCCCCTGCCCCCCAGTCCCAAATCCTGCACTCCCAAATCCTGCATTCCCAAATCCTGCATTCCCAAATCCTGCATTCCCAAATCCTGCATCCCCACTCCCATTTTCCCCTATCCCCAGGGCTCCTTCTCCTCTGGCAGATCCTGATCCATGCCCGGAGCCCCTCGGGGCCGCACAGAATGTCTGCAGTGCCCTGGGGCAGCTCGGGCACCCCTCCTGGCCCAGCAGATCCGCAGATTTTGGAGCTGGGCAGGATCCGGGGGATGATCCCGGAGCCTCAGTTGGGGCAATCAGAGCTCTCCCTGGCTCCTGTTCGCAGCCTCGTAGCCATAGAAACAATGAGAATTTATAGGAATTGATGGCAATTTATGGGCACCGCACGGTGCCTTCGGCTGAGTCTGCAGCAGGAACGGCAGTGCCAGGGTCCCCAAATGTGCCAGGGTCCCCAAATGGGTCAGGGTCCCCAAATGGGCCAGGATCCCCAAACGGGCCTGTCCTCACAGGGTGGCACAGCCCTGTCCCTGTCCCCAGGGTGGCACAGCCCTGTCCCCAGGATGGCATAGCCTTGTCCCTAGGGTGGCACAGCCCTGTCCCTGTCCCTAGGGTGGCACAGCCCTGTCCCTAGGGTGACACAGCCCTGTCCCTGTCCCTAGGGTGGCACAGCCCTGTCCCTGTCCCTAGGATGGCACAGCCCTGTCCCCATAGTGGCACAGCCTTGTCCCTGTCCCCAGGGTGACACAGCCCTGTCCCTGTCCCTAGGGTGGCACAGCCCTGTCCCTGTCCCCATGGTGGCACAGCCCTGTCCCCAGGGCCTGGGTACAGCTGGGGTTCACAGCAGTCAGGCCTGGGGACAGCAGCAGCTCCCTGGGAATTCTGCAGCTCCCTGGGAATTCAGCCCTGGATTTGGAGCTCTTGGGAGGGGACACAGGGGTGCTCCCAGCTGGAACTGAGGGGCACCGCGGTGACATGCAGGGATTGTCACCAGGAATTGTCACAGCTGATGGATTGGCACCATCCCTGCTGGCACAGGGATCTGCTCCTCACAGATGCCCCTGGGAGGGGCAGGAAGGGTTTGGAGCCTCCTGCTCCGGTGGGAAATGTCCTTGCCCATTGCAGGGGGGGCCCTGGGGGGCTCTGAGGTCCCTCCCACCCAACCCATCCTGGGATTCTGGGGTTCCATCACTCCATTTGGGGCCCTCAGTCCATTTGTACGACACCCCCGTCCAAAGGGCTGCTTCCAAACATCTCCCCGTGCACATGGGCTCTCCAGGATCCAGTTGGAATCCTCCTTCTGGAGAAGGAACAGGGATTTGGAACCAATTTAGAGAATAAGACTTTAAAATTAAACTTGTCTGTGAAGTGAGTGCAGTTCAAAGCCAGGACAGAGCGAAAAACCCCGAGTGAACCTGAAACTTTGGAAATAGAAAATCAGCTCTGGATTTTCCCGTGTTTCTCCAGGAAGGCACCAGCTCCTCTTGTGTTCTTCAGTCTCAGTAAAAAAACCCTGAAGTCAAAACCCAAATAACTCTGAACAAAAAGACAGAACTGCTCAGTGAGAGAAGGGTGGGAGGGAACATTTCACCAGCAGCTCTGCTCAAAACAAAGAGGGTTTTCAGCTCCTTGATCACAGGGAGGATGAGAACAAAGGAATTCGAGGCTGTGGATAATTTTTGTGATCACACAACTCCAGGAGAGCTGATGAAGTTCTTGGGAAATGCAGAAAGCAGCTGAGAAATGTCAAAGCAGTGAAGGCATTTCTGGAGTGGCTGTTCCGTGGAAGTGACAACAAAGGCTCAGTCCAGGAACGGCAGCTCCGTGCGGAGATGGATCAGGAGCGACAGGGAAAGGGAAATTAAAAGATAATAACGAGTCAGCTGCTTTCCCAATGGCTGGGAATTGTTTGGACATCGTTGGGATCACAGAGCAGGAGCCAAACCTGAGCCTGTGTTCGCTGCCAGGCAGGAATTCCTTGGGAGAGCCCCCAAAGCCCCCCCCAGTGCCACCCCTGCCATGGCAGGGACACCTCCCACTGTCCCAGGCTGCTCCCAGCCCTGCCCAGCCTGGCCTGGGACACTGCCAGGGATGTGCCCTCAGAATCCCAGGAAAAGCACCCTTGGGCAGTTCCTGAGCTGGTCCTCACTAACGTGGGGAGGAGGGGGTGATCCCTTTTTATTTCTCATTGTTTTCTTCCTTTATTTTCATTAAAATCAAAACCAATCCCAAAAGGTGTGGTCACATGCCACTTCCAGCTGATTTTCCTGGGACTCTGTCCCTCAGTCCCCCCCACCATTCCCACCCAATATCTCACCCTAAAGCAGACCATGACCTTTGGGAAGGAGACCTTGAAAGGGATTTTTTCCCTGGATAAAGAGTTTCTCCACATCCGCAAATCCCAAAGCAGTCCTGACACAGAGCTGGGATGGAGAGGGATCCATACATTCATTTATCCAACAGCAGAGGCTCTTGGAATCACCAGGTTTAGGTGTTCCCCCAGGGAATTGCTTTTCCCTTTTGGACCCAGCTCTGTCCCATCACACCCTCTGGGATTTGGGATCAGCTCTCATGTTCAGTGCTTTGCTTCCTGCTCATGGAGAACAGCAGGGAATTAACCTCAGCCAGCTCCAGGATTTGGGATAACAAAGCAGGCAGGGGAGTCGGGATGGGGTTTGGAGAGGGGGATGGGATTTGGAGAGGGGGATGGGGTTTGGAGAGGGGGATGGGGTCTGGAGAAGGGGATGGGGTTTGGAGAGGGATGGGGTTTGGAGAGGGGGATGGGGTTTGGAGAGCTCAGCCACTGAAGGCCACTTCACTTCTCCCCATTTTGCACCTCAGGGCTGAAATGGAGATTTTGTCTCCCAAATTTCGGGCTGGGCTCTGGGGAAGGAGCAGCTTTGGCAGGGATGTGTTTTCCAGCAGCTCAGGGCTTCCAGGAGAGGCTGGGAGCAGCCAGGGCTGTCGGGCACTCATGGCTCCTGTGGATGTCTGGGACACATGGGTTTGTCCCAAAATTTGGGATTTGTCCCAGAGCTCCCACTCGGGGCACAGCCAGCCCTGCTTCTCCATGGGGTGTCGGGGGCAGTGGGGTCGGGCTGCTGCTGCCCCTCGGCCCCACTCTGACCCCAGCTGGGCCCTGCACCCTGCTCGGCCTCCTAGGAACAGCAGCGACACAGAGCTGGGAGAGTCCAGAGGGGGCTCCAGGAGGATCTGAGGATGGAGCAGCTCTGCTGGGAGGAGAGCCTGGGAGAGCTGGGGGTGCTCACCTGGAGAGGAGAAGCTCCAGGGAGAGCTCAGAGCCCCTGGCAGGGCCTGAAGGGGCTCTGGGATAGCTGCAGAGAGACTGGGGACAAGGGATGGAGGGACAGGACACAGGGAATGGCTTCCCACTGCCCGAGGGCAGGGATGGATGGGATATTGGGAAGGAATTGTTCCCTGGGAGGGTGGGGAGGGAAGCTGAGATGGAATTCCCAGAGCAGCTGGGGCTGCCCCTGGATCCCTGGCAGTGCCCAAGGCCAGGCTGGACAGGGCTGGGAGCAGCCTGGGACAGTGGGAGGTGTCCCTGCCATGGCAGGGGTGGCGCTGGGTGGGATCTCAGGTCCCTCCCACCCAAACCATTCCAAGATTCCATGACATTCCATGACATTCCATGGCAGGATCTCTGCTGTCCTTTCCATGCTCCCCTGCTCACACTCTGCCACAGAAGCCTTTCCAAGCCATTACAAAATGAATGTGAGTCCCTTCCAGGCCGTGCTGACGTTGGGATCCGCAGGTTCCTACTCCTTGGGGATCCCTTTCCCTCACTCACCACTGGGCCATGCCTCAGTCCAGATGTTCAGCAATCTCCAAATTCCTCAGCTCATTAACTGCCATCAAACCTGACCTGGGAATTTCTGCTGCAGCCTCATTTCTCTGCCCCAAGGACAGAGGGAGGCCTTGGAAAACCAACATGGTTCTCCTTGCAGTGCTTGAGGATGAATAAGAATAAAAATTATTATTATTATTATTATTATCATCATCATCATCATCATCATTATCATTATTATTGTCATTATGAGTGCAGTGCTGAGGGGTGGATCCCCTCCCGTGGCTCTGGAGCTGATTTTGGAGCATCCCTGCTCTGGAACACAAAGCAGAGGGGTCAACAGTGATTATTTCAGCACAAAGATGAAGCTGGGAATTGTTCTGCCTGGTGGGTTTGTCTTTGCCCACAAACATCCAGGGAGGAGGGCAGGGATTGGAACTGAGATTTTTTCTGTGAAGACTGAATTTAGGGAAGCAGGACATGGGAACAGACAAGGATCTGCTGGATAAATTGTGAGGACAGAGCGAAACCGTGAAATTTGTGGTGTTCTGCTCCATGGGAAAGGCTGGAGGTGGCTCTGGTGAGCCTGGCCTGGTGCTGGGGAGTCAGGGCAGGGAGAAGGATAGAGGTCATCCCTGGTGACCCCATCCCGGTAAAGGACATCCCCGGTGACCCCATCCCAGTGAAGGACATCCCTGGTGACCCCATCCCGGTAAAGGACATCCCCGGTGACCCCATCCCGGTAAAGGACATCCCTGGTGACCCCATCCCAGTGAAGGACATCCCTAGTTTACCATAACAGTAAATGCCATTAAAATAACGTTACAATAACACCAAGTCCTGGCTGGGAGGGGTCTCAGTGTCTCGGTTTGGAGGGAAAGGCTCATCCAGGCTGCTCCTTCCCGAGGGATGCTCACCCCAATCCATCCTGCACAGCTCCAGGGGTGTGCTGCTGCCCCATTCCCAGGCAATTTATTTCAGTATTTCACCGGGTCCTTCACTAAAGGGTTTCCCCCATTTCCAGCCAAAACCTCCCTGCCAGGAATGCATCCAACTGCTCCTGGTTTAATCAGAACCTTTCCAACGAGGGGCCCCAGGGGCTGGATAAGGCAATTCCCCACAGCAGGAGCTCTTTTCCTCCAGCCTGGGGCTCGTCCAGCTCAGAACACAGCAGGGATGGAACCCTGAGGCATTCCTGGAATATGGGATGAGGAATTGGCTAACACCTTCATTTTGTTGCTTTCTGGGGGTAACTCAGAGCACGGGGATGGAAAGCTTTGGCAGCTGCAGGAGGATCCAGGTGCACATGGCGTGACTGAGGCAGCCACAATGAGCAGCAGCAGATTTTTGGGCTCAGAAATGAGGAAATGTTCCTTTTTCTATCAAGGAAAATCACAGGAAATGCCCTCAAGCAGCTCCTGCCCTCAGGCGTGAAAAGAGAGGGATTGTTTTCCTTCCTGCACCTTTCTCGGGAGCCTGAACAGCTGAAATCCCAAATCCAGGGCTGATTTATTCTCCCTTTCCTCATGTTTCTCATTTGCTTGCCAAGCTTTGGGATACAAAGGCAAATCCATGAATATAAAACACTCTAAAATCCCCCAAAACACCAGCAAATGGAAGAACACAAATGAACTCTCCCTTCCAGCAGGACTGGCATCTCCACGAGCTCCTGGATGCCAGAGGGTTGTTCCCATTATTCCCATTATTCCCATTATTCCCATTATTCCCATTATTCCCATTATTCCCATTCCCAGTAAAAAGCACATCCATTTCCTGCTCCCTTGTGTTTTCTGTGTTTTCCCCTAGGTTCACTAATTCAGTTCGGTGCTTGTGGAAAGAATGGAATCAAAGATTTGCCTGAGGTAAATCAGGATAAAGGAATGATTTACAAAAAGCATTCCCATCTGGAATCCTGAGCTGGGATTTGTGGAACCCAGAGAGCAATTCCTGCAAACAGATGTGTAATTCCAGCCCTGGAAATAACCCAGAATTCAGATATCCCATCTATTCCAGAGGAATTGTAAAGGATCTCAGAGCAGCCTGAGTTACTGCCCAGCCTCCTCCACCACTGCATCCCACATCCAACTCATTCCTGGGATTTTTCCCACACAAACAGATCCCAAAGAGGAATTCATGTGTCCCAGGGACTGGTGACAGCTCTGGCTCCAGATGAGAAGGGCAGGGAAAGGAAGGGGGAGATGTTTGGAAGAGGCAGGAGAGCAAAGGAGGCCTGAGGGAGCTGGGATCCTTTGGGATAGGAGCTGGGATTCTTAGGGATGAGATCTGGGATCCTTTGGGATGGTATCTGGGATCCTTTGGGATGGGAGCTGGAATCCTTTGGGATGGGAGCTGGGATCCTTTGGGATGGGAGCTGGAATCCTTTGGGATGGGAGCTGGGATCTTTTGGGATAGGAGCTGGAATCCTTTGGGATGGGAGCTGGAATTTNTTTTGGGATAGGAGCTGGAATCCTTTGGGATGGGAGCTGGGATCCTTTGGAATGGGGTCTGGGATCCTTTGGGATGGGAGCTGGCATGGAATGGGCTCTGTGGGGACCCCTCCCCAATCCCTTACCCCTGAAGGGGTGATGTGGCTGACCCCCAGCCCCAAAGCCATGGCACTTCTGTTGCTTTCGGGGTACAGAATTTCCCCTCCTCGGTGCTCCAAACCCCAAAGTCCCCCCGGCTGCCCGGCAGGCCCAGCCTGGCCATGGCTGAGCAGGAGGTGACCCCCACGGTGTGAGCAGGAGGTGACCCCGGCAAGGTCCGGGATGAGCAGGAGGTGACCCCTGGAAGCTCCAGCCCGGCTGAGCCCCCGGGCCCCGCAGAGGCTCTGCGAGAGGAGGATGCGCTGCCCGGCCCAGGGCGATCCCGGGGCGATCCCAAGGCGATCCCGGGGCTGATCCCAGGGTGATCTCGGGGCCATCCTGGGACTGATCCCGGGGCGATCCCGGGCTTATCTCGGGGCCATCCCGCGGTGCCCGCCCTGCCCCGCCCCGCTCCCGGCAGAGGGTGGCAGCGCTCCGTGGCAGCGGTCAGAGGTTCCGATCCCGTCCCGTTCCCAGCGGCAGCAGAACGGTCGCTGCTGTCCCCTCTGTCCCCTGTGTCCCCGCTGTCCCTGTTGT
>VZRL01007148.1:15733-31017 GCA_013397895.1 Origma solitaria
GGGATTCTGGGAATTCTGCTGGGGAATCGGAGGGATTTTGGGAGTTCCGTTCAGCGGATCCGAGGGATTCTGGGAATTCTGTCGGCCCATCCAAGGGATTCTGGGAATTCTGTCGGCCCATCCAAGGGATTCTGGGAATTCTGCCGGCGGACCGGAGGGATTTAGGGAATTCTTTCGGCAGGGTTTTCCCGGGAGCACCGGGACGAGCTGCTGGAGGAGCTGCGGGCGCTGAAGGAAGGGCTGGGGCACCCTGACGTCAGCGTCCTCTTCCACACCTGCACACGCCTGGCCTCGGTGAGCAGCGGCAACGGCGCCGGAATTCCCACTGGGAATGGCCCTGGAATTCCAACTGGGAAGGACAGGAATTCTAACTGGGAACGGCTGGAATTCCCACTGGGAAGGGCCCCGGAATTGCCATCGGGAATGGTCAGAATTCCTGTGGGGAACTGCCGGAATTCCCTTTGGGAACTCCCGCTCTGGAATTCTCATCGGGAAGGGCCAGAATTCCTACTGGGAATGGCCCCACAATTCCCATCAGGAATGACCAGAATTCCTATCGGGAACGGCTCCAGAATTCTGACTGGAAAGGAGTGGAATTCCCTTTGGGAAGGGCCCCGGAATTCCCGCTGGGAACAGCCTGAATTCCCATTGGGAACAGGGCCAGAATTCCTACTGGGAATGGCCCCACAATTCCCATCAGGAATGACCAGAATTCCTATCGGGAACGGCTCCAGAATTCTGACTGGAAAGGAGTGGAATTCCCTTTGGGAAGGGCCCCGGAATTCCCGCTGGGAACGGCCAGAACTCCAAGTGGGAATGGCCTTGGAATTGTGACTGGGAATGGCCAAAATTCCAAATGAGAATGGCCGGAATTCTGTCTGGGTATGGGCAAAATTCCAACTGGGAATGGCCAGAATTTCAACTGGGAATGGCCCTGGAATTCCTGTCGCGAACTGCTGGAATTCCCATCAGGAATGGCTCTGAAATTCCTGTTGGGAAGGCCTGGAATTCCAGTCAGGAACAGCCCCGGAATTCCAAATGGGAATGGCCAAAATTCCAACTGGGAANTGGAATTCCCATCGGGAAGGGCCCCGGAATTCCCATCGGAAACAGCTCCAGAATTCCCATAGGGAAGAGCTCCAGAACTCCAAGTGGGAATGGCCTTGGAATTGTGACTGGGAATGGCCAAAATTCCAAATGAGAATGGCCGGAATTCTGTCTGGGTATGGGCAAAATTCCAACTGGGAATGGCCAGAATTTCAACTGGGAATGGCCCTGGAATTCCTGTCGCGAACTGCTGGAATTCCCATCAGGAATGGCTCTGAAATTCCTGTTGGGAAGGCCTGGAATTCCAGTCAGGAACAGCCCCGGAATTCCAAATGGGAATGGCCAAAATTCCAACTGGGAATGACCAAAAATGTCACCTGGGAATGGCCAAAATTCTGATTGGGAAGGACAGGAATTCTGACTGGGAACGGCCCCGGAATTCCCATCGGGAACTGGTCCGGAATTCTGACTGGGAAGGACCGGAATTTTATCTGGGAATGGCCCTGGAATTCCAACGGGGAATGGCCAAAATTCCATCTGGGGAGGGCTGGAATTCCAACTGGGAATGGTCCTGGAATTCCAGTCGGGAATGGCCAAAGTTCCAAATGGGAATGGCCAAAATTCCAACTGGGCAGGACAGGAATTCTGACTGGGAATGGCCCCAGAATTCCAACTGGGAATGGCTCCAGAATTCTGGGAAAATCCTAGAATTCCAATGGAAAATTTCCCTGGGAAAATCCCAGAATTCCGATAGGAAATTGCCCCAGGGAAAATCCTGGAAAATTCCGTATCTTTCCAAGGCCATTCTGCCCAAGCTCTCAGGGCCTGAATTCACCCCCAAAATTGGGAAAATCCCAGAATTCCAGAGTCTGGGAAAGCTTGAATCTGACCCCAGCCATTCCCGGATTTTCCCGAGGCCATTCCCCACCTCATCCCACATTCCCAAGGATTTGGGAATTCCCAAGGATATGGGAATTCCCAAGGATTTGGGAATGCCCAATCCATTTGGGAACGGCTGCGTTTCCCTTTTCCCTCATTTCCCATGGGGAAATTCCCGGAAAAAGCGCCCGGAATTCCGCGGGGATCTCCTCCTCCCGATCCCGGCTCTGATCCCGGATTTTTCCCCGTTTTCCGGGATTTTTCCCGGTTTCCCGCAGGTGATAGGGAAGCGGATCCCTCCGGAGCAGCTGCCGAGCCTCCTGCTCGCGCTCTTCGAGGGCCTGGCGGATCCCGACGGGAATTGCTCGCGCGCCGCCGCCGTCATCCTCAACGCCCTGCTCAGGGAGCGCGGCGGCATCCTGCAGGAAAAGGTGGAATTCCTGGAAAAAATCCCGGGAAAAATCCCGGGAAAATCCCCAGAAAAATTCCCATAATTTGGGGGTTCATGGGGAATTCGGGGGTTCCTCATGAGGAAAGGGAATTTGGGAATTTTGGGATAGGTTGGGATTGGAAGAGTCATTCCATGGGGTGGGATCCTGCAGGAAAAGGTGGAATTCCTGGAAAAAATCCTGGGAAAATTCCCGGAAAAATCCCTGGAAAAATTCCCATAGTTTGGGGGTTCATGGGGAGCTGGGAAAGGGGAAAAACATCCTGGGGATTAACCATGGGGAAAAAGAATTTGGGAATTTTGGGATGGGAGGAGTCGTTCCATGGGGTGGGATCCTGCAGGAAAAAGTGCCATGCCAGGGAAAATTCCTGGAAAAATTCCCGGAAAAAGTCCCAGAAAAGTTCCCAGAATTTGGGGGTTCCTCGTGGGAAAATGGGATTTGGGAATTTCGGGATGGTTTGGGATGGGAAGAGTCGTTCCATGGGGTGGGATCCTGCAGGAAAAAGTGCCATGCCAGGGAAAATTCCTGGAAAAATTCCCGGAAAAAGTCCCAGAAAAGTTCCCAGAATTTGGGGGTTCCTCGTGGGAAAATGGGATTTGGGAATTTCGGGATGGTTTGGGATGGGAAGAGTCGTTCCATGGGGTGGGATCCTGCAGGAAAAAGTGCCATGCCAGGGAAAATTCCTGGAAAAAATCCCGGAAAAATTCCTGGAAAAATTCCCGGAAAAAGTCCCAGAAAAGTTCCCAGAATTTGGGGGTTCCTCGTGGGAAAATGGGATTTGGGAATTTTGGGATGGTTTGGGATGGGAAGAGTCGTTCCATGGGGCGGGATCCTGCAGGAAAAGGTGGAATTCCTGGGAAAAAATCCTGGAAAAATTCCTAGAAAAGTTCCTGGAAAAATTCCCGGAAAAATCCCCAGAATGGGAAAAATGGGATGGGAATGGGAATGGGACTGGGAATGGGAATTGGGAATGGCAGTTGTGGGAATGGGATGGAAATAATGGGAATGGGAATATAAATGGGCTAGGAATGATGGGAATTATGGGAATTATGGGAATTACAGGAATGGGAATTGTGGGAATGGGAATGATGGGAATTATCAGAATTATGGGAATAGGAATGGGAATGGAAATGGGATGGAAATTATGGGATGGGAATGGGAATGGAATAGGAATGGGAATGGGAATGGGAATGATGGGAATGGGAATGATGGGAATTATGGGAATGGAAATGGGAATGGGATGGGAATTATGGAAATTGAATGGGAATGATGGGAATGGGAATGATGGGAATGGGAATGGAATGGGAATTATGAGAATGGGAACGGGATGGGAATGAGAATTATGGGAATAATGGGAATGGGAATTATGGGATGGCAATCAGAATGGGAATGGGAATAATGGGAATGGGAAGGGAATGGAAATGGGAATGGGAATTATGGGATTGGGAATCATGGGAATGGGAATAATGGGATAGGATTGGGATCCCCAGGGCTCCCAGGGATTTTCTAACTCCAACCATCGCACAATTCTACGCTCCCTTTTTCCTGCCAATCGCCCTCTCCCTGACGGCAAATCCCGAACTCCCACAATTCCCATCTCAAATCCCAAATTTCGCCCCAACCACTCCCGTTCCCAATCCCGACACGTTGCGATTCCCACAGGTCCCGGAGCTGCTGGAATCACGGCCCACGCCACAATCCCCATCCCAAATCCCAAAAATCCCCACGATAATCCCAAATCCCTACATTTCCCATCTCCGGAAAATCCCAAATTTCCCCTAAACGGCCCATCCCATCCTGATCCCGCAGGTGCCGGAGCTGCTGGGCGCCATTCATTCCACAATTCCCATCCCAAATCCCAAATTTCCCGTTCCCGATTCCCGCAGGTGCCGGAGCTGCTGGTGGTGGCACACGCCACAATTCCCATCTCAGATCCCAAATTTCCTCCAAAACAGCCAATCCCATTCCCGATCCCGCAGGTGCCGCAGCTGCTGGGCGCCATCCACGCCACAATTCCCATCCCAAATCCCAAATTTCCCGATCCCGCAGGTGCCGCAGCTGCTGGGCGCCATCCACGCCACAGTTCCCATCCCAAATCCCAAATTTCCCGATCCCGCAGGTGCCGCAGCTGCTGGCGGCGGCGCGCGCGCGGCTGGCGGCGCAGGACGCGGAGCACGTGCGGAAGGCGGCGCAGCAGTCGGTGTTCCTGCTGGGGCTGCAGCACCCCGAGCTCGTCGTGTCCCACCTGCTGGGGAGCCCCCTGCCCTTCGACGGGTGCGGAGCGACGGGAATCCCAATCCCATTGGGAATTCCGTCGGGAATCTCGTCGGGAACTCCATCGGGAGCGGGGCAGCGGCAATGGGAAATCGGGAACTGTGCATTGGGAACAGCCGTTTGCTCCAAAAACTGGGGATTCCCCTTTTGGGAAAAGGTCCAAAAATTATGGAAAGGCTCAAAAATCGGGAAAAGGCCCAAAAATTAGGAAAAGGCCCAAAACTTGGGAAAATGCTCAAAAATTGGGAAAAGCCTCAGTGATGGGGAAAAAGCCAATTCCTAGCAGTCCTTTTCCCAAAAATCGGGGAAAGGCTCCAAAATCAGAAAAAGCCAATTCCCAGCTCCCCTTTTCCTGAAATCCCGCGGTTTAACCCCAAAATTCCTGGTTTTTTCTGCAGCCTGACGCGGGCCATGTGGTGGGTGCTGGGTGCGCTCCTTTTCCCAAAATCCCATGTTTTAACCCCAGAATATTCCCATTTTCCCCCCCCAGCCGGACGCGGGCCATGTGGAGGGCGCTGGGCACTCCTTTTCCCAAAATCCCGCATTTTAACCCCAGAATATTCCCGTTTTTTCCCCACAGCCCCACCCGCGCCATGTGGCGGGCGCCGGGCACTCCTTTTCCCAAAATCCTGTGGTTTAACCCCAAAATTCCCATTTTTCTCCCCAACCCCACGGGGGCCATGCGGAAGGCCCTGGGTGCGCTCCCTTTCCTGAAATCTCTCATTTTAACCCCAGAATTCCCATTTTTCCCTCTCCAGCCCGACGCGGGTGCCGTGGCGGGCGCTGGGGGGGCTCCTTTTCCCAAATTCCCTCATTTTAACCCCAGAATTCCCATTTTTCCCTCTCCAGCCCGACGCGGGTGCCGTGGCGGGCGCTGGGGGGGCTCCTTTTCCCAAATTCCCTCATTTTAACCCCAGAATTCCCATTTTTCCCTCTCCAGCCCGACGCGGGCGCTGTGGCGGGCGCTGGGCGCGGAGGCGGCGCTGGCGTCGCAGGTCCTGGAGCAGCTCCTGGAGCGCCTGAGCCGCGAGGTTCCCTTCAAGGAGAGCAGAGCCTTCCTGCTCGGCGGCGGCGCCGAGCGCGTGGCCACGCCGCTCGCCCTGGCCGTGAGTGTCCCGGGATCCCACAGAATCCCCGAGGGATTCCCGCGGAATTCCCGCAAAATTCCCGCAGCATTCCCGCAGAATTCCCGTGGGGTTCCCCAGGGGTTCCCGACGAATTCCCGCAGAATTCCTGCAAAATCCCTGCAGAATTCCCGTGGGATTCCCCAAGGGTTCCCGACGAATTCCCGCAGAATTCCTGCGAAACTCCCATGGGATTCCCCAGGGGTTGCCGAGGAATTCCTGCAAAATTCCTGCAAAATTCCCCCAGAATTCCTGTGAAATTCCAGCAAAATCTGCACCGAATTCCCACAGAATTCCCACTGAACTCCCATCAAATTCCCACCCAATTCACACCAAATTCCCACAGAATTCCCTCAGAATTCCCGTGGAATTCCCTCGGAATTCCCACCGAATTACCGCAGAATTCCCGCCAGTTTCCCACTGGTTTCCCGCAGAATTGCCGCCGAATTCCCCCCGAATTCCTACGGAATTATCATAGAATTCCCACCAAATTCCCACACAATTCCCACAGAATTCCTGCCAAATTCTCACAGAATTCCCGCAGAATTCCCCCCGCAAAATTCCTGCGGAATTACCATGGAATTCCCGCCGAATTCCCGCGGCATTCCTGGAAATTCCCGCTAAATTCCTGCCAAATTCCCACTGAATTCCCACTGAATTCCTGCAGAATTACCACAGAATTCCCGCCGGTTTCCCACTGGTTTCCAGCAGAATTCCCACCAAATTCCCCCCGAATTCCTGCGAAATTACCATGGAATTCCCGCCGAATTCCTGCCAGATTCCCACAGAATTCCCGCAGAATTCCCGTGGAATTCCCACGGAATTCCCACAGAATTCCCGCGGAATTCCCGCAGAATTCCCGAGGAATTCTGGCTGAATTCCTGCAAAATTCCCGGCGCCGGCCCCGTTCGGGATCATGCGGGTTCGGGAGGGTCAGCCCCGGGTGGGAAAATCCTCCCCGGGTGGGAAAAATCTTCCGCTTGGGATTGCAGAGGGATTTGTGGGATTGATGGGATCCGTGGGATGGGATTGATGGGATTGATGGGATTTATGGGATCTATGGGATTTATGGCATTTATGGGATTCATGGGTAGGGATACATGTGATAGGATGAGATGGGATTTATAGGATCTATGGGTTTTATGGCATTTATGGGATCTGGGATTTATGGGATGGGATCCATGGGATGGGATTTGTGGGATTTGCAGGATCTATGGGAGTTATGGTTTGGAATCCATGGTTTGGGATGGATGGGATTTATAGGATCAATGGGATTTATGGGATTTACAGGGTCCGTGGGTTGGGATCCATGGGATGGGATTTCCGGGATTTCCCGGGTCTCCGGCATTTCCCGGTGTCCATTCCCAAGGGATATTTGCACTTCAGCCGTGCTGAAAAACCCTAAAATTCCCAAACTCCCTGGGGAGTTTTAAAGCTGGAAAAGAGCCAGAAAGTATTTCCCTTTTCCTCCTCCTTGGGAACCGCCGGGAGCCATTCCCGCCCCGCACATCCCTGGAGATTCAGCCTTGGGAATCCATCGGGAATCTGGGAGGGATTCCCAAGAAATCGGGGAGCAAATCCCAAGAAATCGAGGCGCGATTCCCAGGGAATCCAGGAGCCATTCCCAAGAAATGCAGGTGCAATTCCCAGGGAATCCGGGAGCAATTCCCACCCCACACTTTGGGTTTAGGGTCTGGAAACCCTCGGGAATGCAGGAATAATTCTCAGGGAATAATTCCCAGGGAATCTGGGAATATTTTTCAGGGAATCAGGGGTTAAACTGGGGGAGCCAGGAGCGGGCGGAAAAGCCTTCCTGAGTTTCCCGAGGCTTTTCCCGGAAGATTCCCGGCGCATTCCCGCTCTCCGCAGGCCATCGGGGAATCCAGGAGCAATTCCCATCCCAAACTTTGGGTTTAGGGTCTGGAAACCCTCGGGACTCAAGGAACAATTCCTGGGGAATCAGGGCACAATTCCCGCCCCAAATTTGGGTTTTAGGGTCTGGAAACGCTCGGGAATCTGCGAAAAATTCCCAGGGACTCGGAATAATTTTCAGGGAATCAGGGAATAATTCCCACCCCAAACTTTGGGTTTAGGGTATGGAAACCCTCAGGAATCCGGGAATAATTCTCAGGGACTCAGGGAATAATTCTCATGGAATCAGGGAATAATTCCCAGGGAATCAGGGAATAATTTTCATCCCAAACTTCAGTTTCAGGGTCTGGAAACTGTCAGGAATTCCTGAATAATTCTCAGGGACTCAGGGAGCAATTCCGCTCCATCAGGGGTTAAACTGCGGGAGCCGGGAGCGGGCGGAAAAAGCCTTCCCGAGTTTCCCGAGTATTTTCCCGGGGGATTCCTGCCGCATTCCTGGCTTTCTGCACGGCATCAGGGAATCAGGGAATAATTCCCACCCCACACTTTGGGTTTAAGGTCTGGAAGCTGTCAGGAATTCCTGAATAATTCCCGGGGAATCGGAACAACTCCCACCCCCCACTTGGAGTTTAGGGTCTGGGAACTGTCAGGAATTCAGGAACAATTCCCAGAGAATCAGGGAACAATTTTCAGGGAACAGTTGGGTTCCATCAGGGGTTAAACTGCGGGAGCCGGGCCGGGCGGAAAAAGGGAAAAAGCCTTTCCCGATGTTTTTCCCGGGAGATTCCCGATGAATTCCCGACTTTTCCGCAGGCCATCGGGGAATCAGGGAAGAATTCCCACCCCAAACTTTGGGTTTTAGGGTCTGGAAACCCTTGGGAATTCCCGAATAATTCTTAAGGAATCAGGGAACAATTCCCACCCCGAAGTTCGGTTTTAGGGTCTGGATACTCTCGGGAATCTGTGAAAAATTCCCAGGGACTCAGGGAATAATTCCCAGGGAATCAGGGAATAATTCCCAGGGAATCAGGGAATAATTCCCAGGGAATCAGGGAATAATTCCCAGGGAATCAGGGAATAATTCCCAGGGAATCAGGGAACAATTCCCAGGGAATCCGAGCTATTCCCAGGGAATCAGGGAATAATTCCCACCCCACACTTCAGGTTTATGGTCTGGAAATCCTCGGGACTCAGGGATCAGTTCTGAGGGAACAGTTGGGTTCCATCAGGGGTTAAACTGCGGGAGCCGGGCCGGGCGGAAAAAGGGAAAAAGCCTTTCCCGATGTTTTTCCCGGGAGATTCCCGATGAATTCCCGACTTTTCCGCAGGCCACGTGCGCGCTGGATGAGCTCATGTCTGTGCCGGAGGCGGCGGCCGCGGTGCTGGAGCGCTTCCCGAGCCTCTTCCCCGCGCTGCTGCTGCGCCTCGCGGGCTCCGTGGGCGTGCGGGGGCCCCGAGCCGCCCGGGGAGGCCAAGGCAGCAGCCCCGAGCCCTGCAGGTGAGCCGGGAGGGGAACCGGGGGCGGTGAATAGCGGGGAAAAATAATGGGGGGAAAAATGATGGGAAACGGTGGGGAATAACGGGAATAAATGATGGGGAACGGTGGGGAATAAGGGGAAATGGTGGGAATAAAAAACGGGAAATGGTGGGGAATAACGGGAATAAATGATGGGGAACGGTGGGGAATGGTGGGAATAAAAAATGAGAAATAATGGGAAGTAATGGGAAATAAATAATGGGGAATGGCGGGAATAGATAATGGGGAATGGTGGGAATAAAAAATGGGAAATAATGGGAAAAATGGGAAATAAATAATGGGGAATGGTGGGGAATAACGGGAATAAATGATGGGGAATGGTGGGGAATGGTGGGAATAAATAATGGGGAATAAGGGGAAATTATGGGAAATCATGGGAAATAAATATTGGGAAATGATGGGAAATAAGGGGAAATAAATAGTGGGAAAAAAGGGGAAATAATGGGAAAAATGGGAAATAAATAATGGGAAATAGTGGGAAAAAATGGGAAATCAATAATGGAAAGTCATGGGAAATAAGGGGAAATAAGGGGAAATAATGGGAAATCAATAATGGGAAATCACGGGAAATAAATAATGGAAAGTAATGGGAAATGGTGGGGAATGATGGGAAATAAGGGGAAATAAGGGGAAATAATGGGAAATCAATAATGGGAAATAGTGGGGAATAAGGGGAAATGAATAATGGGAGATAGTGGGGAATAGTGGGAATAAATAATGGGAAATGGTGGGGAATGGTGGGGAAAAATGAGAAAAGAGGAAATAAATAATGGGAAATAGTGGGAAATGATGGGAAATCAATAATGGGAAATCGTGGGAAGTAAAGGGAAAAAATGGGAAATAAATAATGGGAATTAATGGGAAATAAATAGTGGGAAATCATGGGAAATAATGGGAAATCAATAATGGGAAACAGTGGGAAATCAATAATGGGAAATAGGGGGAATTGATGGGAAATGATGGGAAATAAACAATGGGAAATCATGGGAAATAAATAATGGGAAATCATGCGAAGTAATGGTAAATAATGGGATATAATGCGAAATAAATAAGAGGGGAATGGGGTGGGGTTAAATGGGGTAATGGGATTTTTGGGGTTTATGGGGTTTATGGGTTGGGGTGGGATGGGATGGACTGGGATGGGATGGGATGGGGTGGGATGGGATTTATGGGACTTTTGGAATTTATAGGATTTTTTAGATTTTTGGGATCCATAGGATCCATGGGATTTATGGGATGGATGGGATGAGATGAGATGGAAACCAAGGGTCGAGATCCGTGTTTGGGATCGGGAGATTGGGAATTTGGGAATCAGGGCTGGGATGGAGCATCCGGAGCAGGATCAGGACGCTGGATCAGATTCCCAAAGAATTGAGTGTGGAGGGATCAGATTCCAGGGAAACTGAGGCTGCCCCACCCCTGGAATTGTCCCAGGCCGGGTTGGGAATGGGACGATCCCTAAATCCCTTCATCCCAAACCATTCCGGGATTTCCCGAGGTTTCCTTTAATTAATCCCTAATTAATCCTGGGAACTCCTGGAGGCTCGGGGAGATTCCTGTGTTAATGGGATCTGTTTTCCATTGTTAATCCCAAATTCCTGACATTCCAGAGGTATCCCTGGCCGTCCCTGGTGAAATCCTTGGGATTGTTCACAAATTCTGCAGGGAAGGGGACAAATCCCAGTGGGAATATGTGGAGGAAACCCCAATTGGAATATTTGGGATAAATTCCGGTGGGAATATGTGGAAGAAATCACAGTGGGAATGTCTGGGTCAAATCCCAGTGGGAATATGTGGGACAAATCCCAGTGGGAATAACTGGGACAAATCCCCATGGGAATATTCGGGATAAATCCCAGTGGGAATATTCGGGACAAATCCCAGTGGGAATATTTGGGACAAATCCCAGTGGGAATGTTTCGGTCAAATCTCAGTGGGAATATTCAGGATAAACCCCAATTGGAAAATTTGGGATAAATCCCAATGGGAATATTTGGAACAAATCCCAGTGGGAATATCTGGGACAAATCCCAATGGAAATATTCGGGACAAATCCCAGTGGGAATATTTCAGACAAATCCCAGTGGGAATATGTGGGATAAATTCCAATGGGAATATTTTGGACAAATCCCAGTGGCAATATTCGGGACAAATCCCAGAGGGAATATTCAGGATAAATCCCAGTGTGAATATGTGGGACAAATCCCAGTGGGAATATCTGGGACAAATCCCAGTGGGAATTTTAGGGACAAATCCCAGTGGGAATTTTCGGGCCGGCGGCTCCGGATCCCCATTCCCGACTCCCGGATTTCCTCCGTGGGTGGGATCGGGGCTGCCCCGCTCCGCCGGCCGGGATTTATCCCTGGCTGCTCTTGGCGGTGTTTTGACGGGGAGCGGATCTTTTCCAGATGTCGCTCTGCGGCACAGCCATCCCAGCCCCATAAAAACCTCGTTCCGTGGAAAAAAAAAAAAAAAAAACAACAAAATTCTTTCCAGTAGCTGCCGAGTTTTTCCCTTCCCGGTTTTGTCTCGGGGCCCATTCCCCGGAAGGAGCTGGGATGGAGCCAATCCCAGCGTTCTTGGGGCCAGGAATTCCCGCGGGGTATCCCGGATGGAGCTGGATCCCATCCCAAAGCAAATCGGTCCCAAATCCAGGCCCAAATCCCATCCCGAATCCAATCAATCCCAAATCCAATCAATCCTGAATCCAATCAATCCCAAATCCAGTCCCAAATCCGATCCCGAATCCAGTCCTGAGTCCTGAATCCAGTCAATCCCAAATCCAGTCCCAAATCTGACCCCAAATCCAATCCTGAATCCTGAATCCAGTCAATTGCTGATCCAATCAATCCCGAATCTAATCAATCCTGAATCCAATCAATCCCAAATCCAGTCCCAAATCCGATCCCGAATCCAATCCTGAATCCTCAATCCAGTCAATCGTGGATCCAATCAATCCCGAATCCAGTCCCAAAACTGATCTCGAATCAAATCAGTCCCGAATCCAATCCCAAATCCAATCCTGAATCCAGTCAGTCCCAAAACCAATCAATCCTGAATCGAAACAATCCCCAGTCCAATCCTGAATCCAATCTTGAATCCAATCAATCCTGAATCTAGTCCCAAATCCAATCCCAAATCCAATCAATCCCAAATCCAATCCTGAATCCATTCCAGAATCCAGTCAATCCCGAATCCAATCCTGAATCCAATCCCAGATCCAGTCCAGGATCCAATCCCGAATCCAGTCAATCCCAAATCCAACCCTGAATCCAATTCCAACTCCGATCCCGGCTCCGATTCCTTTTCCAGCTGCGCCGTGGGGACGCTGAAGGCGATGCTGTGCCGGGCTGGGAACGACGATGTCGTCCAGAAGGTGGAAAGCGCCGGGGGCTGGGAATTGATGGCAATTCCCGAGCAGCACCACGATGGAATCGCCCTCCTGGCCGGGTAGGGAATTCTGGGGGGCGGGATGGGAATTCCGGGGGCAGGAAGGGAAGTCGGGGAGTGGGAGGTGGAGCCGGGTGGGATTTGGGGGCATTCTCAACCGGAGCTATGCGGGATTTTGGGATTTCCAATGCGGGTGGGATTGTTTGGCTCCTGGGAACGCGGCTGGCACCGGAAGTTGGTCCAGGTGGCATCGATCCCAAAATGTGATTCCCAGTGTCATCGATGCCCCGTGGGATTCCCAGTGCCGCGATCCCACTCTGGAATTCCCAGTGCCCTTGATCCCACTCTGAAATTCCCGATCTCACTGATCCCTCTGTGGGATTCCTGATGGTGTTGATGCCATTGTGGAATTCCCATCCTCCTGTGGGATTATCCATCCTCCCGTGGGATTCCTGGCGTCTCCAGTCTCCTGTGGGATTCCCAGTGAGGGATTCCCAGTGACAGATTCCCAGTGTGGGATTCCCAGTGTGGGATTCCCAGTATGGAATTCCCAGTGTGGAATTCCCAATGTGGGATTCCCCCTGTGGGATTTCCAGTGAGGGATTCCCAGTATGGAATTCCCAGCAAGGGATTCCCAGTGTGGAATTCCCAGTATGGAATTCCCCGTATGGAATTCCCAGTGAGGGATTCCCAATGCGGAATTCCCAGTATGGAATTTCCAGTGTGGGATTCCCAGTATGGAATTCCCAGCAAGGGATTCCCAGTGTGGAATTCCCAGTATGGAATTCCCCGTATGGAATTCCCAGTGAGGGATTCCCAATGCGGAATTCCCAGTATGGAATTTCCAGTGTGGGATTCCCAGTATGGAATTCCCAGCAAGGGATTCCCAGTGTGGAATTCCCAGTATGGAATTCCCCGTATGGAATTCCCAGTGAGGGATTCCCAATGCGGAATTCCCAGTATGGAATTTCCAGTGTGGGATTCCCAGTATGGAATTCCCAGTATGGAATTCCCAGTGTGGGATTCCCAGTATGGAATTGCCAGTGTGGGATTCCCCCTGTGCGATTCCCAGTGTGGAATTCCCGGTGAGGGTTTCCCAATGTGGAATTCCCAGTGAGGGATTCCCAGTGAGGGATTCCCAGTATGGAATTCCCAGCAAGGGATTCCCAGTGTGGAATTCCCAGTGTGGAATTCCCAATGTGGAATTCCCACTGAGGGATTCCCAGTATGGAATTCCCAGTGAGGGATTCCCAATGCGGAATTCCCAGTGAGGGTTTCCCAGTGTGGGATTCCCAGTATGGAATTCCCAGTGACAGATTCCCAGTATGGAATTCCCAGTGTGGGATTCCCAGTGCGGAATTCCCAGTGTGGGATTCCCAGTATGGAATTTCCAGTATGGGATTCCCACTGTGGGATTTCCAGTGTTGCCAATCCCACTGTGGAATTCCCATTGTCTCCAATCCCACTGTGGAATTCCCAATGCCATTGATCCGATTCTGCGATTCCCGGTGTTGTTGATCCCAATATGGAATTCCCGGTGTCGTCGATCCTATTGTGGAATTCCCTTTGCCCCCAATCCCACTGCGGCATTCCCAGTGTCAGTGATCCCACTCTGGAATTCCCACCATCACTGACCCCTCTGTGGAATTCCCGGTGTCCCCAATCCCATCGGGGATTCCCGGTGTCCCCAATCCCATGGGGGATTCCCAACGTCACCAGTCCTACAGCAGAATTCCCGGTGTCCCCAATCCCATGGGGGATTCCCGATGTCACCGATCCCATGTATGGGTTTTCCAAGGGATCCCATCCCGGATCATCCGGGATTCTCCCGGCACAGGGAACCACCCTCAGTTTGGGATTTTCCAGCGTTTCCAGGAACTCTTCTGGGAACCTCCCGAACATTCCAGAGTGTCTCATCCCAAAGAAAACCTGGATGGGGTGTCTGGGATGCTCCATATCCTGCCCTGGGAGGACAATCCCGGTTTTCCGTGTTGTCCTGTCCGGGGTTTTTGGGATTCCTGGGATTTCTGTGATTTCTGGCATTACTGGGATTCCCAGGATTTCCGGGATTCCCGGAATTTCCAGCATTCCCAGGATTTCTGGGATTGTCGGGACTTCCGGGATTTCCAGGAGTTCCAGGATTTCTGGCATTCCCGGGATTTCTGGGATTACTGGATTTCTGGGATTTCCGAGATTTCTGACATTTCCAGGATTTCTGGGATTACTGGGATTTTTGGGATTCCTGGGATTTCCAGGATTACTGGGATTTCTGGGATTCCCGGGATCCCCGTGATTCCCGGGATTCCGAGTGCGGTTCCACGCAGGGCGATGGCCGAGCTCTGCGGGCCCCGGATCCCGCGCATCGTCCGCAGCCTCATCCCCGCCCTGGGCAGCGTTTTCGAGTGCCAGAGAGTCACCAGCACCGCCTTCCTGGCCGAGGTGAGCGGGAAAACCGGGATGGCCGGCTGGGCATCCAGGGATCCGTCCGGGGATCTGTTCAGGGATCCATCCAGGGATCTGTCCAGGAATCTGTTCAGGGATCCATCCTTACCTTCATGGATCAATCCAGGGGTCCATCCTTCCATCCATGGATCCCATGGATCCCATCCCATCCCATGGATCCCATCCCATGGATCCCATCCCATCCCATGGATCCCATCCCATGGATCCCATCCCATCCCGTGGATCCCATCCCATCCCATCCCATCCCAT
>VZRL01007148.1:34076-55870 GCA_013397895.1 Origma solitaria
TGGGATTGGGATGGAGATTGGGATTGGGACACCCCAGGGCTGGGGAATGTGGGGGTGGGAGTGGGATGGGGATGGGGATGGGGATTGGGATTGGGATTGGGATTGGGATTGGGACTGGGATTGGGATTGAAACAGGGGGATTGGGTTGGAGACCCCACGTCCCCTGGGTCTCCCAGTCCCAATCCCAACCCCGCATTCCCGGCGTGTTTTCCAGGCGTGCAAGTTCGCCCTGCGGATGTGCGCGCCCAGCGTGGGCTGCGAGGAGCTGCGGGAAATGTTCGGGAATCACCTGCGGGAGGAGCGCGGGCTGCACTACGGAGAGTTCCTCAACGACGTCTGCAAGTTCCTGGTGCGGGATCGGGATCAGGGTCGGGATCGGGATTGGGGTTGGGATTGGGGACATGGAGGGAATATGGGATTGGGAACGGGAATGGGATTGAGAATGGGAATGGGGACACTTTGGGAAGTGTGAGAATGGGATTGGGATTGGGAATGGGAATGGGATTGGGAATGGGAACGGGATTGGGAATGGGAATGGGGACATGTGGGGATGGGACACCGAGGCTGTGTGGGACACTGGGCAGTGTGGGAACGCAGGATGGGAACGCGGCCATTGGGACAGGGACACTTTGGGGACAGTGGCTCCTGCAGGTCCTCCCCTTGCCCTGATCCTCCGTGACCGCAGTGTCTGGAGTGTCCCCGCTGTCCCCAGTGGCCCCAAATCCCAGTGTCCCCAATGTCCCCAATGTCCCAAATCCCCCCAGTGTCCCCAGTGTCCCCCGTCCCCAATCCCTGCAATGTCCCTGTAATTACCAATGTCCCCAGTACCCCCAATACCCAGAGTGTCCCCAATGTCCCCCAATCCCCCCAGTGTCCCCAGTGTCCCCAGTGTCCCCACTGTCCCCACTGTCCCCACTGTCCCCAATGCTGTCCCCACTGTCCCCACTGTCCCCACTGTCCCCAATGCTCCCANCGCTGTCCCCAACGCTGTCCCTGCTGTCCCCAATGCTGTCCCTGCTGTCCCCCATGGTGTCCCCGCTGTCCCCAATGCTGTTCCCGCTGTCCCCAACGCTGTCCCTGCTGTCCCCAATGCTGTCCCTGCTGTCCCCCATGGTGTCCCCGCTGTCCCCAATGCTGTTCCCGCTGTCCCCAACGCTGTCCCTGCTGTCCCCAGATGCGCAGCCACCCGTCCCTGCTGAGCCGTCTGATCTCCACCAACCTCTTCTACTTCAAGAGCCCCTGGAGGGAGCTGCGGGCGGCGGCGGCCATGTTCATCGGTAGGGACACGGGGACACTGTGGGGACACTGTGGGGACACTGCGGGGCCATGTTCATCGGTGAGGGACATGGGGACAGTGACATTGCCGGGGGGACAGTGGCACTGGGGGCCATGTTCATCAGTGAGGGACACAGGGACACTGTGGGGACAGGGGGACACAGGTGACCTTCACCACCAGGGGGTGACATTGCTCATGGGGGGGCCCCCAGTGAGTTTGGGGTGGGTTTGGGCCATTTTTGGGATTTTGGGCCATTTTTGGGGTCATTTCGGCGCTTTGGGGGTCTCTGGTGACCCCAGTTCTGGTCCCAGGTTCTGTCACCTCTTCAGGTCCCTGTGGTGGCTTTTGTCCCCAAGGGGTGACATCGACAAGGGGATTTGGGTTGATTTTGGGTGGTTTGGGGGCATTTTTTGGGGTCATTTTGGAGATTTTGGGGACCCTGGTGACCCCAAAGTCATCCCCAGCTGGTCCCTGGTCCTGTCCCCCTTGGGGTCACAGTGGTGGCCTTTGTCCCCAAGGGGTGACGTCACTCCCGGGGGCCTTGGAGCTGTTTGTGTTCAATTTTGGGATAATTTTGGGATATTTTGGATGGGTTTTGGGATAATTTTGGGGTTTTTAAGGAATATTCCCCATGGGACTTTTTGGATGGGGATTTGGGATAATTTGGGGATTTTTAGGAAACATATCCCTGTGGGGTATTTTGGATGGGGTTTGGGGATAATTTCGGAGTTTTTAGGGAATATTCCCCCGTGGGATATTTTGGACAGGGTTTTGGGGATAATTTTGGGGTTTTTAGGGAATACTCTCCCATGGGATATTTTTAGGGAATATTCCCCCCAGCAAACATCTCCCCAGGGCCGGAGCCACCACTCCCAGAGGGATTTCCCATCCCTGCCGAGGTGGCACTTGGGGACAGGAATTCTGAGGGAATTCCAAGGGAATTCTGAGGGTTTTCCCGAGCTCCCCAATTCCCCGCGGGGCCCCAACTCCGACCCCCGAATTCCCAAATTTCAGGATTCCTGGTGCTGCACGTGGACGAGGAGCAGGGCCAGCAGGTGGACCTGGACGAGCTCATCTCCGGTGAGTGGGAATTCCCGAATTCCCGAAAATTCCCGACGGAATTCCCCGAGGATTGGGGTCTCCCAGGGGGACGAGGCTCCCGTGGGCTCCCGCTCCTTCCCGAAGCTCCGCAGGTGCTGGGAGCACCGGGAATATAAAAAAAAACCCAAAAAAATCCCAAACAAATGAAAAAAATCAAAAAACAACAGAAAAAAGATCCCAAAGAAAAGAAAAATCCCAAAAATTCCCGGTGAGGCCTCGGCCGGGGTGAGCCGGGAATGCTCAGGGCCGGGAGCAGATTTGGAACTTTGGGATTTTGGGATCGAGGCCACCCCACGGGGGGGAGTTCCACATTCCATTCCCAAATCCCTCGGGGACGGTTCCGATCCGCGCCCATCGGATCGGAATTTCGGGATTTGGGAATTCCCCGGGCCCGGACGGATCCGAAACTCCCGGGAAGGGCCCTTGGCGGAGGGTGAAGTCACTTTCCTGGATTTCAGGGAATTTTTCCCTGTGCCGGTGACCTCATCGGGATGGAGCCGAGCCCGGAAAGTTCCGGAGCCTTCCAAGGGAGCCGCGAAAAACTCTAAAAAAGGGAAAAAGTCTCTTTTCCGTTGGCTCCGAGGCTTCCCAGGAGCCGGGGGCCACTCAGAACTCACCCAGCTCGGGGATCCTTGGGATCCGGGGGGCTCCGATCTGAGGGACGATCCCGAGGGGGACAGAGCTCCGGAAGGAGCTCGGAAAGAGGAGCTGGAAGCGTTCCAGAGCCCGGGAGCTGCTCCAGGATTTGGGAACGGGGCCGGGGCCAGGGGAATTCTGTGGGATTCGCTCCCGGAGGCAATCCCGGATTTCCTCGGGGCCGAGGGGCCCATCCCAGTGCTCCCAATCCCAGAAATCCCGGAGCGGGGGGATCCTGTGAGTTCGTTCCCAAAAAACCCACGGGTTTTATTCCCATTGATTTGGGGATCGACAGGGAGATTGATGATTGATTGGGATTGATTATTCCCAATCCCAGGATTTGGGAATGGGGCGGGGGGGGAGTTCCGTGGGATTCGCTCCGGAGGCAATCCTGGATTTCCTCAGGGCCGAGGGGCCCATCCCGGTGCTCCCGATCCCGAAAATCCTGGGGGATCCATGGATTCGTTCCCAAAAAAATACAGATTTTATTCCCATTGGTGCCCAGGATTTGGGGATTGACAGGGAAATTGATGATCGATTGGGATTGGTTATTCCCAACCCCAGGATTTGAGGATTGAAAGGAAATTGATGATCAATTGAGATTGATTATTCCCAATCCCAGGATCTGGGAATTGATCATGAAATTAATGATCAATTGGGATTGATTATTCCCAGCCCCAGGATTTGGGGATTGACATGGAAATTGATGATTGATCAGGATTGATTATTCCCAATCCCAGGATTTGAGGGTGGACCGGGAAATTGATGATTGATTGGGGTTGGGGTTGGGATTGATTATTCCCAATCCCAGGATTTGGGGATTGATGATTGATAGGAATTGATTATTCCCAATCCCAGGATTTGGGGATTGATGATCGATTGGGATTGATTATTCCCAGTCCCAGGATTTGGGGACTGACAGGGAAAGGCTCCAGTGGGAGGAAAGGGCGATAAAAAGGAGGAAAATTTGGAATGAGCTGAGGGACATTCCCAGCTCGGCTCCTTCTCCCTCCCCCTCTGTCCCTCCCGGGAATTTTTGGTGGGAAGAGCAAAAACTGGGATAGAATGAAACTGGAAACGGAAGGGTCGGGATGATCCCAGAAAAATTCCAATGAAAGGCACAGGATGATCCCAAAAAAGCCCAGGAATGGTTAAAACGAAAGGGTTGGGATGGAGCCAAAAAAAATTGAAAGGCTCGGGATGATCCCAAAAAATGGAAAAAGGCTTGGGATGGATCTGGGAGGAGCCGCAGGTGGGGAAGAGCTGAGAAATGCTGGGATTGGGAATTGAATTCGCTGGATTGGGATGGGGCTGGGAACGCGATGGGAATGGAACAAGAACGGGGAAGTTCCGGGGATTGGGAAGTTCCCGGGAACGCCGGGATGGGGCCCTGGGGAATGTGGGGCTGGACGGGGAGAGGATCCCGCGGGATCGTCCCCCAAAAGTGACCAAAGACCCCATTCCCACGGCTGGGAACGGCTCTGGGAACGGCATGGGAATGGAGCGGGAATGGGAATGCAATGGGAATACAGCAGGAATCCAGCGGGAATGGAGCGGGAATGGAATGGGAATGGGAATGGGAATGGAGTGGGAATGGGAATGGAAATGGGAATGGAGCGGGAATGGAATGGGAATGGGAATGGGAATGGGAATGGAGTGGGAATGGAATGGGAATGGGAATAGAGTGGGAATGCACACGGTGAAAATCCAGT
This sequence comes from Origma solitaria, assembly GCA_013397895.1. Lineage (NCBI taxonomy): Eukaryota > Metazoa > Chordata > Aves > Passeriformes > Acanthizidae > Origma > Origma solitaria. Next base: position 38,802 of record VZRL01007148.1, read on the forward strand.
GGGAATGCAGTGGGAATGCAGTGGGAATGCGATGGGAATACAGTGAAAATCCAATGGGAATACAGCAGGAATGCAATGGGAATAGAGTGGGAATGCAATGGGAGTGGCAATGGGAATGAACATGGTGAAAATCCAATGGGAATGCAGTAGGAATGCAATGGGAATGCGATGGGAATGCGATAGGAATACAGTGAAAATATGGTGAAAATCCAATGGGAATACAGTGGGAATGCAGCAGGAATGCAATGGGAATGCGATGGGAATGCGATGGGAATAAAGTGAGAATATGGTGAAAAGCCAAGGGGAATGCAATGGGAATGAACACGGTGAAAATCCAATGGGAATACAGCAGGAATGCAATGGGAACACAATGGGAATGGAATGGGAGTGAACACGGTGAAAATCCAGTGGGAATACAGCGGGAATGCAACGGGAATGGGAATAGAGTTGGGATGCAGCGGGAATGCAATGGGAACACAGGAGAAGACCAATGGGAATACAGCAGGGATGCAGTGGGAATAGAGCAGGAATGGGAATGCAGCGGGAATAAAGCGGGAATGCAGGAGGAATCCAGTGGGAATGCACTGGGAACAGTGGGAACGCAGCGGGAATGCAGTGGAATTCCAATGGGAATGCAGCGGGAATGAACGGGGAACGCAGTGGGAATGAGGTGGGAATGCATCAGGAATGCAGCAGAATTCCAGTGGGAATACAGCACAATTCCAGTGGGAGTGCAGCAGAATTCCAGTGGGAATACGTTGGGAACGCAGTGGGAATCCCTGGGAATTCCCGCTGTGCCAGCGCGGGGCCGTTCCGTGGCCATATCCCAGGATGGAGGATCCCGATCCCAATCCCAATCCCAATCCCATCCCTGCTCTGCCGTTGCAGCCCTGAAGCTGCTCCTGAAGGATCCCGTTCCCGCCGTCCGGATCAAGGTGGCCGAGACCCTGGGACGCCTCGTCCGCCTCCTGTGAACCCCAGGGATTCCTGGGAATTCCCGGGAATTCCGCTCAGCAATACCAGAGGGGGTCCCACTCCATGGGAAGTCTTCCAGCACCTTCTTCCTCGGGAGCGAGAAAAGCGGGAGAACGGCCGGAATTCAGGGTGGGATCCGGACGGGGCCCGATCCCACCCCATCGCACTCCGTCTGCTGCTTCCCGGCAGATCCGGGATCCGTTCGCAGAATTCCCAGCCCCCGTAGAGAATCCTATTTTTAAATAAAGCTTTTGGCTCCCTATCCCGCTCCGGAATTCTGGGATTCCGCAGGGTTTGGGGGATGGGAGGGGGTGACCCCTCCACCATGTGTTCATGGGGATTACCCAGGGATTCTTCCCAGCCTCTGATCCATAGGGAAAATGTTGGAATTCCCCCACGGCTCCTGCCCAGTTTCACACCTCCAGCTTTTCCTTTGGGATCCTTGTCCAAATCCTATTCCAGGTCCTATTCCAGGTCCTGGGCCAGGTCCCAGTCCAGGTCCTATTCCAGATCCTATCCCATATCCCATTTCAGGTCCCATTCCAGGTCTTGTTCCAAATCCTATTCCAGGTCCTGTTCCAGGTTCTTCTCCAGATCCCATTCCAGATCCTATCCCAGATCCCATTCCAAGTCAAGCTCCAGATCCTGTTCCAGGCCCTGTTCCAAATCCTATTCCAAATCCTATTCCAGGTCTTACTCCACGTTTTTCTCCAGATCCCATTCCAGATCCTATCCCAGATCCCATTCCAAGTCCTGTTCCGGGTCCTGTTCCAAATCCCATTCCAGGTCCTATCCCAGATCCTGGTCCAGGTCCCATTCCAGATCCTGGTCCAGGACCTGTTTCAAATCCTATACCAGGTCCTGCTCCAGGTCCTGTTCCAGGTTCTTCTCCAGATCCTATTCCAGTTCCTGTCCCAGATATGCAGGAATGTGGGGACAGGAATGGGGAATTCAGGACATCATGAGCCCGGAATCGTATCCAAAAAAAAGCCTTTATTGAGCCTTGGGAGCGGAAACTGCACTCCCGAGGGGCGATCGCGGCGATTCCCACCGGATTCCCGCTGGATTCCCGGCGATTCCCACAGGATTCCCACTGTATTCCCATGGGATTCCCGGCGATTCCCGTCAGGTGTAGAGGCGCACGGTGCCGTCGGCGCCCGAGGAGAAGAGCCAGGGCTGCGTGGGGTGGAACACGACCTGCAGCACGCCCAGGTCCAGGGCGGGCGCGTGGCCCTTGAGCACCTTGAGCGGCACCAGCAGCGCGTTCTGCAGGAGGTCGCTGTGGGACAGGGAGCGTCAGCATTCCCCAGTTCCCGGAGAGGAATGGGAATTCCCAGAGTTCTGCCCCCTCCGGGGACCCTGGAAACGCTTCTCCCGCCCCGAGGAGCCCCACGGGAAGGATCCGATCCGGGGTAATTCTGGGATTCCGCTCAAACCACCCCAAAAATACCGCTCCGAGGAGGCCAAGAAGTGGGATCAGATCCCACAAATCCCAGAAATCCCACAAATGCCACAAATCCCATAAATCCCACAAATCCCATAAATCCCACAAATCTCGCAAATCCCAGAAATCCCACAAACCCCACAAATCCCGGAAATCCCACAAATCCCAGAAATCCCACAAATCCCGTACTTGTAGACCATGCCGTGGCAGACGATGACGGTGCCGTCGTCGGAGCCGGAGGCGAAGAGCGGATAACGGCGATGGAACGCCACACTGCGCAGGGCGCGGCGGTGGTGCCTGGAAAACCGGGAACGAGCCGGGAAAAACCGGGAATGAGCCGGGAAAAACTGGGAATGAGCCAGGATAACAAGCTGGGATAATGGGGACAACAGCCCGGAAAAAACCGGGAATGAGCCGGGAAAAACTGGGAATGAGCCAGGAGAACAAGCTGGGATAATGGGGACAACAGCCCGGAAAAAACCGGGAATGAGCCGGGAAAAACTGGGAATGAGCCGGGAAAAACCAGGATAACGAGCCAGGATAATGGGGACAATAGCCAGGGAAAAACTGGGATAACAGCCCGGGATAATTCAGGATAACAGCCCGGGATAACAGCCCGGGATAATGGGGATAACAGCCCGGGATAATGGGGTAACAGCCCAGGATAATTCGGGATAACAGCCCGGGATAACAGCCCGGGATAATGGGGATAACAGCCCAGGATAATGGAGATAACAGCCCGGGATAATGGGGATAACAGCCCAGGATAATTCGGGATAACAGCCCGGGATAACAGCCCAGCATAACAGCCCGGGATAATTTGGGATAACCCAGGATAATTTGGGATAACAGCCCGGGATAATTCGGGATAACAGCCCCCTATAATGGGGATAACAGCGCGGGATAATTTGGGATAATCCGGGATAATGCTCCCATCCCCACGGGAACCGGGACAAACTGGGATTTTCCGCCATCCCAGAGAACCGCGACACCGGGGTCGCTCCCAGGCTGATCCCATCGAATCCCATTGGGAACCCCAGGCTCAGGAATCCTCGGGAATTTCGGGCATCGCGCACTCACCGCAGCAGGCGGTAGGGCCGCGTGGACAGGTCCAGGTCAAACCAGGCCAGCTTGCTGTCGTAGCTGCCGCAGATCACGTTGTCCCCTAGGGAAAAGCCCCAAAATCACCGGGAATGCCGGAATTCCCACCCCCCTCAATAATCCCGGCATTCCCTCTGCGGTGCGCACCTCCGGGGTGCACGGCCATGCTGGAGATCCACTGGCAGTTGCTCTGCAGCTTCTTGGTGAGCTCCTGGCGCAGCAGGTTGTAGACGCGCACGGAGCGCTGCGAGGCCACGAGGAAATAGGGCCGCAGCGGGTGGAACTGCACGCACTGCACCATGCCGTGGCAGCGCCGGAACGGGTCCTGGCTCCAGCGCCGGCTCGTCTGGTGGATCAGCACCTGCCGGCCGCCCGCGCCGCGCTGCACCGACGCCCAGTAATCGCCCTTGCCGTGCCACGTCACCTGCGTCACCGGCTGCAGCGGGAAAACAGGAATAATGGGATTGGGATGAATGGGATTAATGGGATTAATGGGAATGGGATCCCAGTAATCGCCCTTGCTGTGCCACGTCACCTGCGTCGCCGGCTGGAGCGGGAAAAATGGGATTGGGATTAANACGGGAATAACGGGATTGGGATTAATGGGAATAATGGGATTAATGGGATTCGGGGTCTCAGTAATCGCCCTTGCCGTGCCACGTCACCTGCGTCACCGGCTGCAACGGGAATAACGGGATTGGGATTAATGGGAATGGATTCGAGGTCTCAGTAATCGCCCTTGCCATGCCACGTCACCTGCGTCACCGGCTGGAGCGGGAAAAACGGGAAAAATGGGATTGGGATTAATGGGAATAACGGGATTGGGATCTCAGTAATCGCTCTTGCCGTGCCACATCACCTGCATCACTGGCTGGAGCGGGAAAAACGGGATTGGGATTAATGGGAGTAATGGGAATAATGGGATTGGGATTAATGGGAATGGATTCGGGATCTCAGTAATCGCCCTTGCCGTGCCACGTCACCTGTGTCACTGGCTGGAACGGGAATAATGGGATTGGGATTAATGGGAATAATGGGAATAATGGGATTGGGATTCATGGGAATGGATTCGGGATCTCAGTAATCGCCCTTGCCGTGCCACGTCACCTGTGTCACCGGCTGCAAACGGCAAAAACAGGATTGGGATTAATGGGAATGGATTTGGGATCTCAGTAATCGCTCTTGCTGTGCCACGGCACCTGCGTCGCCGGCTGGAAACGGGAATAATGGGATTAATGGGAATAATGGAATTAATGGGATTGGGATTAATGGGAATGGGAATGAATTTGGATCTCAGTAATCGCCTGGGAATGGACCTCCTTGCAATTGTGTCCTTTGGGATGCAGGGCTGGGAACGAGGATCCTTTTGGGATCCTTCCCTCAGGATACGGGGCCGGGAACGAGGATTCTCCGGGAGCGCGGCTCGCACCTTGCCGTGCTCCAGGATCAGGCGGATCCCCCTGGCGTGCTCCTCGGGGCCGGCCGCGACCCACCGGACGGGCTGGACACGCTCCTCCTCCGGAGCCTCCCACGACTCCAGCAGCTGATCCGTGGCTGTGGTCAGCAGCCGATCCCCCAGAGCCGGGTTCAGGAGCAGCGCCCGCTCATCCCTGTGGGATTGGGATCAATGGGATCGGGATTGGGGTTAATGGGATCAATGGGATCAGGGAACCCTCCCCAGCAGCCGATCCCCCAGAGCCGGGTTCCGGAGCAGCGCCCGCTCATCCTTGCGGGATCATCAGGATTGGGATCAGGATTGGGATCAGGGAACCCTCCCCAGCAGCCGATCCCCCAGAGCCGGGTTCAGGAGGAGAGCTCGCTCATCCCTGTGGGATTAGGATCATCGGGATTGGGATTGGGATTGAGATTGGGATCAATGGGATTGGGATTGGGATCAGGGAACCCTCCCCAGCAGCGCCCGCTCATCCCTGCGGGACTGGGATCGGGATTGGGATTCCTGGGAATGATCCCTGGGGCTGAGTGACCCCTGGGGATGGGGAATGACACTCACACGGCCACGGCCACCAGGCAGATGCTGGGGTTGGGGTTCCAGGCCACGCTGGTGACCACCGAGCCCACGGGAACGGTGCGGAGGCAGCGCGCCGTGCTCACCTCCCAGAACCGCAGCGTGCCGTCGTCGGAGCCTGCCGAGAGCGGGAGCAGGAATGCGATTGGGATCAGGAGCGGGAATGGGAGCGGGAACGGGAGCGGGAATGGGACTGGGATCAGGAATGGGAATGGGATTGGGATTTGGAATGGGAATGGGATCGGGATTGGGAATGGGCATGGGAACGGGATTGGGAATGGGATTGGGAATGGGATGGGAATGGGATTGGGAATGGGAACGGGATCGGACACGGGATCGGGATTGGGAATGGAATCAGGAACGAGAACAGGAATGGGAATGGGATCGGGAACAGGAATAGGAATGGGATCGGGATGGGGAATGGGATCAGGATCGGGATCAGGTTATTTTCCCTGCCCGAGCTCAGCCCCCTTCCCATTCCTGAGGCAGGAATTCCAGGGGGGGCCAACGACTCCGGAGCAGCCAGAGCTGGGAATGGCAGCTGTTCCCAAATTCCAGCTGCTCCTATTCCCTGTTCCCAAATCCCACAGTTCCCAGTTCCCACAGTTCCCATTCCGAATTCCCACGGTTCTCATTCCCTGTTCCCAATTCCCACAACTCCCATTCCTTTCCCAATTCCCACAGTTCCCACTCCCGATCCGGGGCGAATCCATGGGGCTGATCCCACAGAATTCCCGATCTGGGGCGGATCCATGGGGTTCATCCCACAGAATTCCCAATCCGGGGCGGATCCATGGGGCCGATCCCACAGAATTCCCAATCCGGGGCGGATCCATGGGGCCGATCCCACAGAATTCCTGATCCGGGGTGGATCCGTACCTGACACCAGCCACTGCCCGCTGGGGGAGACGCTGAGTGCCCGGACCAGGCTGGAATGGCCGCGGTAAATCTGGGAAGAAAAACAGGAATGAGGGCGGGATCCCAAATCCCAGTGGCTCAGGGGCTGCTCCGGAATCCTCGGGAAGGGAATTTGGGATCGGAGGGGGGAAACTGCTGAGGCCACCCCAGGGCTACATCCACAGGGGTGGGAATTCCTGGGAATGGGAGTAGGATGAGAATTCCTGGGAATGGGGAATGGGATGGGAATCCCTGGGAATGGGATGGGAATTCCAGCTGGGAATGGCCACTCCAGCCCAGAATGCCAGCCCTTCCCAGGGGAATATTCCCAGAAATCCCAGCCCGAGGCTGTTCCCTCTGCTCCTGTGGCTGTTCCCTGGGAGCAGATCCCAAATGGATCCCTCCGATCCCACTTTGCTCCGGGATCAGCCGCACAGCTCTCCTGGGAATTCTCCGGAGCCATTCCCGGAATTCCCAGGAAAAACAGGGACTCTTCCCCAGAGATCCCCAGGAACATTCCCAGAGTGATTCCAGCTGGGATCGGCTCTTTTCCTCGGCCAGAATTCCTGCCCTGCTTCCTGAGGCCACCAATCCCTTCTGCCCTTCCCTTTGGGGGAAATTCCCCAAATCCCAACCCGAGGCCACCAATCCCTTCTGCCCTCGATCCCAGCCCTTCCCTTCGGGGGAAATTCCCAAAATCCCAACTGGAGGCCTCCCATCCCTGCTTCCCTCAATCCCAGCCCTTCTCTCTGGGGGAAATTCCCGAATCCCTCACCAGGGCCTGCGTGGTGGGGAAGGGCTGCAGATCCCGCGGCTTGGGCAGCTTGGGAATGAGATCCTCGGGATCCACGTTGACCTGCGGGACAGAGATCGCACAATTCCAGGCCCCCGAGCTTCCCGGGGAGGCATTCCCAGTTCTGGCCGGGAACGCCCGGGACGGTCGGGAACATTCCCGGCCCCGCGTTCCCGGTTTTTGGGGTCCGTACCCGCATCTTGCGCTGCCGGGGGCACAGGTAGAGGTCGAGGCAGCGCTCGAAGCGCTCGTGGATGAAGCGCGGGTAGGCAGGGACGGCGCGCAGGCTCCCGAACCGCCGCGGCAGGAAACTCAGCCGCCGCTCCTCCGGCTCCTGCTGCTGCCACGCCAGCTCCTGCCGGGAAATGGGAATGGGGGAATGTGGGAAAACAGGAATAATGGGAATGGGAATGGGGGAACTGCGGGAGGAAACTCAGCTGCCGCTCCTCCGGCTCCTGCTGCCGCCACACCAGCTCCTGCCGGGAAATGGGAATGGGGGAATGTGGGAAAACGGGAATAATGGGAATGGGAATGGGGGAACTGCGGGAGGAAACTCAGCCGGCGCTCCTCCGGCTCCTGCTGCCGCCACACCAGCTCCTGCCGGGAAATGGGAATGGGGGAAGGTGGGAAAACGGGAATAATGGGAATGGGAATGGGGGAACTGCGGGAGGAAACTCAGCCGGCGCTCCTCCGGCTCCTGCTGCCGCCACACCAGCTCCTGCTGGAAAACGGGAATGGGGGAATGGAGATGGGAATAATGGGAATATGGGAATAATGGGATGGGAATGGGGAATGGGGGAATGGGGAATTTCAGAATCCGGGAATGGGAATAGGAAAGGGGAACGGGAATGGGAATATGGGAATGGGGATGGGGAATGGGAAAAGGGAAGGGGGAAAGGGAATGGAATGGAATGGAATGGAATGGAATGGAATGGGGAAAGGGAATGTGAGTGGGAACAGGAAAGGGGGAATGGGAAATGGGGAATGGGGAGCAGGAATGGGAATGGGAATGGGAGAAGGGGGAATGGGATTGGGAACGGAAATGGAATGGGAATGGGGATGGGAAAAGGGGGAATGGGAATGGGAATAATAGGAATGGGAATGGGAATGATAGGAATGGGAATGGGAAAAACCCTTCCAGACTCATCCGGATCCCCCAAATTCCCTGGAAAAACCCTTCCAAACTCATCCAGGGTTAATGGGATCCCCAAATTCCCTGGAAAAGCCCTTCCAAACCCACCCAGCTCCCGCCGGATCCCAATCCCCGCCATTCCCGGATCCCATTCCCGGCATTCCCGGCTCCCGTTCCCGGTCACCTCCTCGGGGCTGAGCAGGAACTCGGGGGGCGGGTTGTAGGACTCGGCGTGGCCCGGCAGGGGCAGTTTGGGGGCGGGGACGTGCATCTTGTGGCGGCCCAGGATGGATTTGGGGTCCTCCCGCGCCCACAGGTCATAGAAGGTGGGAGTGCTGTCCTTGGGCTTCCGGGGCTGGATCCAGCCCATCTTGATGGCGTGCACCAGCTTGGACACCTGCCGGGAGCCGGGAAAATTAATCGGGAAAATTAATGGGGGAAATCGGGATCGGGGGGATTGGAGGGGTTTGCCATCCTCCTCATCCCATTGGGATCGTCCCACCCTTCTAATCCTATTGGGATTTTTCCAACCTCCTCACCCCGTTGGGATTTTTCCAAGCTCCTCAGCTGTTCCCACTTCCCCATCCCGCTGGGATCTTTCCAATCTCCTCACCCCACTGGGACTTTTCCAATCTCCTCATCCCACCGGGATCTCTTCACCTTTCTCATCCCATTGGGATCTTCCCACCCTTCTCATCCCATTGGAATTTTCCAACCTCCTCTGTTTTTCCACCTTCCCCACCCCACTGGGATCTTCCCAATCTCCCCATCCCATTGGGATCATTCCCATCCTTCTTGTCCCATTGCGATCTTCCCATCTTCCCCATCCCATTGGGATCTTCCCGATCTCCCCATCCCATTGGGATCCTTCCAATTTCCTCACCCCCCTGGGATCTTCCCATCCTTCTCATCCCATTGGGATTTTTCCAAGCTCCTCAGTTTTTCCACACCCTTCTCCCACTGGGATTTTTCCACTCTCCCCATCCCACTGGGATCTTCCCACCCTCCTCATCCCATTGGGATCTTTCCAATCTCCTCACCCCATTGGGATTTTTCCAATCTCCTCAGCTTTTCCCCCTTCCCCATCCCACCAGGATCTTCGCGCTCCCATCCCACCGGGATCCTCCCGCTCTCATCCCACCGGGATCCTCCGATCTCCTCATCCCACTGGAGTTTTCCCTCCTCCTCATCCCACCAGGATCTTTCCACCTTCGTCATCCCATTGGGATCTTCCCAATCTCCTCCCACTGGGATTTTCCCAATCTCCTCAGCTTTTCCCCCTTCCCCATCCCATTTGGATCTTTCCCTCCTCCCTACCACACTGGGATCTCTCCGATCTCCACATCCCAATGGGATTTTTTCAATCACCTCAGCTTTTCCCTCCTCCCCACCCCTCTGGGATCCTTTCATCCTCCTGATCCCATTGGGATTTTTCCAAGGTCCTCACCCCCTGAGATTTTTCCAATCTCCTCATCTTTCCCCTCCTCCCCACTCCCCCCAGGATGTCCCCTCCCGTCCCCGCGGAACTCGCACCTTCTCCTTCTCCACGAGCGAGGGGATGAAGCTCCGTTTGTCCGCGGGCCTGTTGGTCACCGGGTGGATCCGCACCTCGTGGCTGAAGAAATCCACGGCCGGCTGGGGGAACGGGAACGCTGAGCCGCCGGCCCGGCCGCGCTCCCGGCGGGAACCCCGACCCCCGCGGCCTCACCTCGTAGGGGTCGAAGTTGACGTCCCCGAATTGGCCCTTCTGGAGCCTCTGCACCAGCTCCAGCTGCTCGTCCGACAGCGCGATGTCCGCGCCCGTCAGGCGGTCCTGCACCGTCCTCCTGAGGGGTGGATGGACGGAGCCCAGGATGGAGACATGGGGACAGGGAATTCGGGATGGACAGGGATTGCGGGATGGACGGGAGGGATTCTGGGATAGGGATATGGGACAGGGATTCCGGGATGGACAGGGAATTCGGGATGGACAGGGATTCCGGGATGGACAGGGAATTCGGGATGGACAGGGATTCCGGGATGGACAGGGAATTCGGGANGGGCGATTCCGGGATAGGGATATGGGGCATGGATTCCGGGATGGACAGGGAATTCGGGATGGACAGGGATTCCGGGATGGACAGGGAATTCGGGATGGACAGGAGGGATTCCGGGATGGACATGGGGGACTCTGGGATGGGCGTGAGGGATTCCGGGATGGACGCACGGGATGCCGGGATGGAGATATGGGGTCAGGGAGTCCAGGATGGACACATGGGGACAGGGATTCCGGGATGGACGGGAGGGATTCTGGGATGGGCATAAGGGATTCCGGGATGGCCATAAGGGATTCCGGGATGGGGATATGGGGACAGGAATTCCAGGATGGGGATAGGGGGACATGGATCCCGGGATGGACAGGGATCCCGGGATGGGGATAGGGGGACATGGATCCCGGGATGGACAGGGATTCTGGGATGGACAGGGATTCCGGGATGGACGTGAGAGATTCCAGGATGGACAGGGATTCTGGGATGGACATATGGGGACAGGGATTCTGGGGTGGAGATATGGGGATGGGGATTCCGGGATGGACCTGATATCCTATTATCCCAGGGTTATCCCGGGCTTTTCCATGGGAACACCTCTCATTATCCTGGGGTTATCCATGGGAACACCTCCCATTATTCCAGGGTTATCCCAGGATTTTCCACAGGAACACCTCCCATTATCCCAGAATTTCCCGAGCCCCTCCCAGCGCGGCCGGCGCCGCTCTCCCGGTTTTCCTCACCAGTATTCCGGGTTTTCCATCTTCTCCAGGAACAGGTCCAGCTCGTCCTTGCTGCGGATGGGTTTGTAGATCCGCTTCCCGTCCAGGTCGTAGCCGATGTGGGGGAAATCCTGGTACCACTCCATGGGAATGTTGCCCACCGTGTTCCGGATGTCCTGCGGCGGCAAAACGCCGGGAGCGGGGTCAGGGAAGGGCAGGGAATTCCAGGGAAACCTCGGAGCCGCTCCCGGGGGATGGAGGGGGCCAGGAGAGGTGGAGAGGGGCTTGGGATGAGGGATGGAGGGATGGGAATTCCGTTCCATGATGGGGAATTGGGATGGGAATTCTCCTGGAATTCCATCCTTGGGATGGGGAGCTGGGATGAGTGATGCAGGGACGGGAATTCTGTCCTCAGGATGGGGAGTTAGGGATGGGAATTCTCTCGGAATTCTGTCCTTGGACGGGGAGCTGGGGATAGGAATTCTGGAATTCTGTCCTTGGGATGGGAATTCTCCTGGAATTCCATCCTTGGGATGGGGAGCTGGGATGAGTGATGCAGGGACGGGAATTCTGTCCTTCGGATGGGGAGTTAGGGATGGGAATTCTCTCGGAATTCTGTCCTTGGATGGGGAATTGGGACGAGGAATGGAGGGACGGGAATTCTGTCCTCAGGATGGGGAGTTAGGGATGGGAATTCTCTCGGAATTCTGTCCTTGAGAAGCGGAATTGGGATGGGAAGTCTCCTGGAATTCTGTCCTTGGATGGGGAGTTGGGGATGGGAATTCTCCCAGAATTCCATCCTTGGATGGGAAATTGGGGATGGGAATTTGCCTGGAATTCTTCCTTTTGGGATCCCATCCGGGATGGGGAGCTGGGGGTGAGGATCCTTTTGGGAACCTGCTTCTCGGGATGTGGAAAGGGCACCAGATCCTTTTGGGATCCCACCCCATGGATCCCATCAATCCCATGGATCCCATCAATCCCATGGATCCCATCCCATCCCCCATCAATGGGCTCGGGGATGGGATCAGGAATCAGGGATGGGATCATGAGGCAGAGGGATGCTCCAGCTCTGAGATTCCTGTTCCCAGAGCAGTGGGATCCAAATCCCCCCCAAGCAGGGGGATCCACACCCCGACCAGGGGGATCCACACCCCGACCAGGGGGATCCACACCCCGAACAGTGGGATCCACACCCCGAACAGTGGGATCCACACCCCAAACAGTGGGATCCACACCCCGACCAGGGGGATCCACACCCCAAACAGTGGGATCCACACCCCAAACAGTGGGATCCACACCCCGAACAGTGGGATCCACACCCCGAGCAGGGGGATCCACACCCCAAACAGTGGGATCCACACCCCGAGCAGGGGGATCCACATCCCGAGCAGGGGGATCCACACCCCAAACAGTGGGATCCACATCCCGAGCAGTGCCCAGACACAGCCGATCCCTCCCATCCCAAGTTTGCCATCCTGAGTTTCCCATCCCAATCCAGCTGGAGCTGTGGGAGCAGGACCCACACCCAGGAGCCGGGAATGGAACAGGGAATGGAACTGGGAATGGAACTGGGAATGGAACTGGGAATGGGGAATGGGGACTGGGAATGGGAATGGGAATGGGAAATGGGAATGGGGAATGGGAATGGGAATGGGGAATGGGAACGGGAATGGGGAATGGAGCTGGGAATGGGGAATGGGAATGGGGAATGGGAATGGGGAATGGGAACGGGAATGGGGAATGGAGCTGGGAATGGGGAATGGGAAATGGAGGACGGGAAATAGGGAATGGGGAATGGGAATGGGGAATGGAGCAGTGAATGGGGAATGGAGCTGGGAATGGGGAATGGGAAATGGAGCTGGGAACAGGGAATGGATTGGGGCTGCCACAGCCTCCGTCTCTCCCTCCTTCTCTCCCTCCCTCCCTGGCTCGCTCGCTCGCTCCCGGCTGGAAGTTGTTCTTGGAATGGCCCCGGGCGTTCCTGGCCGCACATTCCTGGCAGGAAAGGATCCTTCCCTGAAAATATCCGGGACACGGGCAGGGAACGGGGCTGGGAGAGGCACGGAATTCCCGCCCCGAATCCCAGCGCTATCCCGGGATTCCGGGGAAATGACACCGCATGTGTCCCCTGGGCTGGCCACATTCCCAACTTTCCGGTGGTTCTGGGAATTCTCGGCAGCTCCAGCCACGCTTCCCAAGGGGAAGGCACTGGGAGCATCCCAGGGGAAGGGAATTCTGTGGGGTCGGGAATGTCGGACGAGGAGCCAGGAGAGAGGGGGATCCCAGGGTGGGGAGAGGCAGAATTCCATGGATTCCAAAAGTGGAAGGAGGCAGAATTCCATGGGATAACAAAAGTGGGAGAATTCCATAGATCCCAAGGTGGGAAGGGGCAGAATTCCATGGAATCCCAAAAGTGGGGAAGAGGCAGAATTCCATAGATCCCAACGGTGGGGAGAGGCAGAATTCCCATGGGATCCCAAAAGTGGGAAGGGGCGGAATTCCATGGATCACAAAGGTGGGCAGGGGCAGAATTCCCTGGGATCCAAAAGTGAGAAGAGACAGAATTCCCAGGAAACCCAAAAGTGTCGGAGCAGGGCAGGGCCAGGGCCAATCCCAGGCTGGATCCAGACAGAAATTCTGAGCTCTAATCCCAGGATCTCTGGGAAGCTCTCTGGGGAGCCTGGAGAGCCGGGAATTCCAGGGCCGAATCCCGGGAAACCCAGGGCCCGGTGCCCCAGCTTGGGGCTGGGATCCCGTGGGTTTGGGCTGGGATTGATCCCATGGATTTGGAGCTGTGATCCTGTGGATTTGGGCTGGGATTCCATGGATTTGGGCCATGATTCCGTGAATTTGGGGCTGGGATTGATCCCATGGATTTGGGGCTGTGATTCCATGGATTTGGGCTGGGACTGATCCCATGGATTTGGGCTGGGATTGATCCCATGGATTTGGGGCTGTGATTCCATGGATTTGGGCTGGGACTGATCCCATGGATTTGGGCTGGGATTGATCCCATGGATTTGGGGCTGTGATTCCATGGATTTGGGCTGGGACTGATCCCATGGATTTGGGCTGGGATTGATCCCATGGATTTGGGGCTGTGATTCCATGGAATTTGGGGCTGGGATCCCATGGAATTTGGGCTGTTATTCCATGGATTTGGGCCGTGATTCCATGGAATTCGGGACTCCCTCTGCCCCCAGCGTCAGTCCGGAGCTCAGGATGGAGCCCCACCTGCCCCAGGGATCATTCCCATCCCAGCCTGGAACGGGAATGACGGGAGTGGCCTTGTCCCAGGAAGGGCTCCCGGCTGGGAAGGATCATTCATTCCCAGCTGGAAAGGAAGGATCATTCCCTCCCAGCTGGAAAGGAAGGATCATTCCCGACTAGAAGGATCATTCCCAGCTGGAAAGGAAGGATCATTCCCTCCCGGCTGGAAGGAAGGATCATTCCCGGCTGGAAAGGAAGGATCATTCATTCCCAGCTGGGAAGGAAGGATCATTCCCTCCTGGCTGGAACGCCAGGCTCGTTCCCGGCTGGGAAGGAGGGATCATTCCCTCCCGGCTGGAAGGATCATTCCCTCCCGGCTGGAAGGATCATTCCCTCCCGGATGGAAGGAAGGATCATTCCCGGCTGGAAGGAAGGATCATTCATTCCCGGCTGGAAAGGAAGGCTCACTCCCCCAGCTGGAACGCCAGCCCCGCTCCCGGCCGGCGCTAAACGAAAGCAGATGGCTCCGGGAGCTGCCGAGGGCCGGCCGGGGGATGACAGCGGCTTGGATTTCGGAAGCTGCCGAGACAGGGATTAAGTGCGGCAGCGCACGGAAGGTGCCGCGCTCCGGCCGGGAATCGAACCTCCCGTGCTGAGCTCCTGGGAGGCGCCGCTGGAAAAGCGGGGGGAGCTCAGCGTTCCCGGAGAAACGGCCGTTCCCGGATTTATCCCGCTGGGAACGCCAGACCGGGACAAGGGGGATATTCCGGAGGGTTCCCCGAGGTGTGGGGTGGGATGAGGCAGCCCAGAGCGCAGGGAATTCCCACTCCCTGGGGATTTGGGATGGCTCAGGACACTCTGGGGATTCCGCGGGATGGATCCCATGGGAAGAGGCAGAATTCCAGGGATCCAAAAGTGGGAAGAGGCAGAATTCCCAGGGATGCAAAGGTCAGAAGGGGCACAATCCCAAGGACCACAAAGATAGGAAAACGCAGAACTCAGAGGAGGAGCAGCGATGGAATCCTGGCTGGGAACAACCTGGAAATGTGGGGCTGGGAAAGGGATGAGGGAATTGGGAATGTGGGGTTGGGAAAGGGAAATCCCACAGATCCCGGAGCCTTTCCGTGGGGTTTTTCTGGGAGAGCTGCAGAGGGATTTGGGATCAGGGAATGGCTTCCCACAGGAGCATCGGGAAATTGGGAAGGAATTCCCAGAGAATGCAGGGCTGCCCTGGGAGTGTCCCGGGAGCTGTGCCTGCCGTGGAAAGGGACAGGGAATGACACCTGACACCTCCGGAATTCCCGGGATCCAATTCCATCCTCACTCCCCACCCCTGCCCCGGGCAGGGAATTCCAGCAAATCCCGGCGGCGGCTCCCAAAGGGTTAATCCCTCCCTCCCTCCTGCGCCGGGAGCAGCGGGAATGGGAAAGGGCCGGGATCAATCCCAAATCCCAGCCCGATCCCGATCCCGATCCCAAAGCCCAGCCTGGTCTCGGGCACGAGCCGGAATCCCGCCGGGAATTTGGGGGGGACAGTGCCAGCGGTACCATGCCGGCAGGGAAAATCCTCCGGGAATGCTCAGGGATTGGGATTTCGGGACGGGATTTTGGGATGGGGTTTCAGGTTGGGGATTTGGGATGGGATTTCAGGTTAGAATTTCGGGCTGGGATTTCAGGATGGGATTTCGGGATTCGATTTCGGGATGGGGTTTCAGGATTGGGTTTCGGGATGGGATTTTGGGATGGGATTTTGGAATGGGACTTCAGATTGGGATTTCAGGTTGGAATTTCGGGATGGGGTTTCAGGTTGGGGCTTCGGGTTGGGGATTTGGGATGGGGTTTCGGGATGGGATTTTGGAATAGGGTTCGGGATGGGGTTTCAGGATGGGATTTCAGGATGAAATTTCGGGTTGGGATTTCGGGACGGGATCAGCCGGGAAAAGGTTAAAGTGGGCCAGCGGGAATGCCGCGGGGAGCTCCCGGGGCAATCCCGAGGGATCCCAGAGCAGCTCCGTGGGGCGCAGGTGAACCTCGGGATAAATCCGAGGGAATTTCTGGGGAAACAGGTTCGGGGGCAGAAGGAGAAGCGGGAGAGGAGCGGCAGAGTTCCGGGAACGCGAAGGGTTAAGCGGCTGAGCTCAGGTGGGCCGAGCCTGGGGCTCCCCTTTCCACAGCTCCGCTTTTTTCCGAAGGCTCCTTTCGCGGGAGCCGGGCCGGAGGAGGGGCCGCGCCGCCCCTTCCCGACCCCATAAAAACCCCAAATCCAGCCGCGGCTCCCGGAGGATGCGCACGTGCGCCGGCGGCGGCGAGCCGGGCACCCCTGCGCGCCCCGGGGCCGGGAGCACACCCCAAAATCCTGGAGAGCGCGCCCCGCGAGCCGGGAGGAGAGCCGGCACCAGACCGGGAACCGACCCCCGAACACCGGGCTGAAACCGGGAATAAACCCCAAAAACCCCGGGCTGAAACTGAGCTGAAACTGCGCTGAAACCCCCCAAAAACCGCGCTCCAGCCGGGCCGGAGCCCCGCGGGCCGGAGCCATGAACGCGCGGAGCTGATCCCCGGCTCCCGCGGCGGCATTCCCGCTTTTCCCGGAGGCATTCCCGCTTCTCCCGGCAGCGCTCCCACTTTTCCCGGAGGCATTCCCGCTTTCCCCGGTGGCATTCCCGCTTCTCCCGGAGGCATTCCCGCTTCTCCCGGAGGCATTCCCGCTTTTCCCGGCGGCATTCCCGCTTCTCCCGGC